>CM030907.1:3518767-3785456 GCA_018136845.1 Heterotis niloticus
ACTTATATATATATATATATATATATATATATATATATATATATATATATATATATATATAAGTAGCTTAACACTGACAGTTTCTGTGGGGAAAATGTTAGCTGAAAATCAAATGTAAACTGGCCTTTCTGTATCCTTTTTACCAAACTCATTCTTTCTTGCTTTTTCTGCAAGAGGAAAAAATGTAGGGGGTCTGTTTATTCTCAACTTGAGCTGAGAATAAAGCTCCTTCCCTTTTTATCTCTGCACTATTGAAAAGAGAACTAAATATTTGCTGTCGTGCTTATGATCTGCTGGTAATGCATATTGTTACCTTCTTCCCTCTTATGAAGAATGTGTAATATTTCACTTATATGTGCAATATTTTGAATGAGGATTTATCATAGTTTAATATTTATATTCTAATTTACTTAATATGTTTATTGTTATATTTGCTCTTTGTGTTGCTTGTGTCTTTGTCTATTTGTACAGTTGTAACATAAGTAATTTCCTTTGGGATTAATAAAGTTTTCTGATTCTGATTGATTCTGACCTGGGTTCTCCACTTCCTTCCAGGTCAGAACATAAACACTGCAATTAATTTGTTTCCTTCACCAGGTTCATGGGGATCAGACATTCCTTGGTGTTCTGCTTTGTTATCGACACCTCTGACAGCATGTCTACTGACATTGAGGAGGTTCAGAGGGTGGTGTTCTCCATCATCGACAGCAAGAAAGGCACACCTGAGGAGCACCCAACCTACATCATGGTGCCTTTCAATGACGTAGGTAGGAGGAGTCTCTCTTTCTTCCTGAGCCTCCTTTCAGTGGGTGAATACCCTCTCCTTTAACAACTTACATCAAGTCAGTGGAGTTTCTTGGAGTCAGAAGTACTTGGTGGGCATGATGTCTCCCATTTTATGACTTTTTTTAAGTCTTCATGCCTTAAGGACTCTCTGTTGGTTGGAGTCTATCCTTTAGCACTGTGCATTGGTCAAGTTTTGACTCATTCCACATTCATGAAAGTAATGTTTAATTTCTCTGTGATGTTAAGCCCAGAAAACCATGGAGGATGACAAGTGTAATAAAAATATAAAACAAGTAATTCATTTTAAAAATTAATAACCTGTGTATCTGTGTCTAGAATTTGGACCATTGACAAGCACTACTGATGCAGACAAGTTCAAGTCAAGGATCAGTGTTCTGAACAGCAGTGGAGGACATAATAAGTCAAGGATGTGTCTTTCAGCACTGAAGGTGCACAATGAATAACTGAATAAGAATTTCATTGATCTGGAAATAAACTACCGCACTGAAAAAAAGTTGTTTATTCAGTCAAATGAAGATCCCTCACCAATAGTACAACTACAAAAGCCCTTGTGGGAGATGAACCAGAATGCTTCTGGTTACATGTCCCTATCTATTACGCTAATTGTTACCTTTATGTTTCAGTTAGACATGTTCTTCTGCTCTTCTGTTTGTCTATCCCCTTTGTCTCTATCCAACATCCCTAACCCCAGCTGACCCTCACAGGAGCTCCTCCCTCCTCTGAGATCTTCATTTTCACTGATGCACTAGCTAAAGATTCCTACTTGAAAAACACAGTTTTAGCTCTTATTGAGAAGACACGTTCGGTGGTGAGTAGACACCCAGTCTTCTGTGATACATGGTGTGAGAACTAAAGTCTCCTTTACTCAGTTTAGATGATTTGCATTCTTATTTGTTTATCACAGAGACTTGTCATTTGTTCTTTTGAAAGAACGATAGTTTCCCTATTAATTTCATTTCCCAGGTCACCTTCCTGCAAACAACTCCTCTTTTTCGTCACCACCAAAAAAGCAGTGGTATATATGGCAACAAGTGGCAGAGAATATCCAGCCAAATACCAGGAGCTACCAACCAGATTTACCAGGAGCTGGCCCAGGCTTCAGGAGGGCAGGTTATAGAGGTCACCAAGGCGATGCTGCCCCAGGCTACTGACATCATTTTTGACTCTACCCTATCAAACCTGGTATTCCTCTCTCTCAGACAGAAGCTCCCCAGTGTCACCCTTACATTTACATTTAATAATCTGTGGACACATTTCTTCAAAGCAACATACAACTTAAGGTAAAAAATGTCCTTTAATGATAGACAAAGAGCTTTAAATATAAACAGGAAATTGTTTTGCCTGATAGCCCAGTTTTCACCTGTACATGCCACACAGAATCCAATTATACAATTGATAAGATGGTCATGACAGATGTTGAGATACAAGCATATGGAGGAAGATAAGAAGTGAATCATAAGACAGGATTTTTGGAGGGCTTTTCTCTGAATGCTGAAATGGACTTGGCAGCTCTGAAGTTCCCTTCCAGCAGATCAAAATTGGGAACCTACAGATTTAGGACTTTTCCTGCCTAGGACCATTAAGCACATTTGGGGAATAATAGTCTTGCTGGTGGGTAGAGAGTGATCAGGCCTTGTAGGCTTCAGGGTGCAGACAGTCTTGTGGGCTGCAATCAGATTGTGCTGAACTTGATATAAGTAGCTACAGGTAGGCAATGGACAAAGGCAAGGATGGGTGATACATGAGAATGTTTTGTTAGGCAAAAAATTACTTGACTTCTGAGTCATCCAGAGAGAAAATTACTATGGCCTCAACCAGGAGCTTTGAAAAGCAGGGTGAAAGGGAAGAGCAGATATGGGAGGATTCTTTCAATGTCATACAGGAGGTATCTGCAGCATCAGGGTCTAGCCTCAGTATGCTAGGAAAAGCTCAAGGGCTGATTATTTCTCCCGGGTTGCTGACAGGTGAAGCAAATAAAAAAATCTAAGTTTGGTAGTGAATTCCCAATAATGGACCTTCTCTTTGAGTCACACAGCTCTTCCCTCTCCAGGTCACTATTTTCCAGGTTACCAGGGATTCTGAGAAATCAGATGATTTCTCTTTCATGGTGGACACTTCTCTCAGTAATCTTATGGCCTACATCACAGGTGTCAGCATTACTTTCACTCTGCAGAGCCCATCAGGTAAAAGATAGACTTTAGTCTTGTATTTCTAGAGTTCTTTCTATAATTTACCAAGGGTTGTAGACTTTACTCTATTGTTTAATAGAACAATATCTACATAACACTTACAAAGCACTTTATAACATTTGGAAAACGGCCCATCTTCACCAGGCCACACCAACGAACAGTCATGTACAGTCCAAATTTATAGTATAAATTCGTTTATATATGTGCAGCTGGAAAGAGGAAAATGATGAATATTTTATAAACAGTTAGTATAGCCTCTGTTGAACAAGCCCTTTTGATTTTTTTTTTAAATATATATTCCCAGGTGAGCTCCAGAGCAGTGCGGTGAAGAATGGACCTCTGGGCACTATACAGGCTGTAGGGAACCTGTACAGAATCCAGCTGAAACAAAAAGTTGGACAATGGACAGTTAGCATCAGGTCCAGCCAGCCGTACTCCCTCAAAGTCACAGGTACAAACTTCCTCTGAGGTCTTTACCTCAGCTTTTCCCTGAGTCCTTTCATGATTCCTTTTTCTAAAGACCAATCCTGACTGTTTTCCCCAAGTCATTTTCTCTAGTTTTTCTTTCAATACATAGAATACCTGAGTCCTTTCTCAGAGTACTTTGTGTGTCCTTTCCCTAATTTGAACTTGAGTACTTGATCCAAGCCCTTTTCTTATATCTATTCTGTGTTCTTTCCTCAGTCCTTCATGAATATTTCTTTATTACATGTATCTTAAAACAACTAGAATTCTTTTACTCTTGTTTTCAGAATACTTTAAGCATCATCAAAAATGTGGTGAACCAAGAAACAAGGTTTCTGCTCTGAGTCCTGTGATATTAGTGTAGAAGGTTTTAGAACATTTCTTATAACACTTAGAGCTTAAAAATGGAGTAAAATGAGTTCAGACTAAATTACAAATTCAACCAGGTTATTGATAACTCAAGTGGAATAGAAATCACTTGGAGTCAAAGGCCATACTTAAAGAAAAACTATAAATGTTTAAATAGCTAAAACCTTCAAGAGGTTTGGGAGGAGCACGGCCATTTAGCAAGCAGGATAATGGTTATAGTGTCGTCTTTGGCTCAAAGGGTTGAATCCCGCTCCCTGAGGTTGCATCCTTAAACAAAGAATTTAGCATTTATCCTAAAATGTTTCAATGAATATTTCCATGCTGCAAAAATAGATAAATATTTTAAGATGCTTTGGAAAGCAGTATCACCTGTATGAATAATGAGAAAGCTAATGGAATGCAGACATAACAGCTAACACTCATCAACATGTATGTGGTTCTGTACCAGTGCCTATTCCTAGTGCTTCAACAGATTTGTAAAACATGCATTTTTCTTCCCAATCCTGTGTACAAATGCGTGTGTAACTGTCTCTACTTGTTATATTGTCTGTATCACCACTTGCAGGTCGAAGTGTTGTAGACTTCAATTTCATGTTTGTGGAGAAAGTAAATGGACCTCATGAGGGTTTAAGTTTAAAAGAAGGTTATCCACAAACAGGTAAATGAGCCTGATAATGTGAAAAAAGAAGTAGAATGAGGAGAAGTTGATTTGAATATTTACCTTCTTTCAAACATACACTATATGACCAAAAGTATGTGGACACCTGTTCTAATGACTGAGTTGAGCTGTTTCAGCCTCACCTATACAACATACAAACACATTCTAGACAACTGTGTGGTTACAACTTTGTGGCAACAGTTTGGGGAAGCTCCTTTCTTGCTTCAGCATGGCTGGGCACCTGTGCAGAAAGCGAGCTTCATAAACACATGGTTTGCCCAGACTGGTGTGGAAGAACTTGAGTGGCCAGCAATGGGCCCTGACCTCAACCCTACTGAACACCTTTTGGAAAACTGGAGTCCCGATTGTGAGCCAGGACTTCTTGCCCTATATCAGCACCTGACCTCACTAATGCTGCTGTGGCCGAATGGGTACCAATTCCCAAAATCTGGTGGAAAGCCTTCCCAGAAGAGTGGAAGCTGCTATAGCAGCAAAGGGGGGAACAACTCCATATTAATGCCTATAGGTTTGGAATGGGAGGTTAAACAAGTACATATGGGGTCGATGTTCAGATTTTCACATACTTTTGGCCACATATTAATATTAAAGCAACATTTACTGCAGCTTAAATGGTGATAGAATGGTTCTTGGGATGCAAACATTCAAAGAGATTCGTACAGGACTGGAGCGACACTTCTTTTTTGTTTTCCTATCAGGCAAAAATGCTACTTTTTACCTGATGGTGTCAGACAGCATCCCCTTGACTGTGACAGAAGCGTACCTGGTGCGAGTGTCGGGGTTAAGGGAAGTCAACGGCACAGTGGAATCACTGGGAAGAGGGAACTACCTGGTGTCTGTGGACAGAGTCCCAGAGGCCCTGTTCAATGTGCAGCTGGTGGGACAGATGGGCAGCTCAAAACACCCCTCCAGCATATTCTTCCAGAGGCAATCAAACACCCAGCTGAGGGCCTCTAAACTGTCCCTCACAGTAGGAGAAATCTGTGCTCTTTCCTTTGTGGCAAATGGCATCACAGTGAATGTTCAACAGTAACGCTAATATTAATGTCTACAGACCCAGGGAAACAGAACTCTAGAAGCCGGGGCATTCTTCTCACTTCCATTCACTGTGGCAACCAGCGGTTCTGGGGGAACCTGCACCATCAGAGCAGATGATGACCACGGTTTTGTCCAGTCTTTCACAAACAGGTACAACTGTGCTGGACCAACAGTCTGTGTTCACTGTACAACTCAGGGTGGATCATTTCACAGCTCTGTGATTAACATGGTCTCATGGAGCAACCACTGCCAGTGGGATTTTTGGAATTCTCTGTCTCCTGTGCTCTTCACTGATCTCCAGCCTAACCCTGGTCAACGGCAATGCTCAGGGCTCAGTGAACCTCAGAACCCCTGCAAACACCCCCTCCGGTATGGATATCACCCTCACCATCACTGCAGAGTCTCCTGACAAGAGCGACTCCAACTATGTGGTGCTGCGTCTCTCTGTCATTGCAGAGGTACCATTATTGCCATAGCAACCACACTCTAGTGAGTGACACCACCAAGGCAACTTCAAACAGGAAAAGAGAAATAGTTCTGTCATGATCCCTTGCTAGGTCAGCAATATAAACTGCCATCATACACATTTATCAGTGAGAACAGAAAAAGGTGGGAGCTGCCTGTGTGGTGTTCTGTAGATTGACAGAAGAACCTTAATGGTCAACAGGACCTTGGATGGTTTAATAGAAAGGGGAGAATCACACAACATTCATCTGGTTTTGTAGGAAGGTCACAGTTACTGGCATGAGCCCCACAGTTTGGCTTTTGACTCCTCTAGCCACCTCTGGACAGAAGGACAGGGCTGGTTGACACCACCCTCATTTAAATATTAAAAAATTACCTAACCATGTAACCATGTTATTCATTCTCCCCCGGCCTTTCTCTCCCACAAGGTGACCGACCTCAGTCCCCCCAAGTGCCACATCATGAGTGTGACAGACAACTGCTCACATAATTGCAGCCTATCTACCTGGAAGCTCTTCGCTAACATTACCGATGGCAATGGATCAGACGTGAGGAGAGTGTTCATTCGCTATGGTGATGGCATTCTCAAAAGCACCAACTTTGTGGCAGAGGGAGGCATCAATGTCACTCAGGTGTTCTACAGCGCCTCCTGCTGTTCCCCAGATATGGAGATCATAGCTGTGGACGGTGTGGGGAATGTGGGGACATGTTCATACTCAGTGAGAACCAGCAGTGACCCATCCCCATCCATTTTATACACTCTCTTTTTCGCCTTCCCCATCTTCTTCACCCTCATCCTCTGTTGCGCTGTTTTCCGGCTGCACAGATGGTTTTGCTTCTGGGCTACCTGTTCGATACGCCATTTTCATTATGATGTTGAAGACGAGCAGCGCAGATTTACCCAAATGCAGGTAGAACAGAAAGTGGAAAAAAGGCTTCCACTGCACTCTGGTTCATTTAAATGTGACCCGTACATTGGAACATACGAAATGATTTAAATGCCCACTCCATATGTCAGAGCTTCAATAATTTCTTACTGCAGCACTTTTGACTTTGCTCATATATCATTTTACTGTAACTTTAGACCAAATTCTTTTCAAAACAACAGCTCACAAATGCTCATTTTATTTCTTCTGTTATAAAAAAGAATAATAACAGGGGGGGGACCTACAGTAAAACTGGCAAAAAAGATATTTAGCCTGTCAGTCACTAAATGTTGAGCCAAACTGCTTATTGCTTAGCGGACACTTTAGAATAAAACAATTTAAGCAATACTGATAATACCAAGTACCAGGGTAGAGTGCTTCTATGTAGAGGAAATAGAAGCAAATTTTGTAAGAGTATAGAGGCTCCCAGACAAATGTGCGCTTTCCAAATCCACTTTATTTAAAGCATTTATTTTGATTTCATCCAGAAAACACTGTGCATTACTCTACTGTATAAGCATGTTTTTGGCACCCATGTCTTTTGCAGAACTTTTGACTACACAAATAAACCAGCGCGCTTTGCTCTGCTTTGTGTTTTCTGCATACAGTCCGAACACAGGGCAGTTGAGGAGTTTCTTTATGGTTCTGTTGTCGCTGCTCTGGACCCTCTACCACTCAAAAGGCTATGACCATAATAGTGGTAGGGTGTTGTGTGTACAGGGGGTCAGCTGAAATTGCCATCACTATACACTCATGTCAGGTAACACTGCAGAGGCGGCACATGACATGATCTACACTGCAGTGGCGAAATTTCAGACACAGCAGCCCACTGCACACTCTGTGGTCCCTGCAGTTTTCCATGAATGAACTGGTCTGGTTGAGCTGCTGCTGCTGCTGCTTTTTGTTTGTCTGCACACTGCTGTTGTTTGATCGCACACGCTGCATTTGTACTTACTTGGGTGTGCAATCCTTGGCTTTGTGGCATGCGTGCTACACTTACAGTACAGCCTCCTGTAATTTCCACTGTAATCTATAAAGTTTTAAAAATTCAGTCTATAAACTGTTAAATGTAAATGAGGCCTGGAGTCTTTGTGTTTCCTTCTCTACAAAGCACCTGTACTTTTTACCAGGAAAAAAGAAACCAACATCTTTCCACTGCACTGTATTTTCACCCAATAACCAGGTTGTTGAGTGTTTCCCCTGCGTTCTTCAACAAAAAATTGATCACACACTCCTTTTTCGACACATTTTATACAAAAATGGCTAAGTCAGCTGAGCTACAAGGTCCATCTATGTTGTATTATGTGTGGAGCAGTTTCAGCCAAACAATAGATGCCTTCTGTGTGGCATCTATATACTGATAGCGTATTAAAATAATAATATGATATATACTGTTTATAATTAAATCATATCAGTTATATATGGTAAGCTTGACCCTGATTCACTGCAGCACACTTTTAAGACTATCAATAATCTACCAGCATGTTGTCTGGTTATATTTCCTGTGCATGTCAGTGCACACACTCTATGCCTATATACAGTAGAATTTTTCCCTTGGATGTGTGGCTACTCTGATGCCTCTTAGGTTCCCTCTCCCTGCTGCTCCACTGCCTCCCCTGCGATTTGAACCCCATCATGTGCCTCAAGACTCATCAGTTCCATGAAACTCCTACTCCGCCAGGACTGGCTTCTTCCCTGTGCAGCTCATCTGGTGTCCTTCAGAGCTCACAAAGCCAGAGTACATCTTCCCACACTGCAAGCAGCTGTACAGGTTTTGGTCCCTGTTGTCTGTCAGTGGTTTGGGGATGACTGATATTAAGTGTCGATAAGACCATTTTTCTATAAGCTAAGTCCATTCAAATCTATTGTTGTTTCCTGCTTAGTGATGTTTTCTGCTGCTCAAATGTCTATTTTTCCTCAGTAAATAAAGTCAGCAAATGATCTTCCTCATAATTCTAATGCATTCTGGAACATTTCCCCTCTCAGGGCCTCTTAGAGACACATACATTAACCCCTCGCCCATGTGAATGTTGCATTGTGTTATTTATATGTGAACTTGCACTCTGTCAACATACATGTGTTTTTTCTGTGTGGCTATGACACAGTTTTGTCCATTACACAAAAAATATAAGTATAAATATAAATGACAAAAAGGCAGTTTTTTTCTGACCACACAGTCTAAAAGCCCAGGAAACATAATGGATGTGAAACTTTATTTTCCAGAGAAAGAGGAAATAGTTTCGCAATACCCTAGGATGTTGTAAACACTGTTTGCTTATCTTTTCTACCAGAATCCAAGTGGTGTGTGGCGGTCAAGTCCTTCTGTACCAGGTACTGAAGCATGCGGATGGAAGAGGAAGGGGAGGTTCACAATGTCCTGAACATTCCGATTTCTCCCTTTGCACTGGATACAGAATATGATTGTTGGAGCCAAAACAAATTGTGGCAAACCCTCCATAGAGCAGACGTTTTTTCCAGATTTTGGATGAACTTCACTTTGACTAAGAAACTCCACAGTCACCCCCCACTGTGTATCCATTAAAGACTGATGACCTCCGTGAGAGAACTTGCCGCACTGTTTAAATGAAGTTCAAATCTTGATATGTCCATATGTGTTAAAAAAAAAAAAAACATTTCATAGGGTACACTTAGTTTTTTACATGACTGTATATTCACTTTTCTATGCTTATCTTTTCTCTCTCCTTTTCTCTTAGGTAAAAATACCACATGGTACCTGACGGTGTCAGGCAGCATCCCCTTGACTGTGACAGAGGTGTACCTGGTGTGAGAGTCTGGGTCAAGGGAAGTCAACGGCACAGTAGAGTCACTGGAACAAGGGAACTGGGGTCCCAGGGATGCTGTTCAGTATGCAGCTGGTGGGAGCAGCTCTACACACCCCTTCAGCATATTCTTCCAGCAAATTGTGCTACCACAAAGTATAAGTTAAAAGTGAGTACAGTTATGCAACAGAAGCACTGAAGACTTACTTTTTAAAATTATTTTCATTAATAGTCCTTTTATTTTTTAGCATTGTTACAACATTATATAAAAGGTCTCATGATTTGTCGTGATTTCACTCTAAATATCGAAAGTCTGAAATTTCAGCTCTCTCAACTTTTGATACCCACTGTAAATATTTACATTTATTTCCAAATGCATTCCAATAAATAGATGTTAAGTGCAAATGAGATCATGTGGCTTTTTTATTTGTGTATAATATTGTACATGACATTTATTTATCTATTAAACATAAGAAGGGCTGTAAAAGACTCAAAATGGTGGGGAAGACTGGACAGCTAAGACACTGAAATTGTCGCAGACTTCATTTACATTATTTGTACACTGTTAGTGTTGGTGGAGCTATAAGAATCACTGGTTATCTCTGTGCATCTGTTAAGGAATTTTAAACAGTTTCTGAGTTTTCTTCAGGACCCCAGTGTTACAAGTGAGATGTGGTCACATTTTCAATATTGGAAATTTGCTTGGCTCAGTATGTTCACCTCAACTGGTCTTCTATACAATACAATACAATACTTACTTTTTCACACCACTCTAAAGTAATTGATCCAGTTTATGTCTGACTTACCACTGCACAATGAACACCCTGCAGGAGTGTTGCATATGCGATTTGGCTACAGACTTCACAGGGTGTGTTCTTCCTTAGGAAATATGCTTGGGGAGTGCAGATCAGCAACTGAAAGATCTTCTGAAAGTCTGCTTTTGCTTGTCATCATCACAGTGACCAGGCTGTTTTTCTTCAGCAGAGACCTCCCCCTAAAGGAACAGGTGAGTCTTATTGAATTTATACTTCATGTTTGTATTTATAGCATATTTAGACCTCCGTTGTCAGCTAGCAGAGGTGTTTTGATGAGGCTGGGGTGTGTAACTGTACCATAATAAGAGGAAACAAGGTAAATATCTCAGTATACAAAGTTGACAGTATAGAGCATCTGAAGAACATAACACACCATATTACAATGCAGCAGCATTAATTCTCAATTATAAATAGTGCTAAGTAATAAGAGGAAGCAGTTCTCCTGTTTATCACATATTTTTCTATTCTACCACTGGCTGCACATGAAACACGGTTCATTCTCAGCAATAAGCACCTTAAAAACACAAAATATTGCGCAGTGATGTGACAGCTGTTCAACATGCGGATCTCTTCGTCGTGGTCTCTGTTGGGGTTCACCAGCAAATTCTACATTGGACCAGTACAGTAATGTAATATTTGCTACTGCATGAAAAGACACATTGTGTGATTCGGTAATGTGAATTATTTGAATATCTTTTAGGCTTTTGCAAAATACCATTTACTTTTGTCTACAGGATTACTTTTAATAAGAGACACAAAGTGAATCTTTCTAGACTTGTGTTATGGCTAAAATGAATTTACATAGAAACACAGTTTGAAACAGGGAAAAATGTATGTGATGCGTAGAAACAGTGTTCGTGTAAGCAAATTCTACCATGTTGCTGTTTGACCTGTGAATGTTCATGCTTGTCAGTATAGCGTTTTATGTCAAAACCTGTACATGTTAGGCAACAGACATGATAATTAGCTACTTTCTGGGTCTTTTATAAAGAAGAAACCCTGCCAAGAGCTGCAGGACAACCTCCAGCACAGGTCACAATGACCACATCGCTCCCGATGCTGGCTATCGCCCTCTGCCTGGCCCTCAGCAGTGGTGTCTCGGCATTCAGCACAATTTCCAGCAACCACAGGTTGTTCACCCACACTCACATCACAGAAAGAGCTGTCCTACGTAAAACAGCTGAGGTGTGTCATGACATGGCCTTGGCAGAGGGGCAGAGCTTCAGCCTGAACGTGAGTCAACCAAAGAGGACCAAAAACTGCGGTGGGGCCTTGGATCTAAATGTCATTGAAGGAGATTCTGTTGTTTTTGGTCTATGTCCACCACAAATGTCAAACACAAGCTTTTATACCTATGTTCTGACTTGTTTTTGAGGTGTAACTTTGCGCCAGTTGCAACAGAACTAGACCAGAGCTGCACTACCTCAGTATTTTTTAAACATTGTTTACCACTCAGCTCTCACAGATTCAATAGAATGTTAAAAAGAAAGAGAAAATTAAACCCAGTGAGCATCACATTAAGAATCATGAAGTAAAGCGTGAATTCATGTGAACGGCTCACAATGACTTGGTTTGTCGGTTCAAATGAGATGTTCTGGCCTCGCTCAAAGAATAGGTAGCCTACAGAATAAATATTAAGTGATCATAGACATGTGGCTTTCTTTCTTTTTCTTCTTTCTGTTTCATTCTGGTGATGCTGTAGGTCAGCAGTTTCCTCTCTGCAGACTCTGTTTTCCAGGCATGCTTCCCCAACAGGAACACTACACTGTTGTCTGCAAAGAGGTTCGAGGCCTCCATAATGGACTTAGCCTTCTCCAGCAGCACCGTGCACCCCAGTGATGATGAGACCTTCAGAGAAACTCAGGAGCGTGTGGTTACAGGTGTGGAGGCTGTGAAGGCCCAACTGAAAGCAAACAACTTCAAGATGGCACGGCAGATCCTGGGGAGGGTTCTCCACACTTTACAGGTGAGAAACACACCTGTTTTGCTACTCACTCCTTCATTTCACGTTTGTTTTGGATAGTGGCCTGTCATGAACAGGGCATGACATTCCACTGACAAATTTGGTATGAAATTCTGCTTCCTCACAGCAAAATTTCATACCAAATTTGTCAGTGGAATGTCATGCCCTATTCATGTTCTCCTGTTTTTCACTTATGTCCAGTGGCTGCAGTGGTGGACACTGATATTACTTACAAATATTACATACATTCAGATATATTACAGGATCATTTTGGGTTCAAAATATAAAATACCTGCTTTCAATAGCCACTTATCCTCAGTAGGATCACAGCACTCTAGAACCTCTCAGATATAGAGGGCTCTAGGCTTTGAAAATGCCCCTGGATGGGACACCAGTCCATCACAGGTTGACCGCCCACACCCATTAAGGGAATTCACATTTAGTATGAAAACTGCCTTGTTTGGACAGTGAGAGGAAAGTGGAACACCTGGAAAAACTCAGGTGGAGAACGTGCAACCTCCACCTAGATTAACCTGGACTTGAACTCACACATGAGCTGTGAGCCAACAGTAAGACTCACTGAACCACCATTCCACCCCTTTCTACACCACTGACTCTACAGTATCATTAATCGTAATTTTCAGTCATACGTGTGTTAAAAAGGAACCGAATGGCATGATGGTTACAGCTGCTGCATTTAAATTCAAACAACCCATTTTTAATGACCATCTCCTGCTACAGTCCCAATAAATGTGGTACTCACCCTGAGTAGCCATACAATAAATAAAAGGTAATATTTGGTAGTTACCAGGGGAATGGTAGAAATGTTGCTGATTGTGTGGTATGTATGGAATGCCAGCTGTTTATGGCCTAAACATTATGGCAGTCTAATAGTTCTCTTATGATCCGTTTGGCTTCTGAAAAGGATTTTTACTGTCATGATAACTGGATTGAGCTGAAGAACAAAGTTCTCTTCAGCAACTTTGCACTGCCTAACCATACAGGTAAGTGACCTGATATAATGTGACATCAAAGGTTCACCTGAAAACCATCTTCTCTTGTGTGTGTGTGTGGGGGGGGGGGGTTGTGTAAACTATGGTCTGTGTTCCTATCTATCAGGGAACAATGAACATAGCATCTTAGTCAACCTCAGAAGCCTTGAGAATCCTAATGGGGAGACCAGTGAGGACAACCTCTGCTTCAGCCCTGGAAAATTGCATAATGCTGCAGCTCTGGTGGCCACCACTGCAACAATGGATCTACTGGAGGACATCCGACTCGCTGTTGATGACAAGAAATTCTTACAGTAAGAGCTGGACACCCCCTGCTGTCTGTCTTCATCTGTGTAGTGGAGATGCAGAGCTGTACAAATAGATGATGACAGCTCAGCTGTGGGTTCATCATGAGATCTGCAGATGTAAAGGCCTGAGGAGAAGATCGATGTTAGGAAACACTGTCTGGTGTGTGTGTGTGTGGGGGGGGGGGGCGTTCTACGGTACAGGTGTAGAATTCTGCTTCATTAAATTTGGGTTAGGGTTAAGGTTAAAAATTCCCTAGATGGTTGCAGAACTGAAGTTTAATCCTCTGTACTAGGTTGATGGGGATCCACCGTTGCTCGGCACTCTGCTTTGTCCTTGACACCACAGTTACTATGTCTGCTGCCATCAGTGATATCAGGAAGATAGTATTTTCCATCATTGACAGCTGTGAAGCAACACCATATCAGCCCTCAGCGTACATCCTGGTGCCTTTCAATGACCCTGGTGGGTAGCTTTTGTTTATTTAATGACCAACAGGTGTATGGCGCTTCCCAAGGTTAAAATGACAGGTTAAATCACCACAATGTGGAATCTGTTCATGTACTGACACTTGGTGGACAGAGTCCTTGTTTTAATACCCCTACAGGGAGGTAGGGCCTCTGTCTTTTTGAAGTGGAGCTTCCCCTTTAATGATTCCGCCCAGTAGGTGGTATCTGTACCCTTTAGCAATGGCCTTCAGATTCCATCTGTCCACTGAGTGGTTTATTTTTAGTGAACTGGACCCTACAATTGGGAAAATTAAACAAATTTTTAGAAAGAAAGAGGAAAGAAAATTATACTCTTTTGAACAATTCACTGGCCTAAAGATAGGGGAATGTTTACGTGTGTATGTTTGTCTAGAATATGGACCTTTCAGCAGAACCACTGATGCAGATGAGTTCAAGTTATGGATTAGTGCTCTGACCATGAATGGAGGGGGGGATCCAGAAGAGATGAGTCTTTCAGGACTCCAGGTGACACTGATGTTCAGCTCAAATTAAAGTCTCTGAACCCCAGGGACTATCAAGGGACTTGATCCAAAACCCTTCCAGTAACACATCTCCACCAGCTGCCTTCATTTTTCACTCAGGCATGTTTTTGTGGTCTCCTGTTTGTCACTCCTTCCCTTCACCCAACATCCCCATCCCAGCTGGCCCTTACAAAAGCTCCACATGCCTCTCAGATCTTCGTCTTCACCGATGCACCAGCTAAAGATAAACACCTGAAAGATGCAGTTTTAAAACTCATTGAAAAGACACAGTCAGTGGTAAGTAGACACCTACTATCAGTGTCTCTAAACACACAGAGTCAGTGGTGAACGCTTGTGGAAATTTCTTCTTCAGGTCACCTTCATCCTGTGCAATGCCAACAACGTCCGAAAAAAAAGCCGGTCACATCCCTCTGGACTTTCAAACATTAAAAATCTGATGTACAAGGAGCTGGCCGAAGCCTCAAAGGGTGAGGTCATAGAGGTCACCTACACGATGCTGGGCCAGATTAAAGACTTAATTGCAGACTTCAGCACCCCTGCACTGGTACTCCTCACCTCAGCCGTATGGTTCCTGGTGTCACATGACTGGTGTCTGCTGATCCCTTTGGGTGACATGACTTTTTCCACTCTAGACTACAGTTTTCCAGGCTGCCATGGATTCTGGACCAGCAAACTTTTCCTTTACAGTGGACATCTCTCTCAGTAACCACAAAGCCTTCTTTAGAGGCACCTCCCTCACCTTCACTCTACAGGGCCCTTCAGGTAAGTTATAGACTCCAGTGCCGTATTTTTGCATGTTGTCTTTATAGAATTTGTTGTGTTTCGATGCAGAAATTACTGTGTGATTTAACTAACGTGGACAAACTGTATGGACAACAGTAAAACAGCTGGAGAACCAGCTGTCAAATAGCACTGTGGCCCCTCCACCAAGTCACACGGCTTTGCCGTCATGTTGACTTTACACCACAAAGGCATGTGTCACCAGAGAAAAACTCTGGTTTTATAAATGGTTTTTAAAATTATTAATATAACTCCTAATGATTCTTTTAGCCTCTGCACTGAAAGTCATTTTAATTCTCTGAACTCTCAGGTGCCACCCAGAACAGTACAGAATGCTTTGGGCCCCTGGGTACAATACAGACTTTGAAGAACCTGTGCAGAATCCAGCTGAAACAGCAAGTGGGACAGTGGAAAGTCAGCATCAGTTCTAGCCAGCCATTTTCCCTCAAAGTCACAGGTCCAACTTACTGTTCACTTTATCTACGCTTCTCTGTTTGGTTATGATCATTTACGGTTTATGGTTATGGTCTGTTTCCATTTCTGCTGCAGCACTGACTCATTGCCTTTCCTCAGCTTGTCTCAAAAACCCAACTTTTTTCAATCAATGCATGTAGATGCAGGTCCATGTCACTCATAGTCCATGTCCGTCATCATCCGTGTCACTAGTTCTGTATCCTTATTTGTCTTCCAGGCCAGGAGTCAGAGGAACCTTCAAGGGGATTGGTCTTGAAAACAGAACATCCACAAGCCGGTAGAGGAAATTAAATTAGAATTTATTTACATTTAAAACTCAATAAAATGTGTAAAAATTCATTTATCTCAAAATGCACTGTAAATAAGGCCAAAGCAAGTGAGCATGCGTGCATACATGAAAGTCAGAGAGATCAGGAACATCTACATATCTAGATTTGATCTTCATTTAAAAAGTATCTTTTGATAAAGGTGATGTAATGTGATGAAAAGTGATGAAAATCGCTATTAAAATTTAATTTTGTATTTTATATCAATAAAAAATAGAGATATATTCAATTCCTGTGTGTGGAAAAAGTAAGTACTCTCCTGGCTCTAATAGGTGGTGCTACCCTATAAGGAAAAAACAGCCTCAAGCAGGCATTTCCTATAACCATGTAACAGTCTCTGACATCAAGAAGAAAGTTTTTCCCACTTCTCTATGCAGAATTCTTTCAGCTGTGCAATGCTTGAGGGTGGGTCTTGCGTGCACAGCCTGTTTCAAATCGCCCCACAACATCTTGAAGGGATTCAGATCCATGCTTTGATTTGGCCATTGCAGAACCCTATATTTCTTTCTTTTCAGCCATTCCTTCGTGGATTTATTGCTATGTTTAAGGTCATTGTCATGTTGCAAGGTCCACTTTCAGTTAAGCTTCAGTCTTCTCAGAGATGGTCTCACATTATCCTCAAGCACCCTTCGGTATAATCAAGAATTCATAGTGGATTCTATGATGGTGAGCTGCCCAGCCCGTGATGCAGCAAACCAGACGCAAACCTTAAGATTTCCACCACCGTGGTTTACAGTTAGTATCGGGTTATTCTCATCAAATACCGTGTTTGATTTCTTCGGACCCCTCATGCTGGCAGACCTCCCATGAAGATTTAACTTATGCAGTAGCCTTTCCAATAGGAGACTCATCCACGTGGACATTAAGAGTGACAAGAGCTACATGTAGATCCTGTGATGAAATTCTGGGGTTCTTGCATACATCTGTCAGCATCTTGTGTTCTGCTCTCAGGCTAAAAATGCTGATGGCAATTGTTTGAAATCTTTTACACTTGTAAACAATCTTCCAAACAGTGGAATTGTTGATTTGTAGATGTTTGGAGATCTTTGATTTGTTCTTTGAGGAAATGATAAATGTATCACCTTTCTGTAAAGATAATAATTAAATGAAGATCAAATTTTGATATTTCCATATAAGTCAAATAAGAAAAAAAAATTCATGGAGTGTACTTCACATGACTGTACTGTATATTGACTTCTCTGCGCTTATCTTCTCTCTCTCCTTTTCTCTCAGATAAAATTGCCACCTGGAACCTGACAGTATCAGGCAGCATCCCCTTGACTATGACAGAAGTGTACCTGGTGCAAGAGTCTGGGTCAAGGGAAGTCAATGGCACAGTGAAGTCACTGGGACAAGGGAACTATCTGGTGTCTGTGGACAAAGTCCCAGATGCCCGGTTCCACATGCAGCTGGTGGGAGAGATGAGCAGCTCTACGCACCCTTCCAGCACACTCTTCCAGAGGCAGTCAATCACCCAGCTGAGGGCCACCAACCTGAACATCACAGTAGGAGAAATCTGTGCTCTTTCCTTTGTGGCAAATGGCATCACAGTGAATGTTCAACAGTAATGCTAATATTAATGTCTACAGACCCAGGGAAACAGAACTCTAGAAGCCGGGGCATTCTTCTCACTTCCATTCACTGTGGCAACCAGCAGTTCTGGGGGAACCTGCACCATCAGGGCAGATGATGACCATGGTTTTGTCCAGTCTTTCACAAACAGGTACAACTGTGCTGGACCAACAGTCTGTGTTCACTGTACAACTCAGGGTGGATCATTTCACAGCTCTGTGATTAACATGGTCTCATGGAGCAACCACTGCCAGTGGGATTTTGGGAATTCACTGTTTCTTGTTCTGCTGAATGATCTCCAGCCTAACCCTGGTCAATGGCAGCGCTCAAAGCTTAGTGAACTTCACAATCCCAGGAAACACCCCCTCTGGCACAGATATCATCGTCAACATCACTGCAGAGTTTCCTCACAAGAGTGACCCCAACTACGTGGTGCTGCGTCTCTCAGTTATTGCAAAGGTATGCATTATTGCCATAGCAACCACACTCTAGTGAGTGACACCAACAAAGTAACTTTAAACAGGAAAAGAGAAATAGTGCTGTCATGATCCCTTGCTAGGTCAGCAATATAAACTGCCATCACACACATCCCTCAGTGGGAACAGAAAAAGGTGGGAAATGCCAGTGCGGTGCTCTGTAGATTGACAGAAGAACCTTAATGATCAACAGGACCTTGGATGGTTTAATAAAAAGGCTAGAATCACACAACATTCATCTGGTTTTGTAGGAAGGTCACAGTCAGTGGCATGACCCCCATTGTACTGGCGGGGAGACAGCAGAGCTGGGCCGTAATGAGGTGCATTTACCCCAGTGCGGCTGAGTTTGGCTTTTGACTCCTGTACCCACCTCTGGACAGAAGGACAGGGCTAGTTGACACCACCCTCATTCAAACGTTTTCCATGATCTACAGTACCGGTCTGTGTGAACTTGACTGCAGGGAGCTCAGTATTCTCCTGCCTGTCTCCCCCACAAGGTGACAGATTTCAGTACCCCCAAGTGCCACATCACCAGCGTGACGAACAACTGCTCACACAACTGCAGCCTGTTCACCTGGGAGCTCTCCGCTAACATCACTGACGGAAATGGGTCAGGTGTGAGGAGTGTATTCACCCGCCTTGGTAACGGTACTCTCAACAGCACCAGCTTTGTGGCAGAGGGAGACATCAATGTCACTCAGGTGTTCTACAGCGCCTCCTGCTGTTCCCCAGATATGGAGATCATAGCTGTGGACGGTGTGGGGAATGTGGGGACATGTTCATACTCAGTGAGAACCAGCAGTGACCCATCCCCATCCATTTTATACACTCTCTTTTTCGCCTTCCCCATCTTCTTCACCCTCATCCTCTGTTGCGCTGTTTTCCGGCTGCACAGATGGTTTTGCTTCTGGGCTACCTGTTCGATACGCCATTTTCGTTATGATGTTGAAGACGAGCAGCGCAGATTTACCCAAATGCAGGTAGAACAGAAAGTGGAAAAAAGGCTTCCACTGCACTCTGGTTCATTTAAATGTGACCCGTACATTGGAACATACGAAATGATTTAAATGCCCACTCCATATGTCAGAGCTTCAATAATTTCTTACTGCAGCACTTTTGACTTTGTTCATATATCATATATTGCTTAGCGGACACTTTAGAATAAAACAATTTAAGCAATACTGATAATACCAAGTACCAGGGTAGAGTGCTTCTATGTAGAGGAAATAGAAGCAAATTTTGTAAGAGTTCAGAGGCTCCCAGATGAATGTGTGCTTTCCAAATTCAGCTTATTTAAAGCGTTTACTTTGATTTCATCCACAAAACACTTTGCACTACTCTACAATATAAGCATGTTTTCGACACCGATGTGATTTGCAGAGCTCTTTATCGCACAAATAAACCAGCACACTTTGCTCTGCTTTGTGTTTTCTGCTTACAGTCCGAACACAGGGCAGCTGAGGAGTTTTTTTTATGGTTCTGTTGTCGCTGCTCTGAACCCTCTACTGCTCAAAGGGCTGTGACCATAATAGTGGTAGGATATTATGTGGTGTTACAGCCCGGCTCGTTGGCTAGGGGACCAGCTGTAAGGATCGTAGCATTTTAAGGGAAAAGAAAAAAATGTAGGTGGTAGGAGAGAACCCCCTTTAACAGAGAACCCCGATACACAGCACAGTTAAACAATTTTACTAGTGACAAAGTGTGATTTATTTACAGTGGGGAGTGATGGAATTATATACAGAATATATACACAAACAAACAAAAGAACCAGGCACCAAACGGTTTTACATAATATAGGCAATTCCCAACTCAAAGACCAAAACAGAACAAAGCGGACATCCCAACCCGGGCCACGAAAAGAAAACAGAAGACAAACTAAAGTCCTGTCTACCTCCACCATAGAATCCGCAAAAGCAACACAAGGGTGGGAGACCGCCACTTCGCCTGGTGGTTGTAGTTGTACAATAAGTTGTGAAGTGTTAGCACCAGGTACACCGAGGGTTGGACACTCCCCGGTGCCAACACTTTACAAGAAGGGCAAACAGCAAAATCCCCCACTAGGCATAGCACGCAACAAAACACGACCAAGACAAAGCTGTTGCCGCTGCCTCCATGGTGGTCCGCGCATATAAGCGGTTGCAGGGGTGACATCACCCGCCAACGGTCCAATCCTGACTCTGGTGGACCTGTCGAATGCTGAACCCCTATGGAGAGACTGCGCGAACAGGAATGACAGTTCCCCATCAGAAAAAAAAAACAAAAAAAAAAAATGGAAGAACTGTAACAGTGTACAGGAGGTCAGCTGATATTGCCATCACTATACACTCATATTGGGCAACATTATAGAGGCAGCACATGACATGATCCACACTGCAGTGGCAAAACTTCAGACACAACAGCCCAGAGCACACACTGTGGTCCCCACAGTTTTCCATCAGTGAACTCGTCCGGCTGAGCTACCATATTACAATGGTGCACCTTAATGTACTTAAACACTGTTTCTACGCATCACACACATTTTGCAGTTTCAAACTGTGTTTCTATGTAAATTCATTTTAGCCATAACACAAAGAAGTCTAGAAAGATTCACTTTGTGTCTCTTATTAAAAGTAATCCTGTAGACAAAAGTAAACGGTATTTTGCAAAAGCATAAAAGATATTCAAATAATTCACATTACCGAATCACACAATGTGTCTTTTCATGCAGTAGCAAATATTACATTACTGTACTGGTCCAATGTAGAATTTGCTGGTGAACCCCAACAGAGACCACGACGAAGAGATCCGCATGTTGAACAGCTGTCACATCACTGCGCAATATTTTGTGTTTTTAAGGTGCTTATTGCTGAGAATGAACCGTGTTTCATGTGCAGCCAGTGGTAGAATAGAAAAATATGTGATAAACAGGAGAACTGCTTCCTCTTATTACTTAGCACTATTTATAATTGAGAATTAATGCTGCTGCATTGTAATATGGTGTGTTATGTTCTTCAGATGCTCTATACTGTCAACTTTGTATACTGAGATATTTACCTTGTTTTATTTACCCATTTTTACAGCAGAGTAATTTGTGCTGTGCCAAACAATGGTAGTACAGTAGGAGGGGGGTTGAAACCAGCAACCTTAAGCCTGCAAAGTGACTGTAGTTAATAATTTGTGTTTGGAATGCGAAAACTTGCGGATCGCTTTCAACCATCAGAGAAAGAGCTCAACGTTAAAAAAAACTGAATGAATATGAAACCGGGAAAGAATGAATTCCGTGACTACAATGAACAAATTTAAGCTAGAGTTGAAGTGGAACTCAAACTACAGTCGTGTTACATGTACAGACACACCGACACGGAAAATGGTAGGTGTTCTATGATTCGTTTTTTAATTCATTCTGGGGCAAAGAGCATGACTTCAGCATCACGTGAAGCAGATTCTGCTCAGATCATTCTTGACAAACACAAGTCAAACAATATTTAATAATCACAGCTATGTTAACAATAAAACTGTCCCTGCATGACTTGTCCTGCTGTAGAAGCTGCAGTCTGAGGCCCCAGAAGCTCAGTTATCATCAGCTAAAGTTCACTATGGGGGCACTTATTACAGCTCACTGTACAGCAACTGAATGGAAAACAGACTCAGTATGTTTATTTTTGTACTTTACTTTCTTCACATGAGAAATTTTAGTAATCCAGTCAAATCAATCCTGATTTTCAGGATTTATAATATAATATTCTGTCCTTAAATAAGAGAAACTGCTAAACACTGCTGTTTTTTTTAAAGGTTTTTCCAAACTACAACAATTGACAGAAGACTCCACCATTAAAGACTGGAGAGTTATTCTTAATAACAGTTCTGAGACAATGATTCCATAAGCAATCTTTAGAGACAAAATCATAACACTTTTTAGATAAGTTTGACTTTCTTTAAACATTTAAAGATTGAGGTAGATGACAGTTGTAACACTATAAACGCACAAACATAACAGCTCATTGTGTGTCACTGCGCATCACCATATGTCACTGCTAAGTGTCCTTCTGTAACAACCATTGAGAAAGGTCTGCAAAATGAATCCATGTCAATTAAGAGAAATACAGTCACTTGCCAATCACCACAGCGCATGTGTTCTCCCTCTCTCACACACACACACACTACGTGCAGGCAAAGAGTGTGTCATCGGCATGGATACGCTGGTGCCTCTTGAGGTTGCACTTTTGCGTGAAGCGCTTGCCGCAGGCAGTGCATATGTAGGGCCGCTCACCTGTGTGGACACGCCGGTGCGCCTTCAGGTTGCTCAGCTTGGTGAAGCTCCGCCCACAGAGTGTGCACACAAATGGCCGCTCACCTGTGTGGATCTGCTGGTGGGCCTTCAGGTGACACGAGTGTGAGAAGCTCTTGCCACACTGGCTGCAACTGTGGGGGGTCCTACCTGCTCTCCCAAGGTGGACACAGCTAAGCTGTTTGTCGGTGGTGCAGACCTCCATGTGGCCCTCACTATTCTTTGCCGAGACAACAAACTTCCTGTTCAAACTGCCAGGCCCTTCAACGGGAGCCTCCACACCCCCTTTTACTGTCACCATCACTGAGATGGGTTCTCCTAGCGAAGCTTGTCTCTGAGTCCCAACCTGCAGTTGAGGCTCTACCCACTTCAAACACGCACCGAGAGCCCTGCTCACATGTTCAGAGGAAGACACATCCAACTCTGTCCCACTGTGGTTGTTCACAATGGCCTGGTGCTCTCCACACAGTCTTTCCTGGACAACTGCGTCCTCTGACCTACCCCACTCAGCCAGGTGCCCCTCCTCCTCCTGCTTAATCAACAGGGAATCACCAGGATCATTCTTCAGCTTGCAATGCAAAGATCTGGCAGTGGAGAGACATTCGGCAACTGGCCAGGGCTTCATGTGAGACACCTCCTCTGGACTGCCACACTCCAGAGCTGAAGTAGTCCTCTGCTGACCACCCATTGCTTGGGTTTTGCTGGTGCACTGCTGAATACCCCCTGGGCTGAGCCTCTTGACAACATGTCCAGGTTTTGGCGGTGGTGTGCAAAGCAGACTGAATGCCCCCCTCTGATCAGTCACGGCGAGCGGGGGACACCGTGTGTCCAGGTCCTCTCTGAAGTCCCTGCTGTGGAGGCGGAGAGAGTCAGGATCCTCCACTCCTAGTGAACATAGGACACAATATCAGTGACAGTTAAACAGTGGCACAGTAACACTTTGGACAACATTCACTAAAGATGGGTGCTGCTCCATCTGAAGACCAGAATGGAACATTGTACCTCATTTTTAGCTCTACTCAGGCACATTTGCTGTGTTTGTTCTCCTACAGAATATTCCCACTAAATTTTTCCTGTTTGTTTCAAATGTGACACTGTTGTTTCCAGGTTTAAACATGTAATGTGTTACTCGACCTCCATCTCCCAAGAAAACACTAAAAAGCCAAGAAGCTGTTCCCTGTGTCACCCTGTAAAATGGTCTCCTGCCAAAGCATGTACATAACCTTTGACCTCACCTTCCACACAGGGCTCTTCCAGCATCTCTTCTTTTGGCACTGCACCCCCTCCACTGTTCTCCGCACCTGCAGACTGTGGAGACCATGGTGGTAACCCTCACACAGACCAGGGGAACCATGGTACAGTACAGTGTGGTAAAGCTCTTACAGAAGTGACACTTTTTTTAAAACAAATTTATGTGACTACGCCCACCTCCGCTGCTTTGACAGCACTGGGCATGACCTCCACTTCTCGGCCCCTAACAGCATGGGGCTCTACCTCCTCCCTGCACCACCTGCCCTCGGGACCGCCCTTCTGTTTCAGGTCACGCCTCTCCCCACCACCTGTTTGGGAGACACCCGCCCCGTAACGTCACTACAGACATGTGCAGCGGCCTAGAGATGACAGTGTAACGACGACTGACCGCGCTCGGGTCTCCCGTCTCCTCCGTCACCGCAGGTCGCCGCCACCCAGCCGCACTGCGCGCACCGTGCCATTCCGCGCCCGCGCCGCCGGCCCTCGGCCCACTGGAGCCGCTTACGGAGCGCCTCCACCTGCTCCCGGCTGCGGGACACCTCTTCCACGAAGCTGTCCTCCACCAGGCGCACGATCTCATACATGGCCGCCTTAAACACGGTCTCCATGAGGCCGGAAAGCTGCGACTGGAAAGCCGCAATGGCCTCCGACATGGTGTTCGAGCTCGGGCCCTCACCTGGAAAGGGGGCGGGTCCTCCGCTCAGCCGGAACACCTGAGAATCACTTGTTTGCCGTGGAAAAGCCAATTAAAGCGCCATTGCGGCATCGCAGTCCTGCGCGACAGCTTATTTTATTTATCATAGCAAACGGACAACTTGAGAGCACAAGGGAAACCGAGAGCTGCTTGCATCCCTGCAGGGTATTTAAGTGAAGATTTCTCTGTCTCTCGCACCGAATCCAGCAGAAGGCGTTTCCGCTCTCAGAGCAAACTATGAATGGAAAATAATCAATAAAGTTGACCGGGTTTGTATCTGTTCACAGTAGGGACGGAAGTCGAGCGAAAAACAATTTACAGCCCCGATCGCTGTTCCTGTATTCCACTTTCCGTATGACTACGTCACTTCCTGTGAGCACGGCTCCCTCACAGGGCCAAAAAATACGAAACCGATAAGGAACTCGATCCTTCAGAGCGTACTCGGTACCGGGTTGCATTTAAAGAGCCCATATTAGCAAAGACGTCCACTTTTCGCATTAGAAAGCAGATTTGCATTATGTTTTTCCAGATCAATGAAGTAGTAGACAATATAGGGCTGGGCTTGGGGTTTTACCATGGTACAAGTTGGATCTTCTGAACACCAACACTGAGTTCTACTGTATCCCACAGGAGAAGGATACAGGTGCTGGTCATAAAATTAGAATATCATGACAAAGTTGATTTATTTCAGTAATTCCATTCAAAAAGTGAAACTTGTATATTAGATTCATTCATTACATTCCTTTGGAAATCAAGGTCCCAGAGTCTGGAGGAAGAGAGGAGAGGCACAGAATCCAGATTTCCAAAGGAAATGCAAAATTTACCTTCATCAGAGAACATAACTTTTGACCACTCAGCAGCAGTCCAGTCCTTTTTGTTGTGAGATGCTTCTGACGCTGTCTCTTGTTCAAGAGTGGCTTGACACAAGGAATGAGACAGCTGAAACCCATGTCTTGCATACATCTGTGCGTGGTGGTTCCTGAAGCACTGACTCCAGCTGTAGTCCACTCTTTGTGAATCTCCCCCACAGTTTTGAATGGGTTTTGTTTCACAATCCTCTCCAAGGTGCAGTTATCCCTATTGCTTGTACACTTTTTTCTACCACAGCTTGTCCTTCCCTTTGCCTCTCTATTAATGTGCTTGGACACAGAGCTCTGTGAACAGCCAGTCTCTTTAGCAATGACCTTTTGTGTCTTGCCCTCCTCGTGCAAGGCATCAATGGTCGTCTTTTGGACAACTGTCAAGTCAGCAGTCTTCCCCATGATTGTAATAAATAGACTGAGAGACCATTTAAAGGCTTTTGCAGGTGTTTTGAGTTATCTAACTGATTAAGAGTGTGGCACCAGGTGTCTTCAATATTGAACCTTTTCACAATATTCTAATTTTCCGAGATACTGAATTTGGAACTTTCATTAGTTGTCAGTTATAATCATGAAAATTAAAAGAAATAAACTTTTAAAATAGATCAGTCTGTGTGTAATGAATGAATCTAATATACAAGTTTCACTTTTTGAATGGAATTACTGAAATAAATCAACTTTGTCATGATATTCTAATTTTATGACCAGCACCTGTATTTAACCTGATGTTCCATTGTTTACACCACACAGAAACTACTGTAGACCCAAAGTCTCAGTGAATAAAGCAGTCAGTGTAGTGGCAGATGTGAAAGGCCCTCAGTTTATTGAGATGAACCCACATAAAAAGAAACAGAGACACACACAGGTATCAGGCTATTTTCAGTATAAACCCAAAGGCTGTATATAGGATAGGGACTGACAAACACAGCAGAGTCCTTATGTGGTGTTTGCTAAGGCACATCATGATGTCACAAAGATCAAAAGCAATTTAACAATTTCTTTGTGCAGTCCCAAGCGTGTGGGTGGGCTGACACACAGAACAAAATAAGTGTTAATCCAACACAGTCAGCTCTTCCACTTACATGTCTTATTACAGTAATAACTCACTTTCTGGGTTTATATCTTCTTGTGCACAGTGTGTTCCTTTGTCATACTCCAAAACAAACCACTGAAAACTTCAGAAATACAGGATGTGACTCTGCCATAAAAACATCCCAGCCGTGGTCTAAATCTACTGCAACTGATTTTTAGTTCTCATAATATTTGCATATTTAGATTGAAACATTACCTATGCTATTGATTTTTATACCGTTTTTTTTTTGTTCTGCACATAAGTCACTGCAGTAACAAATTACTACAAAGTTCTTTTTCTTTTTAAAACATGTATGGCCCAAGTAGAAAAATTTAGCCAAAAAGTTTTTAACTGCATTTTCTTCACTTATCTATTTTATTTTTGCAGTGGAGAAGGTAACAAAGATTGGAATGTGAGAGTGCCTTAATTCAACTCACTTCCATAATATTTATAGCTCCTGTCTGGTGTCAATAATTCAATGGTGAATGTTGGATGTTTATGGGATCAATCAGTCAAACAATAGCTTGTAGAGGTGACACATTTTCCATGATTTCACATCAGATTTGATTTTACAGTTAATAAATGTTTTAGAGCAAAAGGTCTACACTTTACAGCTACACTAAAGACTCGTTCATTAATGTAGCTGACACACTAGTGAACAAGGACTCTTACAGAAACAACAGGCAGACATTATTAAACTCCTGACTGAGTCTTAGTATAAAATACAACTTTCTATTTGTAAAAGCAGTGATTTTTAAACAGGTACAAGGTGTTTGTAAGCTGAAGAGCCTGTCTCCTGATACATGTCATCATGTCCAACATCGCTGAGCCTTTTGTGTGTGGCACACAACAGACCAGCAGAAAAAACTAAATCAACCATAACAAAAGATTTTGAACTAACAGATACATCCCTCTTAAAGTATCTTCAAATCAATGAGAATTTTGTCAAATCAATGAGAATTGTGCATTTCTGTAAATACAGACGAAAATATAAAGTTGATATCAAGATCTTCCCATAAAGGGAAAAATAATCACACATGGCAGTACAAAGCAGTGAAGCACTAAGTTGTAGCTGGGCAAAACAAGGAGGAGGACGCAGCTACCAGGATGTGATGGCTGCTGGAAATTTATCAACATGTTCTGGTGCCTACCTTCACCCTCGCCCTCGCCTGTCAAGTCTGCTGCGGCCGGTGTTTGCGCTGGTGTGATTTTAGATGGTCTAAGCGCTTGAAGCTGAGACCGCACACAGAGCAACAGTAGGGTCTCTCACCAGTATGTGTGCGCTGGTGCACCTTGAGGATGTCGGCACGCGTGAAGCTCTTCTCGCACTGTGGGCACTGGTGTGGCTTCTCCTGCGTATGAATGCGCCGGTGCAGCTTCAGATTCCACAAACGGCTGAATTTGTTGCCGCACAGCATGCAGCAATAGGGCTTGTCGCCCGTATGGCTGCACTTGTGCTTCTTGAGGTCAGCAAACGAGACAAAGCCCTTCCCACAGTGGCTACACAGATGGAGCCCTTCTCTGGAGTGGATGCGCTGGTGCACCTTAAGGTTACATGCCTGAGTGAAGCTTTTGCCACACTGTGTGCATGTGTATGCAGAGGATGCTCTGTGGGTACTCATGTGTAACTTAAGGGCACCTAGGTCTGGAAAGGTCATTTGACACTGGCTGCAATTGCGTGCTTTGTCCCCGCAGTGAGCCAATGTGCTGTCACCCTGGCTTTCTAAAGGCCCATCCATGTCCTTATGTGGTGGTGAGAGCTCTTCTCCTCGGAGCCTCAGACCCGACTGCCCCTCCCCACTTGCCAACTCCACACCTGCCTGTCCCCAATAGCCATCGTCTGTCTCCTGCAAATAGCCATCCTCATTGATCAGGAGGTAGCTGAGCTCCCCGATGTCCATGTCTCCGCGGGGGGATCCTGAGCGGGACCTGAACCGCTCACCAAAAACAGCTGTCCGATTCCGCTGGAAGCTGGGATGGGTATCGGCCTGTTCCTCTACTGCATTCAGCTCAGTCTGCAGGTGACCCTCTGCATTGTAATGCAGCTGTGTGCTCTGTGACTTGTCAAGACCTTGGACCCTGAGTGCTCCGCTGTCAAAGACCTGGCCAACATACAGCGCTTTCGGCTCTGTCCCAAGGGCATTTTCTAGCCCGCTGAGCTCCTCCTGGCCAAATCTGGCTCCATACGGCTCAGTATTCTCCGTCATGTGGCCCCTCGGGGACCCCCGAGTGTCTTGTCTCATGGCCGAGACCCACTGGTCCGTACAGGACTGTGGCGTCTGTTGGCAGAAAGATCCATCTGCAGCAGAACCACCAGCTTCCTCCCCTGGTAGCAGAAGAAAGCAAAAATAAAGGTTAATGTTGATATCAAGCAGAAAGGAAGTAGATGAAGTGGAAGCCTATCTAGCGCTCACCCTCTACAGATGCATTCCACCTCTCTGGGCCTCTGCTGCTCCCAGACATTGACTGCTCCTTTTTCAGTGACATGGGCTTCTCCCCTTCGTGGAGCACTGCCTGCTGCGAGGAGATTGTGCAGAGAACATGTCTACTTGTTCAAGAATATGTTTCTCTGATGGGAGTCATCCACCTACAAAGATCACACCAGCTTATCGCTTAACCAAAATCCTACTTTATAACTGAGGGAACAAAGGTGTTTTCTTTAAAGCACTTTGGAGTCTTACTACGTGCTGACAGTTGTATTTATTTGCTTCTGCCTTACAATAAATCTATTTTTACATAAAGTGGGTTTGTCCCCAGCTCATGTTCCAGTCACGCTCATCATAGTGTGTGCAAATCACCATAAACACAACCGCAACCACCAGAGAGCCACTCTAAGCATCATACAGAAGGGGGCTGTTACCAAGAAAATTGCAAGTTGTGCATCAAACCAGCCAAAACAGTTTGGGAGAAGAGATGCTGCTTTGCCAAATTCACCTCTGGTCCCTGGACAGTGTTGGGGCTGGCCTCATCTTGTGGTTCTTTCCCTGCAGGGAGTTGCGTCTCCTCTCCAGGACAGCTGCTCCACTTGCCCTCGGCACCGCCCTCCTGCTTCAGGCCACGCTCCTCTGCGTTACCTGCGTGAAAAATCAGACGCCTTCTGACGTCGCTGCAACACGTGGGACGACCACTACACTGTGGTGATGACCGTAATGTAATATAGGGTAATGTAACGATGACTGACCGTGCTCACTCCTCCGGTCCCCTCCTGTCCCTTCCGTCTCCGCCCTGCCGCACTGCGCGCATCGCGCCACCTCGCGTTCTCGCCGCCGGCCCTCGGCCCACTGGAGCCGCTTACGGAGCGCCTCCACCTGCTCCCGGCTGCGGGACACCTCCTCCACGAAGCTATCCTCCACCAGCCGCACGATCTCGTACATGGCCGCCTTGAACACGGTCTCCATGAGGCCGGAGAGCTGCGACTGGAAAGCCGCAATGGCCTCTGACATGTCGGCTCGAGATGCCCGCGGTTTCCTCGGTGTCACTCAGGTTTGTCGACAATCGCAGCAAGAAGCGCCTCTACCAGCAGCAGCGCACAGCCACCCGACGCATCCTCCCACCGTCAGCGCGATTCTCGAACTCCGTGCCACGAAAAAATGCAGCGAAGAAAACTCCCTTTGTAATGAAAACCTTGACACTTTGGATTGAAAACCTTGACACTTTGTAATGAAAACCTCTCAATTAGCTACCAGCCCGAGACCGTGAAACACAGCAGCAGCCAACTTCCGGGATTGACGGAAGTAGTCATGAGATACAACAGGAACTGGAAATAAAGCACAAAAAATGGCACAAACGATTAAAATAAACTACTAAGATGTAACTGAAATAAAATGAAAACCATTGCGTTAAAACAAGTTCCGCGATAACCTGTGTATTAAAATAATGCTCTGATATGGTTTCGTCCCACGCTGCTCAAGGTCGCCCCTAGGGGTATGAGTGTCCACGATTGAACGGTACTGTCCTTCGGAGGTTGCGGGTGTCACTGCGTTGTGAGGCTGCCACAAACCATTCTCCTCCCAGGTGACAAAGCAGACTGTTGGCTGCATCGGGATGGCCATTTTGCTCATCTCCAACTAACAGTTTTTAAAATGTTACAGTTCCTCTTGCAGATTTTTGAAGATTTTTTTTTATTAATTATATTGTAATGTGGCATTCATGTTTATGATATCTGAATGGTCTTTATAACATTTCCCCATTTTAGGTCAATTTACTGAAATGTAAAAAATCAGAACATTGTAGCACAGAGTTGGTGTCGGTAAGCATGACAGCTTCATTTGCACCTTACTGAAAATAAACATACTTTCTTTCTCAATAAACTATTTAATTCAAAACATACACTTTGTTCTTTTCTCTTTTATAGAGATACAGGGTTACAGTTTTCCTCAGTTGGTTACACCTCATGGCTGAATGGCTTCACCAAGTGACCAATAGTTCATGCTAACAATGCAGATTTGTATACTTTCTCAGCACAATTATAAACATATTCCTGTTGAGTCAGCACAGTTTGCAATTCTGACAGACATGCTTTTCCCAAAACTGTACACATACATCTCAGTAAAATAGCACAGTTATCATCATGAGCAGATTTGTTCCTTTTGCAGGAACACCCAAGTCAGCAAGCAGAGCACAATGCGCTAAGGGATGAAAACACTCATCAGCTGTACAATAAACCAAAATGATCAACTCAGTTCCTTATATATTCTGTAGTATGAAAACATGACCTGGAGCAAGAAACAGTATAGAAGGAATGAGGATGAGGAAGAAAAAGATACCTATCAAATGAGAGAGGAGTGACTGTGCTTCACAATGTCATCAAGCATGACATGAACATGCGAGAAGGTAACCAGTAAGTCCATCCCAATCTGATCCATTGTTCTGAAGCTGTACACATTAGGAGCTTTCACACTCAAAACAGGGAAGTCTCATGGTAAAGCAGCATAACTATGGCTTGTTTAGGTCTAGGAGACACTGTGTACTCTACAAAAATCATAGAAAACCATCAAATGGTGGGAGAAACCATTTCTTCAGTAAAAATCAAGAACAAATCGTTAATACTGTAGCATCGGGAACTACAGCTAAGCATCCCTATTGGTCGGTGTCAGTGTCATGTGTGAATAGTTAAATAGGTCCAACCGTAGATGGGATATTCTGCTGTATTGCTGGGGTTCACCCGGTTCCATAGTTTTCGAAGATAGGGGCTGGGTGGTTAACCAGCTTCACTGTGGAGACTAAAAGAGCCACTGTTCCATTGCCCTGCCTGGCTGTTATCTTTCCCTGAGGCCCAGTGTTCAATAAAAGGCTGTGTTATGGAGATCAGCGTCATGTCCTCATTCTTACAATCCGAGCCCTGACCGGTGCTCACTACAATACAGTGTTGGTGGACCACACCATTTACACTGTCATATAGGATAATGTTAGTTTTCAGAAATCAGGGGTCATCCAAGAACAGTTCAGTTCCTACTCAAACATTTAAAAAATCTTCCTTCTGCTATGGTCCTTATTCCTCAATCTCCCGCACAATTTTTTTTTTCCAACTTGTGATAGAAGGTACTATATGAGGTTACTTGCAGATATAGAACTGGAACCCTTATGAACAAGTTAATCTTGGAGAACCAATGCAATGACCACTGTGATTATATAACACTCTTGAGGTTGTCAAGGATGGATCCATCAGTCTAAACGTTACCACTTAGCCAGAAAAAAACTTTGTGGTGTGGATGAGAACATGTGGCCAAATAAATATAATAAACAGGATGACTCCTTAATTCTCTATTTACTGTAATTGTTGTAATGTACTTGATATTGTGCTGTACTATATAGACCCACTGCAGTTTAAACTTTTTTTTGTAAAAAAATTAATTCCCATAACAATTTGTTTTTGGCTGACTGTGTGCTCAAAATCTGTGATGTTTAATTATCAGTTTGTGGAATTTCACTCTGGGTGATACAGCTCACCTGTAGAACATGGGGTAATAGTGTATTATTTTTGCTTGCATTTTTATGGCCTGCATTTTTGCTGTGTATATGTGTGTGTCGGTGTGTTTTAGTTTTTTAACTAGAATATTTGCTTTTGACTCCTGTGTGTAGATATTTTTTATCATTAAGAGGATTTTTCCTTGTGTGTTTAAGGTGTTGGGACTGTGATTTTTTGCCTTTTTGTGTATAGTTTTAGTAAAAGTGTGTAGTATTTTGAGAAATATGTGTGAGCAAGTGGAGAGAACTGTAAAAAGATACACAGCAAAAAATTCTAGTCATGAACCCAGCTTAGCAAACAGACCAAGACAGATTTTAGGAGTATGAAATGTGATATGAAACAATAAAATATGAAATGTAATTTCTGAACACATCCCAGAAGAAATCAGAAACATATATTTATCAGTCAAGATTTCCATGATTGGTCCACAGGTTCATAATTCTGGTATTCAGGCAAAATTTACAGAACTTTCTGGGAAACATGCAGTAACACCACCCACAGCAGGAGAGCAAGTGACAAAGTGAGGGGTGAGAAGCCAGACAGCGGAACAATTGTTGGAAGACTCACGGAGTGAAAACATGTTCCTACATTCCCCACACCGTCCACAGCTATGATCTCCACATTGGAGGAGCAACAGGAGGCGCTGTAGAAGACCCGGGTGATGCTGACTCCTCCCTCTCCCACAAAGCTGGTGCTGTTGAGAATGCCATCACCATAGCGAATGGACACACTCCTTACGCCTGACCCATTGCCATCGGTGATGTTAGCTGAGAGCTCCCACGTGAACAGGCTGCAGTTGTGTGAGCAGTTGTCCCTCATGCTCACGATGTGGCATTCGGGGGGACTGAGGTCTGTCACCTTACAGGGGAGAAAGGCAGGGGGAGAATGAATACATCACAGTTGGGGTTACATGGTTAGGTAATGTACAGTAGGTCATGGAGAATATTGGAATGAGGGTGGTGTCAACCAGCCCTGTTCTTCTGTTCAGAGGTGGGTAGAGGAGTCAAAAGCCAGGGACCATGACAGCACTGTGTCTGTTTTCCTGTTAGAAGTTGTCTTGGTGGTGTCACTCTCTAGAGTGTGGTTGCTATGGTGATAATGAGTACCTTTGCAATGACGGAGAGACGCAGCACCATGTAGTTGGAGTCGCTCTTGTCAGGAGACTCTGCGGTGATGGTGAGGGTGATATCCGTGCCGGAGCGGGTGTTTGCAGGGGTTGTGAGGTTCACTAAGCCTTGAGCACTGCCATTGACTAGGGTCAGGCTGGAGAGGAGAGAGGAGCGCAGAAGACAGAGAATTCCCAAAATCCCCCCGGCAGTGGTTGCTCCATGAGACCATGATGATCACAGACTTGTGAGACAAACCTGAGTGATACAGTGAACACAGACTGTTGATCATGCACAGATGTACCTTTGTGTGAAAGACTGGACAAAACCTCGGTCATCATCTGCTCTGATGGTGCAGGTGCCTCCCAGACCACTGGTCATCACAGTGAATGGAAGAGAAAAGGGCATTCCAGGTTCTAGAGTTTTGTTAGTCTGGGCCTGAGCAGAAGAAGGAAAGATGATGATCTCTGCACAACAGTCTCATTCGGGTGCATAATGGAAAACACATACAAAAGTCTCCTAGAGGTGTCTCTTCTCCATAGGGCATTTATGCTGACCACTCAGCTGGAAACAGCAAACTTTTTACAGTAAAGGTGTTCTCAGGTAGGACTGTATTAGAGATGTTAAAATATGAGCAGAGGCTAGGAGAAGCACTTTATTGTCTCACCATGATGATCACTTTGGAGACTGTGAGCTGGGTGGTGGACTGTCTCTGGAACAGGCTTGATGTGTTTTTGTCCACACCCTTGAGCAGAAGCATTGTCTGGCCCTGTGGGATTCTGTCCATAGAGACCAGATATTCCCCATGACCCAGGTCCTGCACGGTGCCCTTCACCTCCCCCAAGCTTGAGGCCTCCACCAGGGACACCTCGGTCACATTCAGAGAGTCTGGGCCTTTCTTTCCAGTCACTGTTAGCAGCAGTTTGGCCTCCCGCTCTGTCAGTAGAAGGTAACATTCATGGTGGCGAGAAAAGCAACAGGGCAAGAGAAAAGTTCCGCATCTGTGTTTGACCATATCAGAAACATATTTACAAGTCTGGAGAAGGAGAAACGGTGAGGTTTTGTCGGCAGATGTTCATGTTTACCAGCTTGAGGGCGGCTCTCAATCACCAAGTAGCCTGGGTGAAGACCCCCAAAAGCTTCTACGAAATTGTACAGGAATGAGATGGAGCTCTGACCTGGAGGACAAACATGGTGCAAGGTGTTTTCAGGACCTGCTGAATGCTCCAGAGGCACAGTTTGGGTTCATAATATCACATCATAGATTTACATGGCTGAGGAAAAGAATTTTACTCCTATTCAGAAATATTTGTTTTGATGTTAATTTTGAGCAGATGTTATTCGTCACATTTTATTATTTTACACACCAAAGAAATGATGTAGAAACAGCATTGGGCTAAAGGGACACAAAGGGACGCACCAGTCACTTTGAGAGTGTAGGGCTGTGTGGAGTCCATGTCCACTCTCCATGGGCCTGTTTGGTGGTTCAGTCGAACTCTGTACAGATTACCCACACACAGTATTGTCCCCAAGGGACCGTGAGTCACCTGGCTGCTCTGGGACTCACCTAGAAACAAGTGGTGTGGGTGTCAGTTCGAGGGGTTGTTTGGTGAATCTAACATATTAATTACCATTTAGGCTTGAACGCACAGGACAACACTCCTGACACAGAACTGGGTGGACAGGTAAGCAGCTGCCTCACCTGAAGGGCTATGCAGGGTGAAGGAGAGAGAGTAGCCTGTGATATAGATCATCATGTCTCTCACAGATGGATCTGCCAGAAATGTAAAGCTCTCTGTGGTCCCTCGCCTCCTCACACACTGCAGGAGAGTCACCTGGGCACAGGAGAGATGCCAAGCTGTCTAAGAACCATCTGTGTTAGAGAAGAGATGTAGGGACCATGTGACTGAGAAAAGCAGTACCAGTGTGGAGGTGGTTGAGTCCACAATGATGTCAGTGGCCTGGGGCAATGACTGTTTGGTGACCTTTATGGCCTGCCCCCCCGAGGCCTGGGCCAGCTCCTGGTACAGTTGAAAGGGAGTGTTGCTTCCTGTGTCTCTTCTTCTCCTGCGTGACAAGTCAGTGTTTGTAATGAAGAATGACACCTAGGGCGGAAAAAAGCTGCCATCATTTTGTGTCACCTGACAAAAAGCTTTCTCAATGATTGTTTGGTCAGTGAGGCAAAGTCCTGCCCCCAGCCTGTGTCCTCACTGTGGATCTCATGCTCTGGATGAGGGCTTTCACAGGAGACTCCAAGTGGACGTCTTTTGCAGGGGCATCCGTGAAAACGAAGATGCTGGAGGACTGAGGCGCACGAGTGAGGGCAAGCTGGAGCAGTGAGCAAGAGAGAGAGGGATGAAGACAAGTGGCAGCAGATTCATGGGGGTCTCCCAGGAGGCAGTACTAGAATACAGCTTCATATACACAGCAGTTTTTCATATCGCTCTGGGCTGGTTGATGCTGGACTTTTCGCAGTATAAAGAAACTGCTTTCAGGTAATGTATGTTTTTTATTGTTTTTATTTTACTTATACAAAGTTCTTGTGATACTGACAGATTTCTGAGCTGCACTTTATTGATGATGTGACTGTGATGATGGATTAACATTTGTATGTTCATTAATTTATATTCTTTTAAATTCTTTTATATTTTTAGTGAAATGATGGATTTTAACTTTTAGAGCTTGTAAGTTTATGTGGTTTTCTAATGTGAATTTATTCTTTATTAAGGTCTTTATAGACATATATGTAATCTATTAGTCTTTTAATTTGTTTATTATCTTTGTGTTTTTCAAGTTGATGCTGCTGTTTGTTTTAAGGTAAACTTTCCACTGTAATGAGAGCAATTTGTACAACAGGTAAGAGAATGAGGAGTTTTTGTTCCTACCCGAAGTGCTGAAAAACACATTTCTGGCACATCACCACCCCCTGTGGCTCTAAGTTTTGAAATTTCAGCTTTAATGATCTTTGCATCCGTGGTCTGTATTTCGGGGCCATACTCTGCAGAACCACAACATCAACACAGTGGAACAGCTGCACCAAAAATATACACATATTTTACCTGAACAGAAAATGTTTGTGATGATCACTCTCACCAGGGTCATTGAAGGGTACCAGAATGTAAGCTGAGGGCTCATCCTGCGTCCCCATCTTGCTGTCAATGATAGAGAACGCAACCCTCTTGGCCTCCTCAATGTCATCAGACATGCTGCCCGTGGTATCAATGACAAAGCAGAGTACAGAGGATCGAGTGATCCCCATGAGCCTGGAGGTGGGAAGACACACACACACACACACACACACACACACACACACACACACATTATTTTCACTAAACAACAATTTTCTTTTTCTCTACACCTTCTCTGTCGTCTTCCAGCAGGTGGTTCTCTACTCATACCGCAGGAAGTCAGCATCACCAGCCATAGCATGAATGTCTTCCAGCAGATCCTGGGTAGCAGCAATGGCCATCTCCACAGCAGCTGCATGCAGTTCCCTACTCTGGGGTCCTGGCTCATCCTTATGGATCCCCCCCCGGGGCTGCCGGCTACTCGTCTTATCACTAGGGCCCCCATGGCTGCATTTCCCTGAGGTCACAAAGAGAGAGTGTCCAACGTGGTTTAATTGGACTCTGTGGCTTTTAATGGGAGGGGGTCAATGACAGGTTCATGACAAAGTCACAACGAACTGAGCACCAGAATGTGGAGATGGGTGGCTGGAAGTCATCAGCTACATCGAATGGTTAGCATAGCTACTGTTAGTTGTAACTTGCACCATAATGTGGTAAATTGCACAGATAGTAACACATTCCATACATGGCAAGAGCAAGAGGTGAGGTTATGGATATGGTAGTGGGAAATTTCTTCTGCCACAGCATGTGGTGAGGTGAAAATGACAATGTAGGGCAAGATAACATTGTAAGATGCTATAGTTCAACCAGCCATCATCATTATTTGCTTTATCTTGGTCATGTACACTGAGGAGTGAAGCCTATCCAAGAATCACTGGGTGCTGGGCTAAGATTAACCTGAAACACATATCTTTAGACTGTGGGAGGAAACCAGGGAACCCAGAGCAAATTATGCAGGGAGAACATATAGCATACACTAAAAGCAACATTTTGTGTGTGTGTGTGTGTGTGTGTGTGTCTGTGTCTGTGTCTGTACATGCTCTGACCTGCCGGTTTGAAGGAAGACGTTACAGACATGTACCCCGAGGTGAGTTTCTCCTTCTGCAGGATGCTGCTTAGTATGCTGCTGGAACAGGGCTCTTTCTTACAGTCGCTGCATGTGGACTCTCCCTCACCTGCACACACATAGGTACCAAGTCACACAGGGCAACAAATGCACAACAGCAGCAAACAGAGTGCTATGTTCCAAATCTCTATTTCCTGCTGGACAGATGTCAGAGATGTGTGTTTGAATGTGGAAACAGCAAGGGGTAATCATATATTCCCTGTTTGTAAAAGTGAAAAGCACACATCCAGCCCTCTGGGACCCTGACTACCTGTACCTTCACACACTCCAGGGTGGCCTTTGGCTGTATACCTGCAACAGGACCTATTGAAGAGTCTGGTCGGAGGAGGTTCACATAGGGGGTCTTGTGGCCCAGCTCCACCCAGTTGCTGTGGCTGTAGAAATCCTAAGAAGTACAAAGTGTACCTCTCAGTCACTCAGGTAATGGGTTTATTTTGTGCACAGAAATCCCCCACAGGGTGAATTCCCTTTGTGAGGGGGTCAGATTAAAATAATCTCAATAATTAATTCCAGGATGAAAATTGTCAAAAAAATGATAATAATTACAGCACAGAAGAATTTTTTCATGCAATACAAAGATGACACTGACATTTTAGATTTGGTAATAATAAAGTATTTCAAGGTTCTTTTCTATATTTGTTTCTTATCATTAACCACTGTTTCAGTCCAGTTCTAGTCATATGGATTTGTATGATGTTATAAACATTTAAAACATGGTGTGAACAACAGTGGAGGAAACTCTGGAGCTTTTATCCTGTGAGGAAAATGAAGGAAAACAGAGCATTTTTAAAGCTTGCTTTATTGTTTGTTCATTGTATTTGTATCTTACTGCGCTTCTAAGAAAACTACTGTTTTACGCTTCCTGACAGCTTATGTTTGAATTGTGGTTCTTGCTGTTAAAAAAGTGCTTTGCTTTCCTTTTCCTGAATTTAAAAATACACCAATACTAAAAAAAAAAAAAAAACCCTTTCTGCAGAAGCTACACAGAAATGTGTGTGTTTTATCAGGCTGTTAAACACTTCCTTTTACTCATTTTAAACATTTTTAACTCCTGGGGGCGCTATTACGGCAGCCACACGAGGTGAGCCTGGTGTCTGAACTAAACATCAGCGGACACATGAAGAAATGCTGAAGTTTCTCACACCAATGAGTGACACATTTTCATTGAAAGCTACAGGTTGAAATGTAGTATGAACAAGTGATTCTCTTACTGCCCACTCTTATTATGACTGTTTCCCTCATTGTACTGTGCTGTACCAAGGTACGGTGGAGCCTCATAGCTGCGCAACAACTGCTCTTAACTGGGACTGAAGTAACCATATTAAGACCCCCAATGGCTTTAAAAACACGGAGGAACGACTACCACATTTCTTACATCATCTATTTTTACAGCTGCTAGTAAAATACCTGCAACATTTCATAATTTATTAGATAAGCTGTTGCATCTGTTTCTCACTGTGCAGGACCCTGTTATTTAAAGGAAGTAAACATTTTCTATGGAGTCATGTGGTGTAAAATTCTGGAGAAGACATTACACCATTAAAGCACACTGTCATGTAAACCTGATTGGTCAAGAGGAGCCACAGGAGCAAATGGAGCACCGTGGGAGCCAACATCTTCCCCCTTACCTGCAGTGTGTGGCTTACTCGCCCCAGTGCTTCTCTGGCCGCCTGGAAGTTCTCTTGCTGGATGCTGGCCTTCACTGTGGCCATGCCTGCCGTAATGAGGTTCCGCCCCTCAATGAATGCCTCTGAGTGAAAGTGGTGACCATCGCTGCTGGCAAACAGGCTGTCCACCAGTCCATTCTGTCGGTAGATCTGATCTAGGGCAGTTTTGAAGGCCACTGCAGACACCTCACCCACCTTGTCTGTCCTCAGACAAGCCTGGAGCAGTTCCTCCACAGACTCACCCTGGAGATGGGGAAAAATCCAAATCATACACATTCTTCTTCGTGTTATTAATCAGTTACACAGAGCAAAACTAGATATGAGCTGTAAACATTAAGGAAGTGAGTTAGATGAAGGCAGTCCCACACACTCCTTTATTCTGTGATGAGGCACTTTACTGCCTTTTGTGAGCTCTGAGGGTGAACACAGGTGACGTTCACTTTACTACAGGCAGAAATTGCAAAAGAATTGGAAGGTAAAGATAAATGAAGCTAAAAATAAATACACAGGCACATGTTTGTAGCTGGAATGACTAATAAATCTGTAATGACTATAGCACAGAAGCCACTATAATTTATTAGATTCAGATCATTGTTCTGAAGTGGTGAACCAAACCATGTGACCACACACATACACACGCACAAATACACGCACCGAAATGTCGAAGTTTCTGCCCTCAGCCTTTGCAACCTCCCTGCAGACTTTGCTGATCTTCCTCATTATGGCGCGTTCCATGATATCTACATGGGTTTGGGTCTTTCCACCAATGGGATAGAAGGCCACAGTGAGGGGCAGCAGAACCAGGAAGCCTAGACTCAGCACTGAGCACAACATCTTTCACCTGAAGAACAATAAAGACACCAGACTGAGCACTGCACACAATGAACATGTGAACCCCAGCATTGTCAGACACAAGTTCAGAAATTGAATGTGACCCCGTTATCCTTGTCCTTGCCTCTGTAACTGTTTCAGGATTTACCTACAGATCCCAGGTGAAACTTCCAAACACTCCACTGTTTCTTTGACCACTTATTAACCTGTATTAGTGGTCACAGCCGGAAGACATGGTTGTGTCTCTACTTTCACACTTTTCTAGTGAGAGTACTTTGTCCTTCTCTGAGGTCTCTTGAAAAGTGTGTCCTTATATAGCACCATGATAAGATTGTTTATTCACTAGTTTTATAGCCACTCTGGTCAATCAAAGGAATGTGGGCAGGATGTGAATCATTTTCACAGAAAGATAAATTTGGATTTAGACTAGGAGTGGAGCAAAGAGGGCACATGGTGTGTGGGTGTGTGTGTGTGGCTCCTCTAATCTGTTTTCTGTATCTCTGCTGGTCTCATCTATCAAAGGCTATAGACTGTGATAGTGCAACACCAGTACACACACACACACACACACACACACACACACACACACACACACACACACACACACGGTATGAAAACTGTACACTTGGCATACAGACACTTTGTTGCTGCAATGATTAACAAGGGGTCAGATGGAAAATTGAATTCCAGGAAAACTGCAAACAGGAAGTGATAATTCTAGGCTGATTTATTCTTCCTTTTGTGTCATTTTCTCTGCACTGATCTCCTCCCAATCCTATCAGTTTGTTGCTTTACAGACAAAGGCAAACAGGTTTCCACAAAAGCATGGAAATCCATACCATCTACAAGAGGTCATACATAAAAGCTGAGACTGTGCCTGGTTCCCCTGTCATTTCTGTTAATTAAATCACCATTTTGCAGGGTAAATCAAGGTAAATTTCCTGGAGTTCAAGGGACTTTCCTACCTTGTTGGTTAATGTACATACAGAATTCATACTTTTCCCAGCATGCACAGCTCCAATTGCTGATACCTTAGGTATCCTGATGCTTCCAATCTAGGTGAACAGACTGCTGTTTGAATACAGGTCATGGGTCAACTGCTGCAGAAATTTGTATTCCAGCGCAGAACTGGTGCCAAGTGCTCTCAAAAGTTCACACACACTTTCTGCAGAGGGGAACACCCCAATGCAGCAGATAAATCGGAGAACTGATAACCACACCTTTACGTTACTACACATGTACACGTGGTGTTCCAGCCCGCTGTAGTGCATGTCAAAAATTTTGAACCTGAGAGCCACTGAGACTGAAAGGAGAAGAGTCTGCATTAAATGCTGATATGTTCACTGTTTTACCTGTGAAATAGAAAAGTGTATACGCAGACTGTCTTGGAGCTAATCTCCCTTTCGGGGGGAAGCTCAAGTATCTGATCCACACAAAATTGTAGCAGGTACCACCATAGGGTTGCCATCTTTCTGGACACTCGGTCAATTGGTCCTCTAGCTCCAGAGGAGCTGCATTTGTCAACCACAGGGACATTGACCATGAACACTGTCAAACAACATGCACCACCCTGAGCAGCATTTATCTCACCTTTCTCACCCACAGAGAAGACACTTTATCCAACCTGGGCTGGATACAAAGCCTCTTGCTTTGGGTCAAACACACACAGAGGTCAGTGAGAGTTAGCGTTACACTAGCAGACACACACTTGGGCAGAACGAAAGGGACCCCAGCCCTCCCCTATGGCCCCCTGCAGCCTCACTTGATGCTACACTGAGAGTGAAAGCAAAGCAGAGCAGGACTGAAGAAGTCAGAAAGTCCATGGACTTCTTCATTAGGAAACACACACACACACACACACACACACACTTTTACTTCCTTGTTTATGTAATGGTCTTGTGTATTTGACCCCACAGAACAAAGTAGGGGGTGAAATGCAGTGAAGTGTGTGTCTGTGGCCTGTGGAAGAAACACTTCTGCCTGCAAGTACTCTGCCTACAACAGGTTCAAGTGCTTGCTGATGTGTACCGTGATGGGTGAGGGAGGTTGTCAGATGGGGTAGAACCAGCGGTGCTGCAGAGGACACATCAGTGTACCACACTTGACAACTCTAAGGACCAATCCTCCTTCTTCCTCCTCATGGATGGACCCGAGAAGTTCTGAACACAAGCTTTAGTAAATATTGAATAAATGGTGAATACTGTAGTGCCACTGTATCAGCAGGTAATACGCTCCAAGACCTACTGTGGTCACGTGAAATCGCGGATAATACTGAATGCTATATATAAAGTGAATTTTTTTAAACATACATAAATACAGTAGTTTAATTGATAAATTATTCACAGTAAGATATTACCAACATTAAATAAAGTAATAAAATGTATTAAGTGCTTTCTGAGCACAAATACTGTGATAACACAGCAACTAATGTGAGCAGAAAGAGCACTAGAAGTAAAATGGAGGCAAGTTCTACAGGGAAGCATGGGTATGGGAGCAAAGGAAGATGAGTCAACTGCTTGGCGCATTTGGGCTGCTGGATTTCATTATGTTCCAGCCCATTCTCGCCAGGCATGCATTTTGAAACTTATGAACCTTTTTTTTAATTTTTCTTTTATTTTCCTTGTTTTTCAGGCCATGGTAAACACGCTAAACGGATGCTGAATAAGTAGATACAAGGGCACAACTGTACATTCAGTGTGAATTTATTGTATATGCAGTGCTGTGTAAACGCTATATAAATGCAATGTAAATACTGAAAATGTCTGTGCTAATTTCATAAAAATTCATAAATATTATATTAGTACAGAAAAAAAATTCACTTGAGTCTAACTTTAGGATAAATATAGTGTGAACAGAGTGAACACACAAAGGCTGCTGCTGTAACATCATGACTTCAATGGCGGTGCTTTTCTAACTGTGCTGTCACTCTGAGCACCCAGATGGACACCATACGGGCTATAAAGGGAAACAAGATATTTATGCCAAAAACTGCAAACTGTAATTCTGTGGTGTCTGTTGGGTGCAAAGAAACACAAAACAAAACAGCAGAGGGTCACTCCCTAACAAAGGGATCCCACCCTGAACTGTGGCTACAACCAACACAGAAGAAGCGAGAGACACGTTTTCAGCAAAAAGTACAACATAACAAAAAGTGCAGGACTCAGAAAGAGAAACAGGGAGAAGAACAGAGGAAGATCTCACGATGTGGGGTGCATTGTACTGCTGCTGGGTTTGTCCTCAGCTCCTACCAGGTCGGGGATTGGGCAGAGGTACCTCTAATGATAATTCTGTTGTGCTGCTGTCACTGTCACCAATGTGCGTCATCATGTGGTACGGTATTCCTCTGCACAGCTAACCTCTGTCTGCCCCCCCCTCAAATCCCGACCACACGCCAACCACAGAAAAAATGACAGGACCTGGGTGGCAGTCTGGTGTTGTTCAGCAGCTCTGAAGAGAATATTTTTTTGCAAACCCTGGGGTACCAACCTGTGGTCATGTACACCTTCTAGATTGGTGGTTACTACAGTGTCAGTGTGAGTTTGGACCAAAGCAACTAAGCCTAGCTGAGAGGCACTGTTCTGACAGCGACCTTAGACCTTGTGGATGCAGATTTCAGAGTGGTGTTGGACTGATGGGCACCAGTTAACTGCATAGTGTAGACAGTTAAACAGCCAGGTGGCTCCAGCCTCGAGCAGCACAGAATGTACATCACTTTCAAGTTCAGTGAGCCACCCTTGGATTTGAGCAACTGGAAGGCGAGTTCATCTAACAGCAGCATCCAGGTGCAAATGGTGAATGAAACACAGTTTATGCTGTAGACGGATATAGAGGTCAACTCAACCCCATGAACCATATGTCCACTACAGGGCTGGGAAGGGAGGCCCAGAGTCAAGCCTGAGAGCATAGGGTCCAAGGCAAGGACACCATTTCATCACCATATAATCCCACACAAGAACACACACACACGCACACACACACACACACACACACACACACACACACACACACAAAACTCTGATTTTCCAGTTCACCTAAAATATATATTTTGGATTGTAGAAAGAAACAATCGCAGTCAGATTCAAAGCCACAGCTATGGAATTGTGAGTACCCAGTGGCACCAACTGTGCCACCCTATAAGCCAGGTTTAGTGTTACAGTTCATAGCTTTGATTACACACACAGTGTGGGACAATCGGTCATTATTTAATGTCCTTTCTGTGTTTCTAGATGGTTCTTGGTAGTACTACGACCATGAAAAGAAGTTGGGTTTTATCTGCAAAACAGCAAGATGCTAAGAAGGAGGGAAGGAACAAGACAAGTTCATATTCACTGCCCAATTCAAATGTTAGTTTGACAGAACTAGTTTCAGCATGAATAGAGTGTCTTGGCTTGTCAGCACCATGGAATGTATTTGTTGTCACAGCACCATTAGGGATATAACTGTTCCTACAAATCAGCACGCAAGGGAGTACGCACACACACACACACACACACACACACACACACACACACACCATTTTTTGTCTGGTGTAGTTTGATCTTCAAAGATCCTGCTCTACTCTCATGCAGCAGTGGTCAGCAAGGAGTTCTGGTCACTCTGTTCAACATTTATGCTCTTGACATACAGCCAAAGCAGCAGAGGTATGTGTTGTGCAATGAGGACACTATGCAGGTCCTGTGGCCTCTTCGAAGTGACAGTGGAGTCAGGGAAATAGTGACTGATGGTCCAATTTGACTTGTGACCCTCTGTCCATCTGACCTTTTCATGAGCAAATAGTTTAAGAAATAATGTGCTCCATAACATGGGTTATTTTCACAACCATTGTGAGATTTACCATAGATTTACCATCTTTTCCACAGTTACTGAAAGCATGCAGAGTTTAACATGTTTCTGTCCGGTTTTAATATTTCACATATGCTCTGATCTCCATGAGGATCAATAGATGGAGACAGACAAACATGAAAACTAAGCCTACTTTTTTTAAAAACACAAGCATTATGAAAAATAAGACCTCACCATACGGAGTGCTGCACCCCAAGATCCTCAGGAGCTCACAACTTGCCAGTCCTACCCCAAACATGAAGATATGTTTGTGCCTCACAGTTTTGCAGTGACACACACCCACTTCTTACTAGGAGCACCTCCCAGTGTTAGTTCACATTTTCCACTGTGCTGCAGTTGAGACTGAGATTCTCATACACTCCAACATCCATCACATATCAACTTATTCATCGCAGGCGGGCGTCACTGGGGTCCTGCAACATTATACACTTTACCATGGTCTAATACACCCAACTTTTACACGGACACTCATGAAAGGTCCACTGACCCCACCAGTACTTCACACATGGCTTCAGATCACAGGGGTTGCACCTCTGACTGTAACTCTAAAAAGGGAACAATTAATTTCACCACTACATTCACAGAAGAGGATATTCAAGTTTGCAAAAAATTCACACAACTTCCTGTAGAAGATGCAACTCTTCAGTATTAGAAAGCCTTACTCTGCAGTCTACAGTTAACAGACTGACCTCCTGCAGCAGCACTGTGGTACACTTTAGATCCTCGAAAGATTATGAACCTCTGCTACACAGATAACTGTGATGACAGTAAGTGAGCAAGTACCCCCTAGTGGTGCCCAAGCAATGAGACTGAGGTGAAGCTGAGAGCAAGGCTCCTGGAGATATAAAGATACAAGGTCTCTTGTGTGAAGGAGCACATGCCTCAAAACCAAATGAACGCTCTTTCATCAAACCATTAGTTCAGCCTGACTCATTTGCATATCTGTCAGCCTTGTGCTCTCTGTCTCACACACACAAGGTTGCACTGATACGTTCGCTCACAGTTATCCTTTCTCTTGCAAAGAGAGGGATGATAGAAGGCACAGAAGAGAAGATAGAGGGAAGGAATGAGACAGCAGTGAGAGTGAAAGAGCCAAAAACAGGAAGACTGTGAGACAAGAGACAAGCAGCATTAAAAGGTGGGTGAAGGACATCCATCATTAGAGGAAGGTCTGTAGGACCCAAGAGCAATGAATGTGTAGATCCTGGTGTTGATATAGTCTGGGAGGTGTCTGGGAGATGCAGATTAAATGTAAAGAGATGCAGGTTGTGTGTTTAAGGTGCAGGGTGAGTGTAGAAGGTGCAATTTCTGTATTGAGGGTGAATTCCGTGTTATATAGAAGGCATTGGTTGAGTGTAAAAGGCGCAGGTTGTGTGTAAAAATGTTCAGATTGTGTATTGGAAGTGCAAATTTACTCATGGTATGACCTGTCTAAGGTGATGCCCTCCACAACTGTCAGATTAAAGTGGTTCTGTGCGTTTCAACAAAGAGCGATTAAACTGTGTGAGTCAAACAGCAACCATGTAGTAACACTATAAACTGCTGAGTAAAATTAATGTACACACTTGCTCTAAAGGTTGAGCAAAGTTCACATGCAACAAAGAGACCAATTAAAGATAGAAAAAGAAACAGCTGCTGAGAGTTTAGCAAATACTTGGTGTGTGAGCTTTGGCTTTGGCGACATAGCGGTGGGACAGCAGTCAAACTGACTGTTGGGTGTGTGTCATTAATCATTCAATACATTGTGGACACCAGCATCCCAAGGGAAGGTAGATGATTTGATGAAAATGTGCATAAACCAGAGAAGAACTGTGGACAAAGAGATCGCAGCTTAGTGGACGAGGACCAACAGGGCTAGTACAACACCTCACAGCCACATTCAGCATCCTATAGAGCACCAGCAGCAGGGGAGAACATTTCTATGACCTGAATGTGGCCATGCTTTACTAGACAGGGGTTGGGTTTACACTTCCTTGTCTTTTACAAAAAGCTGGGCAGAACATGACCCTACAGCTTTAGTAGAAGGGTTCCTGCATGGAGGGTCTCGACTAACTTTTCAGGAATGCAGTGTGCTACAGAGAAGACTGCATTGCCGTCTGGGTTTTGAAATCTCTCACATAAAAGCATATACACATGCACTTCCTCAAAAAGAAAACGAGACATTGTGTAAAGTCAATCATCAACGCAGGAGAAATTTCACTGCAGAAAAAACTACTCCACCTCATATAAGTGTGTGCGTGTGTGTGTGCGCACGCGAGTGTATTTCTCTGTATTTGTGTCACAACACTGTTATCTCTGTCACTCATCTCCTGTTCCGCTTTCTTTAATGTTCACTTTAATATTGCTCATTTGAATTAAACAAATTAACAGAATGCACGCGCGCACACACATACACACAGTGAATAAAACTGAAAAGCCCAAGACATCAGAATACAGATATTTGTGTCACAAAACCTTAGTACAATACAGCTAGAGGTTTGCTAGACACCAATAGCCCCTTGTGGGCTGTTACTGAAAGGTTAAACTTGATAGACAGCTCCACAAGACTACTTGTCAGTTTCCTAAGGTTACTGCCAAGAAGCCTGGTGAGAACTAAATACTGAGCACTGAATACAAACCCTGACTCAGAACTTGTGGATCGAAGGGAATGTCTCAGAGTATCTTCATGAGAACTAGGATGATGTCCAAATCCTCTGAGGGAACTTCTGAGCTCCTCTTTTTCCAAAATTTGAGCTCTTTTCAATTACCATTTGTCTGCCTGGAGCCTGTTGCCTACAGGACCCCACCTCTCTACCCTCCAGCTCCATTATTATGTTATTAGTAATAATTATTATTAATGCTATTTGCTAATATAAGCCTTTAGCCGTGACCTCAAGAATGTGTGTGACACACTGGACATGTGGATTTGTGTCTTTCTTTTCTTACCAACTCGGCATGAGACAGGTTCTTGCACTCACTGCAGTTGGATGTGGGAGGAAACGGTAACACGGAGTACTTTGTACAGAAAAACATGTGGAGCAATTTAGGAATTTGTACTGTTGAGTCATTTTAAACACGGTCAGCATCTCTAACTGCTCTGCCTCCTGCTGGCCCTGTATGGAAGACTTGTGCTGCTGCTGGCCCTGGTTTTAATGTTGATGGAACCAGCAGATGTCACACTCTGCTCTGACATTTTCAGTGAAAACACTGTGTTTGTGTGTCTTCATGTGGTTTCTCTTTCTATCTGTCCATCTGAAACTTCCAGGAAGAGAATCAGCTTTTGTTCTTTGCACAATTTGTGCAATTTCTGCTGCTGCAAAGCCTGCCTTGGATCTCTTCTAGAGTAGTACTGTAGGTACACATAAGCTGTGACCAAGCTGCAACACACACATGCCCACACCAAAGCATGTTGTGCAGCAACAACATGTGTCCCAATGGGAACCCATTTTTTCTTTTGCTGATGTTTTTATTCTCACTGACAATTTGCACCATTTTCTCTTTCTTGCTACTCTGACATGAGCAGCAGTTTATGTGTCTGTGTGTGTGTGTGAGTGTGTGAGCTGATGGGGGGAGAGATTCACAGTCATGCCCTGTGTCTGAAGATCAGGGAGAAGAGTGTGAGAAAGATGAATTTGTATATGGAAATTCAGGGAGTTTCAGTTCTGCACGTATGAGGTACATAGCACAGTACTAGCACAGTGACTGTAAGAGACAGCACGCTGCCATTCTGATACCTATATGCCTATCTCTCCCTCTCACTCAGGTCCACCATGACTGAGGTCCACAATGCTTCCCAAGTACTCCGGTGCCCTGGGCTGGAACACATGGTGTCTAACCCATTAAATTATTTTAAGCAGGTGAACCTGGCTGTGGTGTGTCTACATGGCCTGGTCTCAGCACTGGGTATCATGGAGAATGTGCTGGTGCTCTGGGTGGTGGGTTTCCGTGTGCGGCGCACCGTGGCCTCCGTATGGGTGCTCAACCTGGCACTGTCAGACCTGCTGGCCACTCTGACATTGCCACTCTTCACCTTCTACCTGCACTCGTCCCACAGCTGGGAGCTGGGTGAACCACTCTGTGTGGTGCAGTCTGCCATCTTTTTTCTCAACTTGTTTGTCAGTGCCTTCCTGCTGGCTGTCATCAGCATGGACCGTTGCCTGCTGGTGGCGTGGCCCGTCTGGAGCCAGAATCACCGTTCTATCCGGGCTGCCTGGAAAGTGTGTGGACTGGGCTGGGTGTGGGCAGTGGTCAACACGCTGCCTTACCTGCCCTTCCGTGTTGTCACAAAGCGTCAAGATGGGGGAATGCTCTGCTACCACAACTTTGGCCTCTACTCCAACCCAGTTTGGCTTGAGTGGAATTGTCGCCTGCGGCAGGGTGCCACTGCAATCTCCAAGTTCATGCTGGCCTTCCTGGTACCACTGGCTATTATTGCTGGGAGCTACATGTGCCTGAGCCGGAATCTCTGGTTGCGGAGGCAGAACTACTCAAACAGAGCTGGGACCAGAATTCCAAGCTGCTCCTCAGCTTCCAGCAGTCCGTTGTCCTGCAGCTTCACCAAGATGATGGCTGCTATTATTACTGCCTTTGTGATCTGCTGGTCCCCGTACCACGCCTTCTGCCTGTTGGAGATGGCATCACACGACTGGCCATTCGGCTTCACACTGGTTGAGGTGGGACTGCCCATCGCCACCACAGTGTCCTTCCTCAACGCTATCCTCAACCCCGTGCTCTACGCCTTCAGCTGCCCTCATTTCTGCGTGCGCATCCGCCAGAGCCTGGGAACACTGCTAGAGGGCCTGCTGGAGGAAGGGGAAGGAGGAGAAGGAAGGAAGCTAGGCCCTCTGTCAGGGAATGGGAAGTCCCAGAGAAAGAGGAGGGACACGCCTGCTTCGATCCCACAACACGCAGTTTTTCTCTCGCACAGCTCCACTGCCTCTTGCCATGTCAAGTACTATGCAGCAGAAGCCCAGGAAAGTGAGGTGCTTTAGGATGCACCACTACCCTCAAACCTGCAGCTGTGGGGGTTTGTCCCTCAGCTTTACTTCTTGGACAACATTCTTATCTTACATGACGATGTTTTTTATTTTGTAGTTCTAACTCATGTTTCACTATCACTCCATAGTCCTGCATCCTCCTGGAAATTTGTGAAAATAAAACTTGGTGTGATATGAACCCCTGGAAGATTGTAAGACTGGCAGTTCACCCCTCCGATGCAAATCACACTATGGCACAGCAGGGATCCTTTTCAGGTTCAAGAGCCCATTTACATGTATGGCGGGGCTCAACACAACAATCTTCATAATAATATAAGCCAAAAAGAAGAATCATACTGATCACTGTTACAGTAAACCTCTTTTTCCAATGTCATTAAAATGCGGTGACACTTCTGTTGCTACGCATGGCTGTAACTGACATCACGTATGGTGTTGATGACACCGTGTGGAAACAGCTGTATGGTCATGATGCTGAGGATCATTAATGTACACTGTGCTTTAATAAAATGGATTCAGTGCAGATGAACAGCTCCCTTTGTGTGTGTGTGTGTGTATGTGTGTGTGTGTGTGTGTGTGTGTGTGTGTGTGTGTGTGTGTACTTCAGACAAGTTGAAAAAGACACTGAATAAGTTGTTCCTCATGTGTCATGCCTTGATGAACTTTTTGAATTTATTTGATGGGATAAATACTGCATACTGTAGCATCACCTCCATTCAAGTAACTGCCACATCATGCCAGGCCTCATACACTGTGATGCAGGAATCATCTTCTCATGTTTTCTTAAATTAATTAGGAAAGTTAATATTCAGTCCACATTGTCACTCTAATAAACTGGAAAATTTGTGATTTTTTAAAAAATTTCAGTTCTTTTTTGAGTTGTATCCACAGTGCTTTGAAACAGCAATTGGCTTCTGATTTTAATGTCTGCTTAAGGGGGTGATCAGAATCAGCCATTTAAATACACTTTGACCCGGGCTGTCATGTCTAAAAACATTCTCAACTAGTTAAACTTTTACTAGGTAAAGTCAAGATTCAGAGATTCACACCAAGCTACACTCAGAGAGAATTTCTGAAGACCAGTGAGGAGTCTGGACAGGGTCACACAGCCATTTCTAAGGGTGCAAACCTTAACTGAACAACAATCAGAGCCATTTATTGAACGTTTGATAATAGTTTGGAACCAATGGTCAATCCACGTCAGAGTGGCTCTGCTGCCAGAATCTCTCCAGAATTAAGGTTTAAAATAATTTATGAGCTCAGGAAGAATCCAGATCAGAATTTAAGGAACTGCAGGCCTCTTCTGCTTTAGTTCAGTGGTCATAACTCCATAGTAAGAGGGGCAGACAGCAAAGAGAACCACTGGTCATTAAAAAATATGGAAGTGTCTACAATTTCTTAAGGTTAAACCTGCATGTTTGTCAGTACTTCTAGAAGAATGTTCTGTGGACTGTTGAATCAAGAGTCGAGCTTTTAGGATGAGGTGGGCTCTGTTTTTTCTGGAAAAAACAAAAAAACAAATAAGACAGTTTAGAGTAAGAAGCTTCTACCAACAGCCAAACATGATGGTGTTGACATGATGATGTGGGGATGTTCTGTCACTGCAGGATGGGATCATGCAGCAAGATGCAGGATGCAGAGGGACTCACACCACCAGGAAGCCTGACACAGGATTGCTGCATCCAGCGGTGAAAAACAGAAACTCCCCTAAAGACAAGGCTTGGCTGGGGGATGGACAGAGAGCAAAAAGTCTCAATAACAAAACCAAAAATAGAAATTTAGTGTCTGTACTTTCTCTGAACAAAAGCAATGAAGGTTAAAATCAGTTTTTGTCCATTCCCGCTTGTGTTTCTGTCTACACATTCTGCTCTGCACTCTTGCAGTTGAAATAACACAGATTTTTTAATATTAATATTAAAATGAACAGAGCAGCTGTGAGGTGTTGAGCATCTTCCGGCACCAGGCTGATGTAGCACAGTTAGCTCTGAGCCCTCGGCTCCGTGTCTCTCTGGCCTGGGGCCACGTAGGATTACCCCTGGAGCTGTAATTTTTTTCAGGAATTACAGGGGCAACATTCCTGAATAAGCTGCGGCGCTAATCCGCAGCAGGCCGATGCGCCACAGTGCTGGTGTGACACGCTTAGGCGTGCAGGTGGAGCCCCGAGCCGGGACACCGCCGCCCATCCGTATGATTGCTTTAATCCACAGAGAGCTCAGCATGACCCCGAAAGTGCAGTAAAAAATACAACATGGTGACGAGTGAGGGGACAGACAAGCGGGTGGGAGAGGCAGTATTAGAGACGTTCTCATGAATTATATGGAAACAATAGAAATATGAAATAGTAAGAGGATTGGGAACAAAGAGGGAACGAGAGCAGGGGGATTTACATGGGGGGTGGAAGGCAGCTAAGGGCAGTGTGAGTGGGGGCCAGGTCCAGTCCCAGCGACACACTCATACACACCTGAACACGCAGCCTGTCAGTCAGTTAAACACTAGTATTTGAAGGATGGCCTGGCAAGGAGGGCAGGTCCCAGGCTCTCCTACATTATCATCCCCTTTTTTATTAACTGCATCATCATCTTCTTCATGATCTTCACCATTGTCTTCATCATTGTGCTCCAAATTAACATTTTCAAGCTCATCTCCAAAATCATCTCTTTATCATCAGGCCATCTTCATTGTCACCCTCCAGATCATCTTTTCCTGCATCACTATCTGCATAATCATCCACATAGAAGAGAGATATACAAAATATAAGAGAAAGAGACTGTACTTCCACACACACACACACGTTATTATAGCTTCTAATATTTGTTTGAAAATTCCTCTTCTTCATCTTCCCATTATTATTATTATTATTATTATTATTATTATTATTATTATTATTATTATTATTATTATTATTATTATAGTTTTTTTCAATTGCTAAGAGACATTCTGCAATACTAAAGTCACAGTCTCAAAACTCTGCACACAGTCTGCAACACCAACACACAGCTTGGCAAAACAGTTAATATCCCCTCCAAAATGCACAACAGCCACCAAAACATTAGCACTGCATGTCCTTCTTTAAGAACACTACTTCATACACAAAAGAATGGCCTACAAAACACTAACAACAGACAGCATTACATAAAATATAATATGGCTCTTCATTACAGTAAAGGATTGTCTGTAAAGTAACTGACGTTATGTGTCACAAACATTGTAATACAAAACAGAACACTTTTTCACTCTATAAAATGTCCAGGAATGAACCATGCAAAAGTATATGTCAATGGTATTTATTGCTGACTGTGGTCTACTGCAATTACAGAATATTCATTTATAATGGAAAAAATATCAAGAAAAAACAACACAAAAATGTAGCAGCCCAGTAAATACCATAGAAACAAAACATACTGTGCAGATATATACACACCCACACTTGCAGTTGGTCCACAACTGTCACAATACCATACATAGTATGTCATACTGTATTGCTATAATCCATCCTCTCCTTTGGATTCGGCCACAGGTTCTCATCAACGCCACATCCGATGTCCTCTCTAGCAATACATCTAGGGTAGTATCTTTTGCCATGCCTGATCCATCCTTGACATTGCTCTGGTGTAATATCTTGGCCTCCAGCAGTCATAGCATTCAGTAAGGATATGTGATCATGTGGGCAGTGGTCATAAACCTTCTACCTCCATGCAAAAAAGAATTCCTGAATGGGGTTCAGGTAGGGGGACAATGGTGGCAGAAACAATGGGTGTGCTGCAAAGCACTTTGTGACTGCAATGGAGTGGTGGAAGCCACATTGTCCACACCACAACAAATACTGATGCATTTGTGTTCACCCACTCTCTCTCATCCTCTGGTACCAGTATCCTGGAGAGTTCAGCGAGGAACAAAATGAGGCGCTCTGTGTTGTATGGGCCAACGACTGGTTTTTGCAACACAACACAGCACACATTGTAATTCCGGCCCCTCTCTGTCCTGGAACTTGCACAGTTTCTTTTTGCCCTACAATATTTTGTCCTCACTGCCATTGTTTTGCCAGGTTAAACTCAGCTTCATTCACAAAGATGAACACATGGGCTGTTTGCATAGCCTCCAACTCCATGACCCTCTAACAGTAAAAATGCAAGGTACCATACTGTAAGGATTACATTACATTACAGTAACATACATTACTGTATACATGGCTCTATATGGTACGACCGTTTTGGTATATTGGAATTTGTATGGAACCTGTAAGGAAGACAGCCTTATTCAGAGCTGCGGACAGTTGATCAGTTAGAGGCACAGTCCCTCTGGGGCAACTCTGGCGTACAAGGGTCTTTTTCGATGGCAGGGCAGTTGGGCTTGGACTGGGTTTGTACCCTGGACTGCTTTATTCATAGTGTTTTACTTTCACACCCATAACCACTAAAGAACAAAATGCAGAAAAAAATTATTTTATATTATGTGGTGATAATATATTTTAGAAGGGTCTTGATAGTGATTTAGCAAATTGTTGTCCTTCAGTTTTGAATGTCTTTTTAACAGTTTTGGTAACAGTATGTAAGCAAGTGCAAAATGGCCTCTGAAAATGTAATGTTTTGATGGTGGTGGATTTTGAGTGAGAAAAGAATCTGTGAATTCTGAGGCATTTAGTCACTGACTGCATTTTGTATGAAAGCAATGAGAACTGATCCACAGTTTAGCCCACATAAACTGACGTTGCGGCAACTCTATGAAGAGCTTTGAGACTGTGACCTCAGTATTGCAAAATGTCTCTCAGCAACTGAAAAAAACTGTATTATTATTATTATTATTATTATTATTATTATTATTATTATTATTATTATTATTATTATTTAACTTTGCACTTAAATACATTTAAAAATACATAAACCAAAATAATCTTATTCATACAATTGTTGGACCATTGCTGGGAAATTTGTCATTTCAACAAATCGTGCAGCTGATACTGAAATTGGGAATTTCTGTGAGCAAGGTAATGTGAGTATGTGTATGAGCGAGAGAGAGAAAGAGAGAGAGAGAGAGAGAAAGAGAGAGAGAGAGAATGAAAAAGAGAGAGAACGAAATGGAGAGGGACAGAAAGTGAGAGAGAGCAGTATGTGCCCCACTGAGGAGGTGTTCTTCTTCAGAACAGGCTGTCGACACGGGATGGACAGGCCACAGGATCAAAACAAAACTCTGAAACAGGTGGGAACTGATATCTGTGTGTCCGTTTGTGTGTTCATGTTTTCCATATGTCTTCATAACTTTTTAATAATAGCAAAAGGACATTTTAGAGTAAAAGTACTGACTGCTGACCTGCAGTGAAGTGAAGCAAAAATGCAGACCCTGTGTAAGTGCATCATTTGGTGGCATATCTTTTTGAGCCAGATGTTCAACTGGCTCTAAGCTTAGTTACATGGTCCAGTTCTACTGAAGCAGCTAGCCAAGTGTTTAAAGTTCCCACATGTGTTTCTACTGTGTGTGCAAGCCAGCTGTGTGTCTTGCTGACAGTATGTGCAGACTCTGCATCATGAAGGAACGTGTTAGTATAATACACACACACACGTCCACGCAGTGTCCATGACAGTTTCATCAGTGATCCTCCCTGTCCATGTGTGTCCATCTGTGTGTGTTTTGAACAGCTGTGTGTGTGTGCGTGCGTGTGTGTGTGTGTGTCTGTCTCAGTCAGCACGTGAATCTATTTACTTTATTGAGGACCACTACTTACCATCAGGTAGTTGTGGGAGCCAGAACAAAGCTGTAGGTGACAGGAAATGGACCAGAGGGTGAGGCTGATGGAAGAGAAAAAGCTTCAGGGGTCCAGGGTCAACAGGATGGTCACCTGGTAGTCCCAGTGTGTGTGTGTGTGTGTGTGTGTGTATGTGTGGTGGGGGGGTGACAGTGCTGCCCTCAACATCTTTCTTTCACGCCTGTCTGGTTTCCAGGGTTTGCTTTTAAACACACTGATGGAGATTCACCTAGGCATCTTTTTCTCTCTCTCAGCCATCCATCAAGGGGAGGGATGAGAGGCAGAGGAGGTGGAGTAGTATGTCTGGTACTCCTGGTGGTGACCAGGGTCGGACCAGTACGCTCTCCGCACGGACCAAGGCCCACAGCTTGTCCTCAGTTTATGATGGAGGGCAGAAGAACAGGAGGAAGCTGAGGCGAATTGTGGACTCTGTCTTTGGCCAGGTGGGTTCTCTTCCATGCAGCTTCTTCTACACAGAGCACCTGGCTTGCAGTACTTGGTCTAGGGTCAGGTGTAAACCCACAGAGTCACGTAGCAGAAATCCACATGAACACTGACTCCTCACATTACAAACAGATAAGCTAGCTGTTTCAAATAGTTTACAGGTTATTTACTAATTTTTATTGCATTTCCTTTTCATGGATTTCCTAAAATCTGTATGTAGCAAGGCGAATTTGACTCTCATAGCTAATAAGTGGCAGTAAAGAGCACCCAAAAAAAGTGCATTGTCATCTTAATTCAACTGACTTCAGCAGTGTTTATGGCTGGTCTCTGGTGCCCTTGAGTGGTCAAGATCTGTAAGAAGATGAGGAACTCCTTTATGGGAGGAACCTGTCAAAAATTTGTGCAAAGTAGCAATTTGTTTTCAGCCATTTATACAAAATCTGAGGAGCAAACACAAGGCATGATACATTTTTAGCTCTTTATTGACTGTAACTTGATGGTAAATGTGACTTTGTTGTTATGAACAAGTTGATTTACAAACAAACTTCTATTCTCAGAATTTCTAACAGAGGAATCATTGTACTGACATTGAGCAGCAGGTGGTGTTGTAGTTAAACCACTGGATTCTACACTCACTCTGATAGGGCAGGTCACATGTAGAAAACAAACATGTTCCACAAAAGAGTATCATGTCAATCATCAATACCAGTAGTAGCACTGGGCCACATATGAGTTTAACACCAGAGAACATCTCTAGTACCTGCCTTTGTAAGCATGTTTCTGTGTGATGAAGTACAAGTCAATACATCTCCATTGCTTCCTCTCATCACAACATAAACAGGTATGAGCTGCACTGAGGAGCATGACTGAAGGTCACCATTGGTGACTATATGTTCCTATAGGTCACTGTAGGTCACCATATGCTCCTGTAGGTCATTGTATGTTCCTGTGAGTCACAACAGGCCACTACTCGTCACTGTATGTTTCTGTAGGTTGCTGTAGGTCATTGTTTGCTGCTGTTGGTCACTGAATATTCCTGTGAGTCACTACAGGTCATTGTTTATTTGTGTTGGTTACTGTACATCACTAGAAGCTACTGTAACACTAAAGGTCATTGAAGGTCACTGCAGAAGAGTCCTTGTCACTTTCGGCACTGGTTACAGGTCAATGGTCCTAGTAGAGTCTGCATAGGTCACTGAAGCTCACTAACACCAGAGTCTTATCCTGTTGCCACCCGCTGACTGGGGGTTCTTAGTCATGTTCATATGAAACAGGATGCTAAAAAGGAAAGTGGCTCGAAGAGTGTGAGGCTGAGATTGGAGCGCCTGGAGAGGAGGTGGAGATTAACAAGGAAGTGCTGGATTATCTTCTGAGATTAATGACTCTGGGGACAAGATGAGCTGCCTGGAAAGTGATGTGCTCACAGAGAAGGGAACTGAGGAGGTGTGTGAAGGCAAACAGAGCAACACATAAAACACACTCACATACACAAACATACACACACATACTTAGTTCTCCCCATAAGGCCCTATACTATAGTACAGCTGCTTAAAGAAATGTTAGTGTAACTGAGTGGCAGTCTCACTGAGGGTCCAACTGGCTCAATAACAAACCTCGATTGCAGCCTCGATGGTGGCACGGGGTGTTGGTGTGGGGGGCTGTGCTAACTGAACTTTTCAAACAGAAATTTAAATGTGGGTTTTATCTGCTTCTTAAATCTTAATCCCATTTCAGCCTCTGGGCACCAAGACAAAATCCAGATCTGTCATGTAAATCACAGCTCAGCAGTCCAACGAGAGCTCATCACAGCCAGGGCACTGTCTGAGTGGCCGCACAGCACAACACAACACAGTACAGCACAGCACAACAGAGCAAAGCATAATATAACACAACATGACACAGCACAACACAATAAAATACTGTACAACACAAGGCAGCACAACAGACCACAGTACAGTTTAACATTGGTGTTGTAAATACATGGTCAGATAGATAGATGGATACAGTGCTTTGCGAAAGTATTCACTTTTACTGGGATTTTATTGGGTAACAACTGAATGTCAATATTTCTTTCCAGGTACTTTACTTTAGAATAATATCATTCAAAATTAATTTTCATAGGTCAACATAAGTTTTCCATCGCAAAATATTTTTTAAGAGTAAAAAAAAAAATAAAAATTCCATCGTTATAACTACTCATACCTGAAGTCAGTATTTGTTGCCAACATCTTTGCCAGCAATTACAGCACCAAGTCTTTTTGGGTCAGTGTCTACCAGGTTCTGATACTGGCTTGGTGCAGTTTTTGCCCATTCTTGTTCGGTTCAGACTGCTTGGAAATTACTTGTGCACAGCAATTTTCAAGCTGGACTCTCAATGAGGTTCAGATCAGAACGTGGACAGATCCACTCTAGGTCACTAACTTTCTTCTTTTGAAGCCAGACTAGGGTAGCTGTGGCATTGCGTTTGGGCTCACTGTTTTGGAGAAAGATGAAATGTTCACCCAGTTATAAGCCTTTAACAGACTAACAGGTTTTCCTCTAGCAGCTGGCTATACTTTGCAGTGTTCTTCCTTCAGTCTTTACAAGGTTTCCAGTCCCTGCTGATGGAAAAACAACCCCATGACATGATGCTGCCACTCCCACACTTTACTGTAGGAAAGGTCTTACCTTGGTGATGCGCTGTGCTGGGTCTGTGCCAAGCATAATGCTTTGCATGAAATTCAAAATGTTTGATTTCTGTTCCATCTGACTGTAGCACCTGTTGCCATTTTTTGCCAGATCATTCAGGTGCTTTGCAGCAAACTTTAGGCGAGTTTGAAAATGGTTGTTTTAAGCAAAGGCTTCTTTCCTGCCACCGTGCCATAGAGGTTGTTTTTATGCAGTGCTCTGGATTACTGATGTACATTTCCACTGCAGCCACTTGACTCTGCAACTCTTTCAAAGTTGATGTTGGCCTCAGACTACTATTACTCTTTAAGGCAATTTTGTGCACCTAATTTAATTAAGGTGGGCCACAATGGAAGGGGTTGAATACTTATGCAAAGAATAATTTGAATCTTTTTTCTTCTTTGAGAAATATTTTGAGTTGCAAAACTCACTTGGTCCCAACGGAAATGGCCCATCCTTAAGTATACTTTTATCACCTTTATCCAAAGTGACTTTCAGTTGTGAGAAAAAGGATTTTGGACCCTAAGTGGTTTTCTGTATGGTAGGACAGGTCACATCCCAACACCTGAACTGACTGGAACTCCTGGCCTCAACTGCACTGTTTTCATCACCCTAAAGGTTCACATAGTTGTAAAATGTTGTTTGTTATGTACAACTGTCTTTATTTATCATTTGTGACATAGATAAAAATTAGATCTTGTTTTGTCTCTGAGCTATTTATGCAAAAACACAGACAATTCCATCTTTCTCGCACCTGTACAAATGGTGGATGCAGTGAACTCATAACAGTCATTCACCCACCAGAACTCTGTAATACACACATAAACAAGTTTGTACACTGGACTTCTTACAATGATTTACCCACTTATGCTGCAGATATACAGGTTTAAACATTTATGCAGCAAGGTAACTGACTGTATTGCTTCAGGGTAAGTACAGTACAGTACCTAGAGCAAGGCCACAAGAGCAGGACTGCAAGTCACTATACCACATGCTGAGAGTATGAGGGAAGACTGAGTGAGTTCTAAGCAGAACACCACAGTAAGGCCAGAATCTTTAAATAGTTAACACAGAACTCATTAGGTTGCAAAACCCCAGGAAATGAGACATGAAAACCCAAACTTCTGAGAAGTGTCCACCCATATTTCCTTCAAACCCAATATTTCCTATTTCCTTCAAACCCACTGAACACAATCAGGGCCTACATTTCCCTTGTGACCCCCTGAACAGGTAAACAACTACTCACACATCTTTTTTTTTTTTCCTGAATAGCTCAGAACGAACCTACAAGACACAAAAGTGGTACAACCAGCTGTCCAACATAGTTATTATTGCTCCATTTATCATCTCCATGTGTACTTACATCTCTTTTTAAAACTAATACAATAACTGTTTACACAGATGCAACATACACGTGACAGCAAGGCATGATGGGAGAGTCACAGCTTTGTAATACTTGCCTTGAATTACTTCACTTTGGACCATTCCCAGAGTTGAGATGGAGAAAAAAAGACACACATGATTTTACATTCATTCTTTAAATCTCTGTATTTCAATGTGTTATTTCGGCACATCAATCTGCACTTTTGTATTGCCAAAGCAAGGCCACAAAATGATGGTGGACATTTCCCATCATCCTTTTGTTGTGTACTTGTGTGCTTCCTTTCAGTTATGTTTAATGAGAGGTTTTTTATGTACTGTCCCAAGTCACTGTGATACTAATTGTAGGTTATTCTATTTTTAATATTTGGTTGCCTCCCCACAGTATGGTAACATTTGTGGCAGAAACTGAGGGTGTGTCTGTGTTGCACCATGTTGCACATGAATAAAAAGAACTATTGAGTGTGGTTCTTGTGCATCCATATGGCAAATTTTAAATGTATTGTTTGCTATAGGGTGTTTTTTATATCAAATGTTCGTAAATCAAGGGTTAACTCTGCTTTGTTAAAATGGGGAATCAACAGAAATCAGAACCACCAACTGTGATGCTGACAGTCAAGTCTCTGTCACAATAGTCTCGATGTCAGGCTGCCATCCTTTGGTCATCTGTGGATGCTGCAGCACATGTCAAACCTCCACCCCCTCCCCATCCTGCTGGCAGCTACCAAGTTTCCAGTTGTGTTTTACCTTAGAGTTTTTACCTTGCACTGCTTTGGCTCAAATCAGACTTACTTGTGTGCAAACAAGCTAACTGTTTACCCCCTTTATTCTCTTGTTTAAAGTTAACAGGAAAATCATTTTTTCCCAAATATCATTGCATATTTCATGATTCTCCACACCAAGAAAACAACATAAAACCTCCAAAAAATCTCCAAAAAATACAGCATCTGTGTACAGCAACTCTAGTTTAGGGTGCATATGAAATTAGTCACTTATTAAAAAATATTTCTATAATTTATAGAGTTCATTTTTACTATTGGATATTCAACCACAGTATTAGTTATAATAAAGAAAAAATAAAATTACATTTAAAAAAGCAAGATAAAATACCTGAGAGAAATTAAACAATGTTTAAACACAGTAAATGAAATTTTAACCTTTAGAATTTTTAAAATTCTCAACCTGCTATTAATATTAAAAACAAAGCAGCTGCCATCTGTTAGTCCAAGCTTACCTGTAAGTCTTGCATGAAGTCCTAGTTTGTGAAAGAAGGTGTAAAGAAAGTGAGTGCTATACAGGCTGGTTCTGCAAACAGCAGAGAATGGACAGAGATGGACAAATGAAGACGCTTTAAAACAGTTTGAACAGTTTTAATGTTTAATGAAAGTGACTGATTGACAGCTGCTGGTGAACCCTGGGGGGGAGCTCGCAGGTTGCAGTTACTGTCCTGAGGTGCTGTACAGATTCAAATTATTCATGTGGAAAAACATAGTGAAAGTAAGAAGTGACAGAAATATAGACAGTACAGTGACAGAAATATAATGCAGTGAAAGGTTCTTTTTTGGGTAAAAGTAAAAAAACATTAAAAATTACCCTGACAAGCAAAATTTCTGTAGCTACTTAAGTTTAGGTAATAAAGTAAGAGTAGAATCTTGTTACCCAGCTCTGCAGTTTATACACACACACACACACACACACACACACACACACACACACACACACACACACACACACAAACAAACAACATTCCCTGATCTGTCTTACAAAAGTACTCACTGGAAGTGCATGTGTGTGTTTATTTATACACAGTACATAAATAACAGTGGAAGGAAAGTTGAGGGGTGAAACTGTTTACTTCTTACAAAAACAACAATTATGGCTTTTGAAAGGTTGCCATGGTGACGCAGTATATTTATTTGAAAGTCTTTTTGGTTGAACGCACATGACTGAGATGGGACAGTGGCCTTTTGCAGTATTTCCAGGAGATACCTCACTGTCTTATGGCAGATACACACACACACACGCACACACACACACGTACATACACACACATGTGAAACCTCTGTAATGACGTGTTCCACTGCACCCCCCATCCCTCCCATAGTGCCCCCCCCCCCTTAATCTCAGAGCCATGGATTAAAAAGGCCTCCAGTATTTTTCTTCCCTAATTCACTGCATGTCGTCCAATCCCTGTGTCTCTGGACACACTGGTCTCTGGCTGAGTGAGGGAGGGGATTAAAGGGGGCAAATCAGGGATAGAGTGAGAGACAGCAAACACACACACACATATACGCAGACACTCAGTAGACATTTTTTAAAGTAAAATCTACAAAACCATTTGAGATCAGGAAACTTCAGCGGCTTTTGTCACAAGAGTCTCAGGCCAACCAACTGACCCCCTACCCCTTTGAAGGGTGACTACACGCCTGTCCATCGGTTTGAGCACACAGATGGAGAGCTGACCGTGGGCACTTGAGCTGCGTGTCCCTCTGTGTGATCACCATCACCCAGGCTTCACGAGGAACATGCACACACTCGCCAAGTTTACGTAACCAAGTGAAGGGTCCAGAGAGGTCGAGGAACCAGTCGGGACAGCAGTGAGTTGGGGGGGAGGTACAAGGAGGTGGAGGCAGAGTGGCAGTGGGAACAAACAGTGACGGGACGAAGGGATGGGAAACATCACCAAACCATCCAGGAGGAACAAACTGAAAAAGGTAGGACTTTCATTGTGGGTCCTGAGAAATCCACTGCTCATTGTTGTGGGACTCTGTGTGTGTGTGTGTGTGTGTGTGTGTGTGTGTGTGTGTGTGTGTGTGTGTGTGTGGGCATAGTGTCCTCTTTAATCCTACAGGTGCACAGGGGGGATAGATAGAGGGCAGGGAGATGTGAGGTGATGCCCTCTCCTGGCTGTTCTGTGTGTCCGGTACAGCTAGAAAGGGGTGCTTGACTTGTGGCCCAGTAGTTGTGTGTTTCCATGGACACCAGTATTCTGTGAGAGGACTGCTGACACCACAGTAATAAATTTATTGCTATCCAACAGAATTATTTACATTTTGCACCATACAGCCATTATATGGCAGACAGTGGAGTGACTGAGAGATAAGTCTGGCATGGGTATATAACAGGGTGCAGCAGTGGGTTCTCTGAGGTGTCAGCCTCTACAGGACAGCATCAGTTAAGAGCTAGCTTCATAGGAGGATCAGAAAGAAGACAATATTTAATTCTATACAGTATATTTTATGAATATGAATGAGACAGAAGATGATTGTTGTAGGTGAAAGCAGGAAGTATGAGTGTGAGTGAATTGTCCTTCATGGGGGTGTGGGCAGATGCACCTTGACTCTCTGGCCCTGTTTGGCCTCTAACTGACAAGTTGTGTCCCCTAAGGGGGCAGTTTCCTTGGAGGGTGGCAGCGCATCCCTGGCTGTGGGTGTCCTGGGGGGCTCTGGGGAACCGACGGGGGCCGACGCAGATGAGGAACTCGGCCTGGACGACTCGGGCAGCGAGCGGGAGTTCGGCGACCCCTTAAGCGCATTGGTGCACAACTGTGCTGTGTTGCACCACATAGTGGGACCAGCCTGCATTTTCCTCCGGCAGGGTTTTGCGCAGGCACAACTTGTACGTACAAACACACTGCCACTGCACATGCACGTGCATGCATGCACACAGCAAGTGTAAATAGACTGCTTGTACACACACTCCACACAAATTCACTGGACATACACATGGTGATCGCTCACATGCTGCTCATACACACTCTAGACACACAATATGTGCATGCAAAGTGCACGCACAGAGTTCATACACATAACTCATATACACACTGGACATACAAATACACTCTACACATATTTACACCAGACATATTTATTACTGCAGTTGTTCACATTCCTTTGTCATATTCTCCTAGTGGAGTTTTTAATCAGACATTAATATGTGAATGATTTACTAAAAAAAAATTCATTACAATGAGACGGACATGAACTCAGCACACAAACGTCGACTTTTATTTGGGCTGCAGGATTCATTGCCTTGTTCACTCACTCTGTTACTCTCTCACTCTCACAGTCAGACAGTTATTCGCTCACTCTCTCACTCACTCCCTCACGTTCTCACAGGGTTTGGCTTCTTTAAATGTGACCATGAAAACGTGAGCACGTGGACAAGACCATCGCTGTTTCTTCTCAGCAGTCTCCCCTCTGCCATCCTCATCATAAATGATCACAATAACCACAGAAATAACCACAGTAATGAGCTCCATTCACCCTCACTTGCAGCCAGAGGGTCACATTACTGTAAAACAGAGGGAAGCTCTCTGAAACATAGCAAAAAAGTTTAATTTACACAGCATACAGAAGCATATACAGAGGTATTCTCAATATCTTAGGGATGTGAAAGCAGGACAATCAGGAAAAAAGGTGGAAAGAAAGAGTCAAAAGAATCAAAAGAGTTTATTTGTCACGTACACGGTTACCGAGTATGCCATGTAGTGAAATGTTCCCTGATTTAACAGAAGACTGTGTGCAGTTCCATTCCAGAAAAAACAAACAAACAACCAAACACCAAGAAGACAAGTAACAAACAAATAAATAAAACCTTAAGTTGCATTGGGGGGGCAGTGAAGTGACAGTGAGGGGAGCAGTAAACGGATATTGTGGTCTCTGGTTGGCAAGGATTGTGATGGCATGTCTAGGTTCAGAAGTCTTATGGCCTCCTCAGCCTCTCCGTTCTGGCCATAATACTTCTAAAACATTTCCCTGATTTCAGCAGGTCAAACAGATGGTTGCTGGGATGAGATAGGTTACTGATGATCCTAGGCGCTCTGGTCCTGCATCTCCTGGTGTAAATATCCTGTAGAGATGGTAGATCAGATCTGGTACAGCATTCCGCTGCCCGGATCACTCTCTGCAGTGCTTTAATGTCGCGAGCACAGATATTCCCAAACCAGGAGGTGATGTTCTGAGTCAGGACAGTTTGTACAGCACCAGAGTAGAAGGTTTTAAGGATCGCCGGAGAGACCCAAAGCTTCCTCAGTTGTCTGAGGTGGTAAAGACGCTGCTTTGCTTTACTGGCTTGAGCTCGGATGTGTACAGTCCATGTCAAATCCTCAGTGACACGGACACCCAGATATTTGAAGCTGCTCACCTTCTCCACTGCAGTCCCGTTGATTTTAAGGGGGGTGTAGGACCGCTGCTGTCGCCTACCAAAGTCCACCACCATCTCTTTAGTTTTGCTGACATTCAGTTGGAGGTAGTTCTCCTGGCACCGTGATGCCAAGTTCTCCACCTCCTCCATGTATGCTGTCTCATCGTTGTTGGAGATGAGGCCCAGCACCACCGTATTGTCAGGAAATTTAATGATGGAGTTGGAGGCGTGCGTGGCCACACAGTCATGAGTGTAATTTAAATTAGTTTCTTTGAATTGTAGTGCTGGAGGAAGCTGCTGTGTGTACTATGGACCTCCCACAAAACAAACCAGTGTTGGATGACATCAACCCCAGGATTGTTTTGGAAGCCCAAATGACGAGACTTCAGCTTTCTTATCTTGGCGATATTATGTGGAGGAGGTATTATGCTCACCAAGACAGAAAGTCAAAGGAAAAGGGGAAGACATACAATGAGATAGATCGATACAATAATGATGGATTTGAATGTCACATTAGCAACACTAACCTGACTGAAAACCACTCATCATATTGGACACACACAGGGTCGTTGTGAGTCAGAAATAACTCGATAGCACCTAACAACAAGAGAGCCTTGTTGGCTGGATGCCTTCATGTGGTGCAGTGAACATTGCGTCAAAAGGCACATGTATAGCATGTACAGAACATAAAGTGGGCTACAACTATGAAGTTACTGGACACATATAAGAAAGAGAAGAGTTGTAATAAGTTGGTCATTGCAGTAATAATAGCAATGAATCAAGTATTAAAACGCAGACCAACTTAAAAAAATAGAATTATAAAAAGAGAGAATTATCATCTTGCAGTCTGAAGGTCTTGGGTTTCAGTCACATCTCCTGCTGTAGTACTCTTGATCATAGTGCTTACCCAGTATTAATGCAGTAAAAGTTACACTGCTGTGAGTAGTTCAGCAAAAGACAGAGGAATAAATGATAGCAATAACATGAGTTCACAGTCAATACTGGTGAAGACATGAGGACAGAAAAGCCGTAGGTGTGACTGTATGTGGAGAATGAAGAAACTCCAGATAAAACGCAGATAATAGCACTGCAGATAAGTTACCCACCTGGCAGAAATGGGTGCAGGAGACAAAGACAAAATTTGAAATGATCAACAGGAGGCCACAGGAAGAGGGGTCAGTAACCAAGAGTGAGATGTCACAAAGGACTGCATGATCATTCCAGACATTTCCCTGCAAGGCTGGCACATCGTCCTCTCTTGTCTCCTCTTTTATGGAAACAGTTGTAGATAATCGAGCTGAAGCAACCACTTAGTGTACAATAGGCAGCAGAGGCAGTAAGAGTCCAATTTTCATAGAGGGACACCAATGCTACTGCAGCTTTACCCCCATGGTACCAAAGAATCCAGTATGTACAACCAAGGAAAGATGAAAATTGTGCCAAAACAAAAAAACACACACACACACACACACACACACACACACACACACACACAGGGTGTTGACAGTTGAGTGATGAGCACAGCGCAAAGAAACCTAAGACCACGCATCTCCACACATCTCATGTATGACCCACTACTCCTTTGTGTGTGTGTGTTAGTTTGTGTGTGTGTGTGTGTGTGTGTGTGTGTGTCACGTGTGTGTCTGTGTGTAGTTATAGCATGTAATCTGCAGTAATTTATAATGCTGCACAGTGGATAATCTCTTGGCCATCGAGCCATTTCTGAAATTGTGATGTCAGCAAGGCTTAGTCACACGGTTGGGAGTTGTCCCATTTTGTCATTTCAGCCTGTAAACAGAAACCACAACAGGATGTGCTGAAAATCGTGTGTGTGTGTGTGTGTGTGTGTGTGTGTGTGTGTGTGTGTGTGTGTGTGTGTGTGTGTGTGTACATAAACTACAATCCCTGCAAAACAAACAAGAAGGAAAATCTACAACTTTCATTCCACCTAGCCAAAATCAAACCAGACCACAAACAAAAATCCAGACCAGTGTGGCACTTGGTATGTATAGAATGTGTACATGAACGCAGCCCCTCCATGCCGTGTTCACTGTGTTTGGAACAGTCCCATCACACATGGCCTCTGAGTCACATACGCGTGCGCTAAACACCACACCACACCACTTCTGCCTTCACACACACACACACACACACACACACACACACACACACACACACAGGATGCCCCACCTGGCTGTCTCCACACTCTGATAAGTGACGTTTATAATATGGTGTTTAACTGTTACGCTCTATGTTTTTATGTGCGGTTTTATGTGCCTGTGTCTCCCTACTGGGTTGTGTGTGTGAGCATGTGTGTATCTCCCTCTCTTCTTGTGCAATCTGAAGGACAGAGACCTCCGTCCAGAAGAGATAGAAGGTACACGCTACACTGTAAAACCCTGTGGTTAATGTGCGGTCAGTGCAGCCTTGTTGTAATGTATCTCTGTGACCACCCTCAGTGATATTATATCCTTCCCAGGCCACTTCCTGTCAACAGACACTACACACTTCATACTACCATCCTTTGTTAACACTCACTTTCCTCTTCTGGCTGCCACACAGAGCTCAAGGAGGCCTTCCGTGAGTTCGACAAGGACAAAGACGGCTTTATCAGCTGCAAAGACCTGGGCGAGTGCATGAGAACCATGGGATACATGCCCACTGAAATGGAGCTCATCGAGCTAAGCCAGCAGATCTGTGAGCTGCTTCACCAGTCCATATCACAATGTCTGACTGACACAGACCTGTGAATGACTGACACAGTCACCCTGCTAACAACAGACAGTCAAGCAACCAGCCATAATACACACTCACCACAACAGGATTCAATACAACAAAAAATACAATTAATGAACAGTTAATAAAAATGCATACTTTTTTCTCACAGACCTGGCTAATAAATCAGTACCACAGCATGTTTTTCCACCTATGTAGTTGTGTTACACAAACTTGCAAGAGGAAATACTGGTACAACCACATTTACACTCACACCCACATACAAGACATCTCCTGTCTTCAGTTCAGGGTCACTCAGCACAGTAAACAGAATTAATACTCGTGGGAACAAAAGCACAGAAAAAGAAAAGAACAGAACCTTCACTATGCTTAGCGCCAGGCAACATGGGAGAACAAAGCTGCATACCCACCTAATAAACTAATATAACATGAATAGCATTTTCAATAGGTTAAGAACTCATTCAGCTGATGAGTTTCTCTAACGTGACTTACAGTGTCAAGATACATGTTTTAGACATTTAAACAGTTGTGCCATTTTGACACCATTGACTTATGGTTAGTACCTCAAACTTACAACAGCTTGAGACAGAATACAAACCTGGTTCCTTAGTATTCTTGTAGAAATAAACTATAAACATGTACTGCAGCAGTTAACTGACGGCAGAACCTTTCGTGAGCAAAGCAGATAGTGCAGGTCAAACACCACGGTTTTAACAGAAGCAAAATTGCTTGGGGACAAAAGTGAGGGATTGGAGATGGGGAAGAGCTTTTGAAACATAAATGCCCTTACATGCCCATAAATAAAGCTCAAACTCAGAAGCATTAATTAATATTCATTACTTAATGATATAAATTAATTTTAAGCAGCATATTTCTCATATAAGAACCATTTTTCCCACAAGCAATAATGGTAATTTGTTCTCCTTACAAAAATAGAAAACATTAGATAAATAATGGGAATTCATTTAATGGCTGATTTCATGGAATGAATTAACTCCATTACATTGGAAGAGTATGAGTATAATACAGAGACTTAATCTGTTTCAGGGCAGTTAAGTTTATTACACAGTTTATTACACAGTTTATTACACAGTGGTGTCTCAACATATTTCAACACTCACTAAATCTGATAAATTGCTGAATTTCAAATGTCTAAATGTCGCCCTGGGGTCCAGGTGGTGGAAGAGTGGACTTTGATGACTTTGTGGAGCTTATGGGCCCAAAGATGTTGGCGGAGACTGCAGATATGATAGGAGTGAAGGAGCTGAGAGATGCCTTCAAGGAGGTCAGTAATGAAAGGTAGCAAACTGTATTTTTACTGAAGCTCACGTCAATATTCTGATGGGTATGTTGCTGTGATTCCTGCTTTGTTAATATTGTGCACTTTTTTGCAGTAGATGCTGTGTTATTGTGCTTTTTGGATCAAACCATAAAAGTTTTCACCACATTCCCTCCCTCTTGCTGTTTTTCTCTGACATCTGGCTGTCTCCCTTGGGATCCCTCACACCCCAGTTTGACTCTAATGGTGATGGGCAGATCAGCTTGGCTGAGCTCCGAGAGGCCATGAAGAAGCTCATGGGAGAGCAGCTGAACCACAGGGAGATCGATGAGATCCTGCGGGATGTGGACCTCAATGGGGATGGTTTGGTCGACTTTGAGGGTGAGGGGCTGGCCTGAGAGATGCATGTCATACAAACTGCTCACTTACTATATTGTTTCATAGTAGAAACAATGTTCTTTCTGTATCTGGTCAGTGTGTCAGGTGGAGAGAAAATGTGTTCCTAAATGTGGTGTCCGGTTGAGACACTAAGCTGTGTCTTTGCCCTTAGAGTTCGTCCGCATGATGTCCCGCTGACACACAGCATGCTGGTGAGATACTGCAGCCCTTGGAGCCACCGGTCACATGTACACCATCATAGCAACCAATGGCAGGAGAGCAGGGACTCAGACACTGCGACACCCCCTCACAACCTATTTGTCAGTCACGCATTGTTTTTTGAGCCATTCTTGCTGTTATTACTCATGAATTTGTTCAAATGTTTGTTTACTGTGTAAATAAATGTAAGTAACATGTAATCAGTGGGTAGAAATACATTTTCATATAGTTTTAGTTTTAATTAAAGCCAAATGACATGAATAAGGCACTTTATTGGATTCTGGGAGTTATTAAGGGCTTCCATGGAAATGCATATCTGTGTTACTGAGCATCATACAATTGCTAGTCATGCTGACTGACGTCTCAGAAGAGAACCAGTAAAAATACAGAATTTCTCAGTGCAACTCAGAAGAAAGTTGAGGATGTCAGTGTAGAATAAATGCTGTTAACCTTTAATTAAACAGTTTTAACTAAGTTCTCTCTAAGAGTCTGGTCTTCACTGATGTCCAGTACATGTCCAACAGTTTCTTTCACATGCCATACAGGGGAAGGCAACTTCTTTGCTTTTTGATATCACAAACCTGCCACATAGTGGAGGAAGACAGTTATCTTCTATTTACTTCTACCTGCATCTTCATTCCCTGTTGTCTCACAGAAGAGACAGGACATGGGTCTTGACCCAGATGCATCCCTGTATCCATGGTCATAAAGCTAACAAGTAACCCAGATGTTCTCCAACAGCTGGGATGATGAGCAGAACTGGAGGAGCAATGCAGGGCTTTTCCTAGTGAGTTGTGTTTTCACGAAGTAAAGTCAAAGTAGCTAGGTGCAGCACATCAGAGCATCTTGAAGGCAAGGGTTTTAAAGCCCATAGAAACTGTTATATAAATATGTGTTTATTATAGTAGCACAAAGTTTGTTAAAATGATGGTGTTCAACAGCAGCCTCCTTCAGTGTTCCTGTGGTCCATACCACTGACCATTAGGAGGTAGCAGAGCTCCTCTGTCACTATGACAACCAGCACCAGCATCTCTGTCACTCTTCAAAGTTAAACTATCATTTTCCTTAAAACTTCTATGAAAAAAACATCAAACCCATATTTAAGAATAGTTTTGTTGCTAAGTGCCATCTAGTAGGTGTCGACTCATGGCGACTCTATGGATAGCTGTCCTGAAAAGGATCTGGTCTTCAGCAATTCGGCTAAGACTTGACAAAGGGGCATCCATGGCTGTGGTGACCGTGTCCATCCAGCGCATTGCAGGTCTTCCTCTTTTGCATTGACCTTCCACTTTGCTGAGCATGATATTCTTTTCTAGACATTGGTCTCTCCACAGGTGTCCAAAATAAGACTGTCAAAGTCTGGTCATTTGAGTTTTCAACGACATCTTTGGTTTAATAAGAGTCTCAAATAAAAAATGGACTTTTTTAGCTGTGGTTATAAACACTTCCTTTTTGCCATTTATTCCAGATTAATTATAATTTATTAATGATAATTAACAATTTTTTTTTTTGCTCTCACAGTGTATCAGGCATAACCAACTGTCCAGTTTGACAGTTTTAAATTCTCCACTTATTTCAAGTAATTACACAGTTATGCAATTTTTCATCATCCCCTCCAGTCCAGGTCTCATTCCACTCCAGTTGAGAGGAGGAGAACAGTAAGGCGAGAACTGCATTGTGGAACAGTGGCGGCCTCGAACACAAGCTGCTTCATTCAGACAGTGTACCTATTGGGACATATACCTGATTCCATGTGGCAAAATGGTGTTACAACAAGCTCCACCCCCTTCTCCACTACCTCTTCTTCTTGTACATGTGACTCACAAATGGGTGGAGTCACTGCAAACCCCCTCCCTCAGATTGGCAGCCTGCTTGCAGTAACGGTACACATAAAGGGGGTGGAGGAAAGGCAACAGCATGAGGAGGGTGAGGGCCACGTTTACCTGTGGGAGAAACACACCTGTTCAGCCTGCACAGACATACACATAGACGTCCGTGCGTGTGCACACACACACACACACAACACACACACACTGCTCTGCCACACTTACGTAGAGTGGGTCTCCGTCGAGCAGCTCCTTCACAATAGTGAAGCAGGGATACTGCAACAGTGAGACGACAGCAGACAGTGCCATTAGCAGGCCATGCAGTTTGCCGAAGTGACGCATAGGGAAGCTGGGGGGCAGCAGAGCGACACAACAAGTCAAACACAATCACTACCCACAATGCCCTGCAGAGGCCCCTGGAACCCTGACTCACGCAAGGCTGAGGAAGGCAGCACTGCCTCCATACAGGAAGGAGCGGTTGAGGACCTGTAGGGCGAAGGTGAGGTACTGTAGTGGGAGGACAGGCACAGCAGCACAAATGGAGAAGAGCACACACTGCAGTGCTGTGAGTGACAGCGAGGCCACTGAGGAGCGTATTTCCACCTCTGCCGCTGTCTGTCCTGGGTTGGGCAAGTGAGATAAGTAAAAGACGGTTAGCCCCCCCCCCACACACACACACACACAGATGCAGAGCATGGCTGTACCTGGAGCTCGTGGTCTGCCCTTGTAATGGTCCATGAGAAGGCCATTCCAGGGGGCACAGAGTGCCCCACAAAGTTGAGTGACCCCAAAGGCATTGGTGTATCTGCTCACTAGGACAGAAACGGTTACTAAACAACAATGCCAGGACTACATAGCACATTACCACAGTATGGAGAGCAGCAACAGCAACAAGCCTCACCCAGGACAGGATCTCCTCCACTGAGGTGGCTAAGCATCGGATTGAGGGTACCAATGAAGAGATAGTGTCTGAGCTGCATGATGGACATCCACAGTAGGTGCCACAGAAAGAAGGGGGACCGGAAACAGCAGCGGAAGGAGGGGACTGACCAGGGACACACACATCAAATATATATACATGCTAAAATCAAACATAGACATGCACATGTGAAATACACACAAGTACACACAAATCAGATACAAAGACACACACAGGCACGCAGGCATCAAATAGACACACAGCGAACAAACAGATAGAAAGTCCCTCTGTTTAAATAAGAAGAGTTTTTTATTATTTCACCTTGTTTCAACCAATTAGTGGCCAAATGTTCCTTTCAAAGGCACCCGATATCTAGCTATTCAGCCCTTTCAAACTATCTGTTTTTACATTTATTTGCTTATCTGTCTTCCAAAGTGACTAAGAATGCTAAGTTTCCTGCCCTGTTTTATACACATACACAGCTGGATAATTTTTATTGTAAGAGTGTTGGGTAGTTACCTTAATCAAGGGTACGGCAGCAGGGACTGGGCTTCAAACCTGCTACCCATTACACCACCTGCTGGCCCTCTATGTGCACTGGTATATTAATTCTGGCTGATGAAGCCACCCACATGTTGCCACCGCGGTCAGTCATCACTCACTTGCAAACACTTGGCCTCCATGAACATTCTCTGCTGGAGCAACTGTCACCTGGGGGAGATCTCCGTCATCTCAGACCATGAAAAGTGGCCTCACTCACCATCCTCCTCTTCTCTACCAGAGGGCAGCGTTCCACTGGACTGCAGGCTCACTCTGTGGACCCCTCCATTGTCTAGTTGGTCCTTGGCTCTCTCCAAGTTGTAGCTCCTTGATGTGCTGCACCTCATTCTATCCGACACCAAATGGGAAACATGTGGAGCCTGGGTACATGTGGATAGGCACCATGGGAGTTGTTATCCTTACCCATAGGTGTAGTTCTCTGGCAGCGGGTAGGGGATGTGTGTCCTTGGCATGAGGAAGAGCGTTCGGAGGATGTGAATGATGTTGCAGGTGAAGAGGAAGAAAAAGGAGGAGCTCAGTGATACACCTCCCTCAAAGAGCACCTGGAACATGTGAGCAGGAGAACAAGAAGAACAAGATGGACAATAAACCAGGTTTAGTGGGTGTGTCCAGTGAACGGCCATCATTTGGGTGAAACAGGACAAATAAGAATGAAACTGAAAGCTGGACAAACCTTGACAATTAAGAAGATGACAGCAGATGAGTCAAAGGCCCCATTGTAGAGGGTGATGACCGTAGAGCGGTGAGAGCCAAAGAGGTTCCCCACCTGGTATGTGGAGCAGTGTCATCATGTACACATACACGCACCCACAGATTATCAGCACTTAGACCACATCCTGCCACACATGCATTTTTTTTCTTTATAATATAATATATAATATATAATATAATAATAATAATATGTTTGTCCTCAGTGAAGTACAACTGACAGTCATGAAAGAACAAAGTATGTCATAAAGACACAGAACGATCAAAATACAGTTTATCAGATACCACCATGTTAGTGGTTTGCATCCCTTAAGTGGTTGCTTATAGCAGTGACATTCACACCCCCCATGTGCCAAGTTGAGCCAATATGTCTATCAGTGAAGTGTCAGCAGTGTGACTGTTGCTGTCAGATAAAGGAGGGGACCAGTTTGAGTGGCAGTGGCCCACATGGAGCATACCTGCATGTTGGACATGAGTAACAGCATTCCACCGATGGCGATGAGGGACAAAGCTGGGAAGATGAGCACCGCCGTTTCTAGAAGAGCAAAAACATGATTTGTGTTGTAGCTGCTGAGGTGCAGTGCACTACTGGGCATGGTTAGATACCCTTACCTGCAGTGGAGAGTGCCACCACCAGACTCCCTGTGGTGTAGAGGCCTCTGCAAGAGAGAGTGGAGAACAGTCATTTCCTACTGACCCTGCATCCACACACACACACACACACACACACACACACACACACACACACACACAGGGGCAACATGTGAACAGGAACACTGTGTACTGTTAACAAGTGATTCTCTGGCTTCAGGGTCATGCTGTACTACTTGTATAACATGGTATAACATGGAAAAAAGTGGTAACTCACATTGCCAGCAAGCGTGTAGCAGTTGTGCCAAAATAGTCAAAAATGAAGCCAGCTGGCAGCATGAGAAAGTTGTTGAGGAAGGAGGCGATGGTGAAGACCAAGGAGAAGCGCTCATCCTGAGCCCTGCAGTCTGGCAGATGGGCAGAGGCCATCATCATCATCATCATCATCATCATCAATCAACAACAGCAATAGCTCTCATCACTGGAACTCTGGACTCTTCTTCAAGTACCGAAAGTCAGCTTCAGCTTCCAAAACCAGACCAAACTGTTCAGGTGCATGTATACGCGTGTGAGAACTGACCTGTGGTCGCTGCTGTGACATTCACACACAGTTCACTGAAATAGCCATCCTCCTTGAGCACAAACACCAGGGACGTCCATCCAAATATGACACCCGCAAAACACAGACACTCGATGAACCCCGAGATCAGCGTCCCCCAGCAGCGCCACCGCCTCCCCATCTCTGTGTGTATGCCAGCAGGTCCTTAGAGACTCTGTATGTGTGTGAATGTATCTATGGACATATCCCTTACTGAGGTCTCCCTTCTTTGTGCCTGCTGTTAAGTTCTCCAAGGGGGGTATGAGTACATGCAACTCTGTGTGAGTGCATGTGTGGATGTGGTCTGCACTCTTTGAGATAAGAAGCTAAACTCCAGTGTGTGTGTGTGTGTGTGTGTGTGTGTGTGTTGAGACAGCACTGTAAAAAACACTTGTGATGTCACTGGGTGGGACCCCAGGGTAAAAGATGAATAATGAGCACAGACCAACATAGAACCAGGAGGACAAGGGTTTGAAAACTTTTCCCACTCATAAACATGTGGAGATCTACATCATGATGAAATAATAGCACAGCAATGTATGTAATAACTTTTAAGAAACACATCTTGAACTGTTTGTGTCATAAACTGTCCCTACAATGTGTTTAAATTAATAATCATAATAATCTGTATTCTCTGTACAGTTCTATTGCATATACAGCTACCAGTATGATGGACCATGGTAAAATAGTGTAAACTAACTTGTTTTCTCTCTCTGTCAGTGAAATGGATTTGTTTGTTGTTTGTGGTTTATCATGCTGAATGCTGAATGCTGAACTATACATCCCTTTGAGAAGAAGTGACTCCTACAGGAATTTGTGTGTGTGTGTGTGTGTGTGTGTGTGTGTGTGTGTGTGTGTGTGTGTGTGTGTTTACATTTACTGTGCAACTCATACCTCATTATTTTTTAAGTCCATCTGCAGTTCCCAGGTTAAGGACCCTGATCCACAAGAACAGGACCGGGGATGGACAGAAGACTGAGCGGAGTGATCAGGATACTGTGGTTAGCTAACTGCTCCACCTGGACAAGTGCTCTGACCTAGGTATCTGTCTCAGTGGGGCCCCCACAGCATAGCCATGGTCTGGAGGCATGGTATTGCTGGACCACTGGCCATTCACTGTCAAACGACTGGACGGTCAATACTTGACAGTCACGGGGTGGTCAGATGAGGAATGCAAGTCACCCCACAAGAGGTGAACTGTTCCAACATTTTTTACTCACATTCCCACCCCAAGTTTCTCATTATAGCTAGCAGACTAATTTGCAGTTCTGCTTTTTACCTTGTTTTTTACACCACTTTGATGTACTGTACTCCACACACTGATCCTAACCATTTACCAGCATTGCTGCTCCAAGCTCCCTTAGGTACAAAATGGTCAGACTGAAAAACATTACCAAAAATTCCTTGCAAATGTGAAATTGGACAAATGTCACTGTAAAACATAGGTGGAAAAATGAAATGCTGAAAACATGGTAAATGAATGCTGAAAGTAAAGTAAAACAAAGTGAAATGAGCATTGCCTGAGCTGCTGTCATTGGGGTTCATCTTTACATCAATCCTGTTTCACAGTCTCTAGGCCTGGTAATGCTTCCTTGCAAGTTTACCCTCACCATGAGGAGCAGCTGCTGGAAATGGCACTTATGTGAGGTTGAGGATTCTGGGAAAGTGTGGGGCTGGAGGTTCATAACCCAACAAGGTGACCACATGGTGGTGCTGCTGTACTTTGTAGAACATGCTTGTCCCTAGCATGTCATACCCTCACAGGAAGTGCCACATTGTTGTGCCCTGTCCATCATGTCCACAGTACACTGATCTGCAATAAGTGTGTGTGTGTGTGTGTGTGTGTGTGTGTGTGTGTGTGTGTGTGTGTGTGGGGGGGTCCCAGCTGCAGGTCAGGTTCCAATGAGAAGCATGTTCCTACAAAATGGATTGCATAGACTTACAGAAACAGCATTAGACTGAGTAATTTTAACATTATATCATGTTAGACAGTGAAAATATAAATATATTAGAGTAATAATGAACTTTTATTGAACATTTTCTCATTTGAATCACTTAAATGCAGTAAAAATAGGGTAAAATGGGAGTTCTCCCAATTGCGCAGGTCCTCATGGTCAAGCTGTTCACTAGACCCTCAGAACAGCAATAAAGAACACCACCATCACGCAGATAACAGCAGGTGGTGCTGCAGTAACATTCATCATGCACCTGGAGGACCTGGGTTTAAACTGAACAAGATTCCTTTTTTTGTAACTGATCAACATTTTTGTGCTGAACTGACAAAGTAAATAAGTAAATCAGAGTAATTCACTTGGAAGGTAAACACTGTATGCATATGTGATGTACTGGACATAAAGTGATTGACAGCAGGGAATTCTTTCATCTGCAGGTGATCAATTACGGCAAGGCATGTTATAGAGTCTTTGTTCACCCTCACCTTTGGCACTGACCTCCTGCCCCCCGTGAAGCTCTTCCTTCTCTTTGATGGTGAACATGTGTGGGCTGCTTCCCTCCTCACCTAGAGCACCACACTGCAGAGACTGTAACACACAGAAAGTCCATAGTGCACAGTGACTACAATGTAGATTGAATGTTGCACAGTGACCACAGTGTAGGGTGACCGCTGTACAGAAAGATTGTAACACACAGAGTGACCACTGTGGAGAGGGACTGCTGTACCGAGTGATCGCAGAGCAGCGAGATGTAACTTTTTTTTTTTTAATTTTTAATAAAATGCTTTATTTATTGGTGTTTAGTCATGTGAATACAAAAAAAGAAAGAAAAAAGAAAAGTCATGCGGACGCACACCATAAAAAAGGATATAACTATACCGTCAGCACCAAGCAGCAAAAGCAAAAAAAAAGAGCACAAGTGACATCAAACTGAAAAAAAGAACATTTAGAACAAAATCGCAGAGTATGCCAGGGTATGCCCTTGCACAGAGCACAAAACGTCCTTAAGGTACCATTTTAATGTAAAGCTGTACAGGTCACACATAGCTTTGTAAATGGCAAAATCAACCATAATCCTCGATTTGACTACGGACTTAAAAACTGGCAGAACCTTTTGTCCCCACCTCTGCTCTAGTTTATTCTTCTGGCTAATGTAGATAACATATTTTGCCTGTCCTAAAATGAAATTTAAAAGCTGACATTTGTCTTTGGTTTTCTGTGAGTATGGAAAACCAAATATAAAAGTGCATTTATCAAAAGTTTCCCCAAACCCAGAGAACACAACACACAGAACATCAAACAGGGGCTGTAGTCTAAAACATTCTGAAAAACAATGAAACACTGTTTCTTGTTGCTGACAATACAAACAGATATCAGTTACATTTTCGGTCAGGACACTGACAAACACATTAACTGCCACTGCTCCATGGAGGATTCTCCACTGCAGATCCCCTACCCGCTTGGGTAGAGGAGGCTTGTAAAGGCTGGTCTGACGTCGGAGTACACCTCAAGTTTGCCCCTCCATACTGTATCTGCTCTGCCCAGCAGCTGCTTCTCGTGGAAGACGTTTATAAGACATGCATAGTACTTTTATTTCGGTCACCAAGGACATATAGATGTAGAAAGCATCTTTCAACAATGGACACATCTCTGTAAATACCTCCGAAACTGGCACAATTTTGAAATTTGGAAAGGGGTCTGTATTGTCCGGGCTTGTGTAGCCCTCCAAAACCGGAGTAAAAACTCCCTTTCTTCCCCATGAAGGGCCTGCCATAGTGCCTCTAAAAAAATGCCTGACACACCTTACTGAGCGTACTCTTAGCTTGTCAGCAACGGCAGCGGTATTAGCAAAAGTCTTCCTTGCCACCTTAGCGATTTCACCTAGTGTGCAGACAATGTAACATAGAGTGACCACAGTGCACGGTGACCGCTATACAGTGTCCTTGGTACAGTCCCACAAGCGGTCGCTATTTGCAGGCCCGGTGCGGGCTCCTACATGATGGAGCAGAGCTGCATGACGTTTTACCGTGAACATACTAATAGAGGTGGTAGGTATATATATCCCACGGTATTTCCTGTATGGAGTGGCGCTTTAAGCCATTGCAGAAAACGGCATGACGCGAATGTACATATTATAGGTTACTGTGTATGTTTTTCTTCTCTGTCTTTCCTCTTAAGGTTGAGGGACAGTAAGTAGGTTGCATGATCGAATCCTGCTTGATAGGGTGGTACCCATGAACAAGGTACTTTCCGCAGATTACTGCAATGAGAATTTCCCTGTTGTATACAGAGGGAAATAATTCCCACCTAACCGAACAAAGGTGAACGTATATGTATCTTGGCGTTTATATTAATACAGTAACTTCCCATTTATGTCCACACACCAGGTATGTGTGTGCACGTACAGTGCTTGCGTCTGCAAGTCTTATAATAAACCCACTCCACCCGTCAGCTCATGACCCCACCCATTCTAGGATATGTGCGTATTCAGCTGTTATTACGGTAACGCTCTATCTTCAGACCCCGCCCCTGTCATATCTGAGTAACCGTCGGTACGAGTTTGTGTGCGTTATTATAGAACCCTTGAGCGGGTACTTTTTTGAAAATTTAAACACGCAGTCCAAGAACAGTAACACAGAGCAACCAACAGAACTCCGTCATATTAAAAATATGCATAAATACGAATAAATCAGCATCTGCAAATATTACACAGTTTTAAACAAGTTACAAGAGTTTGCTGTCTTCATAGGCTTCTTATAAGTACAAGGCTTATTAGATTCTTTAAGAAAAAATGGAAAAGAGGTTTTCTGTTAACAAAATTAGATTTATGCATGTGATATTCAGCTGATCTGTTAAGTTGCGCTGTAAGCATGTTTCTCCGTGTCCTAGGTAGGTCGCGGTTGTTGCGAGTTTGTGCGCGTTATTACGGTAACGCTCCCGCTCCAGATGCCGCCCCGCCCTGTGTGCCCGATCTCCAGTTGGAGTTCATGCGCCCGGGAGGTGGCAGGAGAAGCAGGAAGAGAGAAGCGAAAGTGGTGCGTTCAGGTGAGTCGTTCAGATAAAACGAGTACTTTTCAACACAGATATGAGAATATCATGATATGAAAATATGTTCGATGCCAGTGTGAAAGAAGACGCCGTCGCGCTCCGTTTCGAAGTGTCGGTGTGTTCGGACCGTCAGGGCGGTTCTCGGTAGTACAGCGCGAGCCGGGTGGAGTCTTTTTTTTTTTTGAGGTGGTGGTGGTGGTGGGGGGGGCAGGCCAGGTAGACCGAGGTGGAACCAGGTAGCGCCAGGTGCGAGCGGAGAACCTGAGCAGCACGAACTACACGCTGTTCACTAGAATAAAAACTTCAGAAGTTGAAACTTTAGTTTAAAACTTTTATAATAAAAAGCCTCATTACACAGGTTGGCTCGCACTCAGAGAACGATGGCTGAGAGGTGTAGCGCACTACACTATGCTTTACTGTACCATAGTGTTCTGTCCTGTACTATAGTATACAATAATGTACTGCATTGTATTCTACAGTATTGTATTCTGGTGTATTGTGCTCTATTATACTGTATTGAACCCTACTGTACTATAGTGTAGTCTCTTGTACTATTCAGCTGATGCTGCTCTGCATTTTGTCACATTTTCCAAGCCATAAGGTACAGCATTGTATGTGTGTGTCAGCATGTCAGCATCACCCCTGCTGTCCATGGATGCTGTTGGTTACCATGGTAGTGCTGCGCAGGCCCATGATGTCTGACTGCTGGACTTTTTCCCACTGCTTTGCATAGGTTCCAACACAGATTTGACCCCTCCTTAGCCAGACTGCAGCTGTGTGTTCAAACACAGTATGTTTACAGCCAGAAGGACCCCATTTGCCAAGGGCTGTTTACATTTTAATGTGCTCCTTGATGGACTTGTGATTGTGGTGGTCAAGCCAGATGCTTGAAGTGAGATGGCAGCCATCCTGTGGTCAGTAACCTGCTGACTGGTCACATGGTATGGGTGGTCTGCGTGTCCATATGTTGTAACTCTGGTTTCTGTTCACTGGTGTATGCCACATTGATTGCAGTGTGTGTCAGGTTTTGTTCAAATGTTGGGCTGATGCTGAATGACCTCTGGTACATTGACTCTCACACTGAGTTTGTGTGTTGGAACATGATACTGGTGCTGTGTGGATGCGTGTTGTGATGAATGTCCAGTTTCAGCAGTGCTGTTCTGTGGCTCCTGGATAAGGAACGCAATGCCGCCCTCCTGCTCTCTCGCTGAGGCCTGTCCTGAACTTGTCTGAGGAGCAGAAAAGCGCTGTATCTGTATGGCCACACCCCCCCCTCTCTGCAAATATGGTGCCACCCCCTGTCCTTTTACTGGCTTAGTCACCATTGACCTCACAGCATTCAAACAAAACAGAGTAATGAGGAATTAAATGTTTAGGATTGTTCCTTTTTCTATATGTTGTGAAAATGACACCCCCCCCCCCCCGTATTCACCTGTGGTTCCAAGTGGTGCATGTAAACCAGATTTTTTTTTTAACCAAACAATTTTTACAGAATGGATAGTGTGTGAAGCAGAAAATGGCAGTTTTGTCATACATGTGTTAATTGTGTGTCTTTCTTTCTTACATTTAAATCAGACTGTGTTCATACAGCAAGGTGTGGTGCTTCCTACCTGCACCTTTCAGTCACCTGAGTGAGCAAAAATGAAAGTGCCATAATATGAGGGCAAAGGGCATTTATAGCTGCAGTCGCCTCCCCAGGCTGCAGGTTCCACTGCCATCTGAGCAGCCAGGTATGTGGGCAGTGGATATGGCCAGGTGTGTTGGGAATGTGCGTAGTCAGGTGTATTGGCACTATAAGTGTGGTCAAGTGTGTTAGTTGTGTGTGAGACCAGGTGTGATGGAAGCATAGTATGCTTTGTTCAAAGCCTCTCCGCAGTGGCCTTCATGTGCAGCTGTACTTTGCTGAAGTCCTCAGGTTAATAATTGACCTGTGTTGTTCCTTGCCATGGCAACAGCACGTCTGAGCTCCCCTGTGACTTGTGTGACACAGCACAGCGTCATGTTTACCTGTTGCTGAGCTTATTTTCACTCATCTGTTGTTAACCTGCATCACCTTCACTTTTCTACTGAAGAATTTTTGTTGTTCTACCACATTTGATCACTTTCTTGTGTTTGTTTATGTGTGCGTTGCATGGCTGTAAGGGGGGGTGTCCTAGTTATGCAACACCTGGCCTGGTTGTGCTATACCTAGCCATGGTGTGGTAAAAACCTTAGGATATTCAGCTGTTCCCTCAACCAGTACGGACCCCCTACTGTTTCACCCTGATGAACAGGAACCCCCCCACACACACACACACACACACATACACTCACACACACACCCACACACACACGCACACTTGTCACATCAGTACTGTTTACTGGCATAACAACCTCCCTGTCTCCTTGTGTCTTCCTCTTGACCATTTTCTGTTTTTTGTCTCTGTCTCTCGATCATACACACATAGAGTAGCCTTGTGTACCCACTTGCATCTCCTGCATTTTCATGACTGACTGTCTGCTATTTGTGCATGTAGAAACATGTAGAGGGAGCAGAGCGAGGAGGAACTGCTGAATGGGGGAGGGAGGGGAGAGAGAGAGACTGTGTGTGTGTGTGTGTGTGTGTGTGTGTGTGTGTGTGTGTGTGTGTACAGCAGCCTCACTGAGATAGCCTCATTCTGTTATGAAGGTCACATTCTGCTCAGTCTGTTACACTGTGAAGATGTGCTTGTTTATACACTGTGTCTCATACCTGTATGCCAGGTGTATTACAGCCCTAAAAGAGCCACCTTTGCCCTCCTCCACATTGTGTGTGCATCACTACCCAACAGGGGGCAGCACTGTAGGGGAAAGTACAGTAATTGGGGCCTCAATGCAAATCTTGAACACCGTTTCACTGCATCTCACTGCTTTTCAGTATGTCTCAGTGTTTCTTTTGCTGTGTCTCACAGTGTTTCACTCAGTCTTATTGTCTTGCTGTGTCCTGGGTGTGAACTGCCACATTACAAAGACATCAGATATTCTACCTATGCAGCAGGTTGGTGGTGGACACAGGTGCTGTGGACACCACCTGCATTTGAACAGTGAGTCGTCCCTTATCCATGTGTCATCATGCCTTTTACAGCTGATGTTGAGTACATCATTGCAGTACACCATCTCCATCAGTTCAGTAAGTGCACTGATGTCAGGCCTTTTACCACAGTTTACCCAGAAACAAAAGACAAGCCTAGACAGATGAGATGCATGGGCCCTGATTTACAGGAAATGAGATGTGTCCACCAGTTGTAACTGCAAGCTGTGATCAGGACCACTACAGCTGGTGGCAAAATGGTGGCACAGAAGGTACCCAGTTTGGCGTACAGAGGATTCTCCTTCCTGCTGTTGATGGTACCCAGCAAAGCTTCTGCATGGTGTGTGTGTGTGTGTGTGTGTGTGTGTGTGTGTGTGTGTGTGTGTGTGTGTGTGTGTGCTTTGATGACTGTATGCAGAGCTGCAGCATTATGGCTTTTACCAAAATTTTTACTAGCTGTGTGGCGTCATACACAGGAATCATGGCCTGAGTAAACATGGCCTGATTGCTTCATCATAGCTGGGAGTGTTTCTGCATGTATTTGACATGTTTGTTAAACATTCTAGGTCATGCAGGTGGAGCTGCTGGCCTGGACCTGAAGGTCTGAATCCCACATCCTGTTGCCGAACCATTCAACTAAGTGCTTACCTGTTAGAGGCTTGATGCTCTGAGTCACTTTGGAGTATAAAAAATGAAAGTGTATGCAAATGTATGTTATAACAGATTAGCCCAGCCTGGTCTGTCCCACTGAGGGACAGAAGTCAGCCTCAGTGAACACTGTCAAGGGTTTACAGTGCAGACACAGTAACTCATAGGGCAATGTGTCTTGAGCAAAGTGCCTCCATTCGCGGGGCAGGAGCTGACACGCTGCTCCTGTGCCGGAATGTTAACTGGAAGGGGGCGGACCAGTGTGGAAGCGGTGGGGGTGGTGTTCCAGACAGGTTGCAATGCAGGTGCAAAGACAAAGTGTGTGAAGGGGGTCACTACACTCTACTGGCGCTACTGAGGGACAACAACCCCCATCCAGCTGAAGTGCTCACCTGCCTACTCCTCCAGCTGCTCTCCTGTGGGGTTTATTGTCGGTGCTCTGTTTCACTGGCTGTTCAAATGACAGGACATGCAGGTAAAACACAGACGTGCATGCACTACAGAGAGCTCTGAGACTCCTCACAGTTTGTTGAGCCCCGTCTGGAGGCATGTTGTTTGTTTGAAGGTTCAGCCAGCTTATTTGTTACCAGGTAAACTGACACCAACCTGCATGGGGGCGAGGCTAAAGAGCCACATGTCTCCTAGTGAAGGAACAGTTCAGCTTGCCACTGCATTCCTCAGACTCCACACATGTCCACCGTGGTCTTCCCAGTGTGCTGGGTCTTGGCATTGGCTTGTCCGCGCACCTGGATATACCTGGACACCCATACACAGACCTGCATGCTTTTGCACATTTTAGAGGTAAAAAGAGGGTCTTTTATGTGTAATGTTTTGTTAACTTGAAAGCTATGCTAAAATTAAAACAAAAAACAGAAAATGAAAAATAAGTCCAGCGCTGCTCACCTTACATTTGCTACAAAACAAATTGGAAAATTGATAAGGAGGAAAAATACTGAAAATGAAAATATTTGTGTGTCTAGCATTGGAACCTGACATTCTAGACTTGCAGAGCCTCTGTGGTCATGTACCCTGTCTTTTTGTGTAATGACACAAGGTATTGCTGCACTCTGCGTGTTCATCCATAGAAGTCGCACCGTATGTATGTGAATGTTGCTGAAATGAAAGCTGTGTGGCATCACCATGCGAGGTTCGACACTGGCTTCTGAGTCTTGTAGAAGGGGCTAGTCATGTGACCTGAGCAATGGGATGGTGCTCTAACAGACTGGGCAGCTAAAAGTCACGGTGTTTGTTGCGCTGGCAGCTAGTTGTGGTGTGTGTTCCTGCCAGAAGGACGGTACTATACACACATCACAGCCCACTGGACAGAGGTTGGTGGTCATGGTCCAGAAAGTTCACAGGTGGTGGCTGGGGGAGTGGGGGAGGTTCTCTGCAGTAACTGTTTCTTTAACACGATGAAAAGGTGCACGGTAGATCAGTTCTTAACAAGTGTTCTGTCACTTAGGGGAAGCATGCTACAGCAGCATTTTACCACAGTAATGCAGCGGGGTAGAACCATGGTATGTTGTTTACATTCACAGGAGGACAGGAAACTGTTCCAGTACCCTTTTTGGTGTGGTATCAAAGTTGTGTGTGTGTGTGTGTGTGTGTGTGTGTGTGTGTGTGTGTGTGTGTGTGTGTGTGTGAATGGGAGTTACGGGATTTTCTCAGGGTTTTTTTTTCCTTTGTTACTAATTGTCAAACCAGTTTGACCACTGCTGCTTTTGAAACACACACACTTAGTGCAGCAAATAAAACAGCCCTGGACACACAAGCACTGTGCTTTACTGCAGTTTGGCCACACCTCACACCGACAAAACACAAACATTGAGTAGTGTCCCCATGCTGTACTGGGAGCCATTAAAGCAGGTCTTACTGTGTGTGTGTGTGTGTGTGTGTGTGTGTGTGTGTGTGTGTGTGTGTGTGTGTGTGAGAGAACACAACTTTTTTGACCTTCATGATATGGATCTTCCGTGTTGTATCTTGCAAATGTCCCTCCTGTGTGGAATGTGCTGACATTTTTCAGTCTGCTCCTCTGTGTAGGTGCTCCTCCCCCATTGTATGCCACTGTCTATGGAGCTTGAGGTGTACTGTGTACCCCGTGTCTGCAGGTGATATGTCTGTCCGCCCTGTTGCTTCATTTTGCTGTTCAACTTCAGGTCAGGAGTAATTGTAAATGACAGTCTGGGAGAGAGAGGGGAACCTTTGGTGGCATCACTGCAGTTCACTTGCACCATCGTCCTGCTGCTATTAGACTGAAACAATGTGTATGTATCTATTGAAATGGTGAAACTGTTGTTTACACTGCCATTTATTGTGTTGGTGCCCTGACCTGTACTTTGCATTGGAGAAAAGTGTCTGAAAACAAAATAAATGTAAATGTCTGAGTCACTGCAGTACTTTATCACTCTGTATTGTGCCACATTAACCCTTCCTCACAATTCACCTGGTTCCTGTAGCAGAGCATGTCCTCTCCACCATGTGGCCAAGTTAAGTACTGCTTTTGAATGCACAGTGAAGAACAGTGATTAACATTTTTTTCTGACACCTTTATCTCAGGTGACTTACAGTGTTAGAAACACTACAGTAAACTCTCCAAAGTCTATACAGAAGCAGGAACATCTCAGTTTCACACATACCAGTTAACCTAAAATATGTCTTTAGACTGCGCAGATACCAAGGAACCTAGGCTCCACAATACATAGATGCTGGGAAAACTACACACCAAGCCAATGGACATTAACTCCTGTCTAGTCAATTAGCTGGGCACCATCTGCTGCACCTACAGAACACAATGACTGACTGCAAAGATGCCAAAAAAATAGAAATTAGAGTGGTTTTCTGGTCTCTTTATCTGACTATCCAGCTGTCACTGGAAGGAGTACATGCCAAGTAGGTGTTCATCACATATCCTCAGAGCAGCAGTATAACTATTTGTTTACTGGTTACCGACCATCTTCCATTGTCTACACTCTCTCCACTGTGCAGCCAGTGTGTGTATACATACACATGTTTGTGAGAGACAGTGTAATGAAAGATAAGCCCTATGTTTGTCACTTGGGTTCTAACATGGCCATCTTAATCCATCCTGCAGGACGAGCTATTGTCCGGTGATGCACAGATTGGAGGGTTGAAAGTGATCAAGGGACAAGTCAGCAACATACAGGTCAGTTCTGGTCATCTGTGTATGAGGGGTAGGGGAGGGGGGTTCAGTGTATGTTAATAATTGTACAGCTGTGCCCCAGAACGGGATGTTCGACCCCGGCCATGTTGTGCAGGAGACGGTCACTGTGGAAGAGGAACCTCAACAAGCCCCCTCAGTCATCTCTGTGGAGACAGACGATGGAACCACACACCGCACAGAGACGACGGTACAGCGGGCAGCTTCCTCCTTGTGTGTGTGTGTGTGTGTGTGTGTGTGTGTGTGTACGTACAGGCAACATTCTCATTGCCCCCTCACATTTCTGCACAGGTGAAAAAAGTGGTGAAGACGGTGACCACCCGCACAGTTATCCCCTCTGTGTCTGACACGCTGTCTGTGGACGGAATAGGCGGCTACCCAGGCACCATGGATCGCGGCTACAGAACAGCCGGGCCACCGGGCAAGGACTACCCCAGTAGCACAGTACCCCGTGGCTACCAGTACGGCCCCCCATCTGACACATACTCCAGCTTGGGCAGGGCAGCACATATGGACCCTCGCTACAGGTGGGAGTGATCAAGGCATGTGTCTGTGCCAGATGATTGACTGTAATATGTGTGGGTGTTTGTATGTGAGCATGTGTCCTGTGACCCCAGGCCTGTGGATGGATACCGTACGCTGGACCCCACCTACCGTGTGCCAAGCCGCCAGCAGCTGGATCCATATGCAGCACAGCCGCAAGTTCGAGTGGGCAGTGCTGCAGACCTCCTGGCCATGCAGCGATTCGTGCCGGAGCCCTACGGTCTAGAGGACGACCAGCGCAGCATTGGCTACGATGAACCTGACTACAGCATGGGACCTCCAATCCACTATGGCACAGTGCCCCGCATGGCCCCGGGTGCACCCCGCAGGATTGGGTATGTACAGGACATGGAGACATTTCACAACAGTCTGATCTGCTGTGCTGCACACTTCTATGACAGTTCACTGATATATGTGTGTGTGTGTGTGTGTCTGTGTGTGTGTGTGTGTGTGCGCGTGCGCGTATGTGCATGCATATGCGTGTTTAGGAGCTACGAGGTTCTCGATGGCGACATGAGCGCAACAGGAGACATGTATTACTGGGGTGGGGGGGCTCCCCTGGCCCAGGGTGAGAGAGGGAGCATGGCATCACTGGACAGCACCTTGCGCAAGGCCCCACCAACCTCCTGGAGGCAGCCAGAGCTGCCTGAGGTCATCGCCATGCTCAACTACCGCCTAGACCCGGTCCGGAGCAACGCTGCTGCATACCTACAGCACCTCACCTTCCAAAATGACAAGGTAAAAGAGAAGTGCTGTGTGGCTTTCAAATAAACACCGTCAGCTGTCCAAGCATTAACCACATAGCGTTGCTGCCAAAGGTGAAGGCAGACGTTCGACGCCTGAAGGGCATCCCCCCCCTCGTCTCCATGCTGGATAGCCCCAACAAGGAGGTACACTACGCTGCCTGTGGGGCCCTCAAGAACATCTCATTTGGGCGCGATCGTGACAATAAGGTGGCCATCAAGAATTGCGATGGCATCCCAGCACTTGTGCGGCTGCTCAGAAAGACCAGGGACCAGGAGCTCACAGAGAACATCACAGGTACGTGGTGCCAGCACACTCTTCTCAGGAACTCAGCACAGCTTGGGAACCCCAGTGACAGGACATGTACGTCCACAGGAACTCTGTGGAACCTGTCCTCGCATGACGCTGTGAGGATGGAGATCGTGGACCACGCCCTGCACGCACTGTCCGATGAGGTGTTGGTGCCGCGCTCAGGCTGGGAAAGGGGTGGTGAGGACAACGGTGGGGCCGCTGATGAGAGTTGCAAACCACGGCACATGGAGTGGGAGGTAGCACTCACCAACTCTGTCGGCTGTCTCAGGTACGTACGTATACACACATGTGCGCACGCACACACTCCCAACAGGCAGATGGGTCCAGGGGAAGAGCAGGCATGAAGCACAAAAACATCTCTGAAAGAAACACTGAGACTGGAGCAGACATCCCAGCATCCCTTGCTCTTTGTGCTCCTCAGGAATGTGAGCTCGGAGCGCAGCGAGGCCCGGCGCAAGCTGAGAGAGTGTACAGGACTGGTGGATTCGATCATGTACATCGTCCAGTCAAAGATCAACTCCAAAGATGTAGATAGCAAGGTACCCAAGGGATGGCGCTTATAAGAGAGTGGTGGAAGAGTTATGACTGAGAAGCAATGAGTGGTCTCTTGCCCTCTCTCAACAGCTCATGGAAAACAGTGTGTGTCTGCTGAGGAATCTATCCTACCAGGTCCACCGTGAGGTGCCAGGACACGAGCGCTACCAGGAGGTGACGCCAGTGCAGCAGAGCCCTGCTCCAGGCTCTGCCCATAAGGCAACTTGCTTTGGCTCCCGTAAGGGGAAAGGTCAGTGTGTATTACACCCTGGTACAGGGATGTGGGTCTGTGTGCCTGTCTCTTCCCTTGAGGTGCTGTAGTATTCGGGGTCTCCCTCCTATGCTCTTTCAACTCGTACAGGGGTTGTCTGACACTTTTACCCCATGCTGACCCACTGTTCCCCTCTCTGCTTCTCTCTCTGCCTTTCCTGGTCAGACGAGTGGTTTTCCAAAGGTGAGTGTGTGTCTGCTGTGCACCTGACAGCCCCCTGTAACAGCATTGGTGCTCAGCAGTACTTTGACAGTCTGTAGGGTCTCACTGTGACTTCAGATGTGGTGCAGTAAGCTTTCTGTGTTCCTCAGAGCTGTTGAATCTCTTCCAAGCAAATCCTTGCATGTCATTTCTGTCCTTATCTCCTGACAGCCACATCACCACCTGTCACATCACATCATCATAGTCCAACCTACTGTACTGTTTGTACTGTTGACTGTTGAGTGTGTCAACAGTGGTGTGTGTTTTTGAAATTCTTTGCGCACTAGTGAAACACCCAATTTACTCCCATCTGTTTGAGAAACAGTGTTTGATCAATAAATAAATGTCAGCAAACAGCCTGGTTGCAAGGCGAACCATCACAATTATGGTTGAACTGGTGTTAAGTTTTACACTTAACCGGTGCATGTGGTGTATGTGTGGTGTGTATGGTTTGAGTTGTGTGTTTTCTCTTACTCATTGTAAACTTGCAGTGGGATCATTATACACTTGGTTGTGTTTCCAGGGCTGAAGGATATAGATGATGTGACAGAGGAGCTGATTGACCTTCCAAAAAGAAGCACACCTGCCAGAGGTAACTGATCATGATCCTACATCCCCCACCCACAGCTCTTCACTGTGTGGTCCTGCTGATCCCCCTGTTCTGTTCCAGGGTATGAGCTGCTCTTCCAGCCTGAGGTTGTGCGCCTCTACACCTCTTTGCTGAAGGAGAGCAAAAACCCAACGGTGCTAGAAGCCGTTGCTGGGGCCCTGCAGAACCTCTGCGCTGGACGCTGGACTGTGAGCACATCCCCATTACTGCAGAACTTCACTTGTGCCATCTCTGTCTACTCAATGTTACTGCATTTCACTGTATTCATGCCCCATCTCTCATCTCCTCTTCCTGCAGTATGGACGCTATAGCCGTGCCATGGTGCGACAGGAGAAGGGGCTCCCAATGATGGCTGAGCTACTGAGCCACACAAATGACCGAGTGGTCAGGGCCATGTCCAGTGCCCTCAGGAACCTGGCCCTTGATTCCAGGAACAGGGAGCTCCTTGGTGCGTATATCTGCACATTGTTGTGGACCGTTCGCTCCCATTTTGGTGTGTGTGTGTGTGTGTTTATGGCTCCACTTCTCGTGTGCAGGGAAACATGCAATGCCCCACCTGGTGGGCAACCTACCGAGCGGTGGGCAGCAGCAGCCAGTGCGTGCGCTGACTGAGGACACGGTTGTGTCAGTCCTGAGTACACTGGCCGAGGTGCTGGGCTCCAGTGTGGAGGCAGCCAGGACACTGCGCACCTCACAGGGCATCGAGCGCCTTGTGCTCATCAACAAGGACGGGTGAGAGTCCTTTCTGTGGTGCTGCCCCATTCATTCTGTCTATCTACCCCACCCCCTTCTCTCTCTGTCCCGCCCCCTCGACCTCTCTGTCCCACCCGTGTCTCTACCCCAGTGCTTCTCAAACTTCTTTGGTCTATAGACCACTTATATCTTTGTCATAAATGCAGTCAACAATGTATGCCTACATGCTAGTCTAACTGTATTGGTGTACTAAAAATAGCTAATATTGGATTCAATTTTAAGAAATTCCATCTTTGCAAATATTTTTAAAATGAAGAAGGTTAATACTAAGAATGTAGAAGCTTTTATTGAGGTTTTATGTAGCATTTTTATAGCGATTGCTATATTATTACTCCATCTGTACGAGACATCATAGACTTGCTTAAACAAATTTGATTGTTACCCTGCGGACCACTTAGTCTCCTACTTCTCTCCCACTGGACCACACTTTGAGAACCACTGCTCTAGCCCATGCGTCCTGTCTCTACTATAGTCCCCGTATCTCTGTCCCACCCGCTTCTCAACCTTTTGGCTAAGATCAAAGTGTGTTATCTCTGTCCCACCCCCACAGGCTCTCTGCCTAGCCCCTCTGAAAAAATAACTAAATGAATGTAAACAATAAAATACCAGCATATGAACTTACAGAAAAAAGTGTCAAAATAAGCAGTTTATTGCTAAAATTTTAAATAGTTGTCTAATCAGCTGACACCTCAGTCTGTCTCTCAGTTCCATAAAAAATATTTCTTACCTTTGTCTCTGTCTTGTCCCTCTGTTTCCCTGTGCCCTCACTCCTCACAGTAACCGCTCAGAGAGGGAAGTCCGAGGTGCTGGCCAGGTACTGCAGCTGATCTGGGGCCACAAGGAGCTGCGGCGAACACTGGAGAAGGACGGCTGGAAGAAGACAGATTTCATGGTGAACCCGAACCCTCCCATGGCACCACGAGTCAATGGTGGCTATGATGACAGCACCCTGCCGCTCATGGATAGGGGTCAGTGCTGTGTGTGCATGTGTGTGTTATAGTGCTGTATTATACAGTTGTGTGAATGACTATAAGTCATTTTTGATAAAGATATCAGATAAATGCTTCAGCAGATAAATCGATGTCTGTTGCACTGGAAAAAAGAGTGAAAAACATATAATGATAATGTGTGTGTTTGTGTGTCCATCAGGGGAGCGGCAGGACAGAGACGCGGACATGATCCCCATGAATGACATGGGACCTGGTGAGCTACCTGGCCTCAACCATCTGAAAACAGCAGCATCTGTATTTTGATTACACTGAGTGGTGTGTGTCTGTGTGTGTGTGTCCTGCAGATCCCTACTCCACACTAGACCACAGGGAGCGCCGTAACACGATGGACAACTCTTTGGATGCTTTAGACAAGAGCGGCATGCAGGTAATTCCTAACACAGTGACACTTTGACGGTGTGTGTGTCTCAGAGCTCCTTGAACACACCTTTCCACCTGGGGTCTCACGTGTGTGTGCGTTTTCTTTCGGTCAGCAGACTAACCATGAGCAACTAACCCATTGCTTGAATTTCTCTGTTTTGCCTCCCCGTGCCTGGGTCTGTGTGCTGTCAGGGAGGGACACCTGAGGAGCAGCAGGGTTCTCTGCATCTGGGTGACTCTTATGATGGTTAGCGCCCAGTGGCCCCACCCCCCCACTGCATGACCCTGCATGGTATGTGTGTTTGTGCATGCGTGAGTGTGTGTACTTGTGTGTGTGCTCAGTTATTGTTTCCCAGTGCCACTTTGCTGCATCTTCCTATGTCATTGCTTAGAGTATGACATTAATAAGCCTGTGTTGTGTGTCTCTCTGTTCTCTCCACCTCACATGTGCGCACATGCACACACACACACGCAGAGACAGTGACCATGAGCATCCCTCGGAGAAACCAGCCCATTGTTGCCCACTGAGCACTAAGAAGAATGGAGAGCAATCCCCTGCACCCAGGTCCAGACTTCATTTCCTCTCTTGTACAGCCACCCTGGGAGGCATTGGGCATGCAGTGCCTCGCTGTACCTGCACTCACCACTAGGGCTTGCTAAGGGCAGTTTTGGCAGCAAACTGATGGAAATCCAAGAAACATGCTGGCTTTGTCTTCATGTGTTCAGCCAAAATATTGTGTTTTTGTCACTCGGTCATTGCTAATACTTTTCTAATAATTAGCATTTACGCTCAGATATATAAAACTGTATATTATGTGACTAATCTGCTGGGACCAATGAGAATTAATGCTGCCATATTTAATATTAATTTAACTGTAATTTAACAGATGATGTTGTGACCCTTCCCCTGGTACAAAGTCATGTCTGAGGAGGAACAGCTGTGGTCTTAGCTCCACCCAACCTCCAGCAAGCTGCTGCTCCTGCTCCTCACCTGTCTTATCCCCTGACCAAATGTCCCAGTTGCATGTAATAGTCAATGTGAGCTGACAGGGTCACAGGCTGTGTTTGGGGTTTGTCCCATTAGTCTTGCCCCCTCACCACTTAACACAGTCAGTCACATGCTAACTCTGAAGCAGCTCTACAGCAGTGTAGTAGCAGCTTGTCCAGAGGTGGTACCCCAGGGGGGCAATACGGCCATTGGCAATCACAGAGAAATCTGTTTTTGTGGATATTTTATCACGTTTACAAAGAACGTATGTCACACCTGTACCGAGCTCTGTGGAGGGTGGGGCTAGATATTGCACACCTTGTTGACAGACAGAACAGACATTCAGTGGGCTTCTGCTGTGCACTCATGTTTCTGTGTGTACACATGCATTTGTGTTAGTGTGTGTATGTGCACATGTGCCTGTGTTTGTGGTGGGGTGGACAAAGACCCCAGTCTGGGTGGACATTCATATTAAAGTCAATATGCTTTTATTAAAGGTTTTCATTTTAATTTCAGTTATTCTTTTTTATTCTGTGATTTAGGGACAGTTTTTAGAGGGTGTGGTTATTGGCACATGTGATCATTTTCTGTTTATATAAATATTATCCCACTAATATTCATAGAAAACAAAATGAGGGAAAATCATGTTTTTTTTTTTACATTGAATTACTTAGAAAAATACATTTAAAACAGAACTCTTAATTTCTTTTCTTGGTTTTTAAGTAAATGTGTAATTAGAATACTTTTCTAATAAATATTTCCAGAGGAGCACTCTGTGTGTGTGTGTGTGCGTGCGTGCGTGCGTGCGTGCGTGTGCGCGTGTGCGTGCGCGCAATCACAGCAAATGTTTTTTTTTATTAAATGCCAATAAAATAATAAACATCTCAGCAAAACGGAGAATAATTTATAAGAATTACTGATAGTTCCTGAATAAAAGTCCCATACAGTTTAATGTCAGAGCATTTGCATAAAACTTTCAAAAAGATTTTCACTCATAATGTCCATAATTCCCATAAAAACAAATCATATGCAAAACTCCTGTGGCAGAAAAAATACCTCTTCGGGTGTAGAGGGAGCTACACTTTATTTTTCTATATAAATACACACCGGTGCGGGAGAGCCCCTTCGAAAAGAGAGTCTCCTCGAACAAAAGAAACGGGTTATTCATACGGTGTTTGTGAGGTATTCCTGCCTTTCAGTAGATTTCCACTTCAGTTCTTTTATCTCAGCTTACCTACATACCCCCAATGTCTGACCTGGACTGAAACTGGCCATTTGTTTGATCATTTCCATGACAATTCAGCATCCTCCCAGGTAGTTCACGCCAAGGTTTGATCACTTCCATTCTTCAACATACCCCCGTAAATACCTTAAGGTCACAATGCTTTGTAATAAAAATTTTTAAAAAAACATTCATTATATTACTTATAAATACCTTTAACATAATGCAATCTTTCATTTAAAGCTTAATTTAAAGATTTCTCTCACATCCACAAGTCATTCCTAGAAAACACTTTCACAAGTATTGCTTTTAACATCTCCTATTAAACACACCTAGAGCACACCATGCAATACGTCACAAATACAGCCCAGACATCATTAAACACAATATACACCCACAAATAAACCTCATCTAAAACCCAGTGTATCAGTTTAAGATCAAACAGCAATCAACACCACTACAGCCATAAAAGCTTCCATTTTCTATGACACACATTAACTCCCACACACAGACACCAGCAACCATTACTCTACATCTTAACAATACAGGTACCACTGAACCATTAAATGCAACATATGTGGAATACCCACACAAGTTCAGGACAAAACTTAATACATCACTTCAAATTACAACAATCATATAAGTTACACACTAAGTCAATGGCAAAAATGTTGAATAAAAAATTTTAATTATCCAATTAACTCATTAAATACCCATAAAATGCATTAAAATAATATTTCAAAGAATTTCTACAAAAGGACCAAGTCCCATCCTGCCCAATGTACTAGTCCAAATCCCCAGTACCCTCTGAGGAGCACTTGCCATAATAGTCCTATTTACTTTAGATTCAGCAGATCTGGCAGGTGGTCAAGGATTCTCAACCTTCCTGTATAGAATCTGAGTCCATCGCTCCCCTTCCTGTGCATCTTCCTTTTGGTGGTGCTATTATCCTTATTTCTTACTGCCTGATCAGGGTCAGCAGGTGTTGTACCTGCTGGAACCCGTTTAGCTCCACTGGCCACTGTTGTCATGGTCACCAACCCGACCACTTTTGTCTGCCATTTGTCAGCTTCTCTCTCCTTTACAGAGGCCTGCCCATGCTCATGGGGCTTCTGTTGGGGATGTGTTTACAGCTATATAAGAGATGACCTTCTCCCCCACATTAGGTACAGCAGCAAGGGCTCCCACAGTTCCTGGCTGTGTGGACAACCTGCAGACATTGCTGGCATTTCATATTCTTGTAGTCTCTTGCTTTCTGTTCCCAGCCCTTGCACAGGTGGCAGAAAGGAGTCTTTCCATAACCAAGAAGATAACCCAGGCTGTTGCTGATGACAAAGGATGGTAGGGAGTGGTTTAGGCCATCTGGTCATGGTTGCAGCTGTTGCTGAGCATCAATCTCCTTCTCTCCAGTCCAGACATCCAGGTCTTCCCAATCCACCCTAAAAGTTCAAATCCACAAAATGGTTGTGATAAAAGGGTTCCGAGCACAAAGTTATAACCCTTTCATTTTCCGGCCATAATTCTCTTATTTCATGAGAAGAAAGTGCAGGGTCCTCAGCCAAGTCCGTAATTTCACAATCTCCCCGTAAGTATCTTCATCCACCAGCATCCTCTCCACAGGGAGATCCATGAGCTCACTGGTGAAACAAATCAGACAGGAAAACCACCAACATCCCCCTCCTTCTTCCAGCTGAAGCAAACTGTGTTGTTGAAGATGTTGGGCTGCTTCTGGTTCTGTACAGAAGAATTTTGGTCTGCATGCCCCACCTTCACCATCTTCAGTAAGAACTGGCATCAAATATACAAATTAAATTACTACAAATAAAATCTTTGTATCACCCTGTGACAACCACAGCTATGATACCCTAACTCATGCGCTACCCAAAGCAGATAAAACCTGAAAAAAAAAAACAAATTGTACACTTTCATCTCAGCCAAAAGGCTGAGAAGAAATTATTATTCTGATTAATTTAATCAGAATATGAGATATTAGGCCCTCATTTGTTCTTTGTGAATCGCAGTCAGGTGGTATGAGTGTCACACTGGACCGCAGTGACTCACAGCTCACACGGTCACAGTAAACAACCTACAGACATTCACATATGCAGACAGTACAGCAACATAACACACACATACACACAACTACAGGTCTTTTCTGAGTCAAGCTCTAAGCAATTGTTATTAAGGCAGGACTAAAAAAATTAAGAAATGTATGTAAATGTAATTTAACTGAACTGCCAAATTGGAGAGGTTTGTTTGTGTGGCACCAAGCAGAACACTTTTTTAGATTTTTATTAAAGAACACCTGCAGGATTATTATTTGAATTGTAACAAGCTCAACTGGGAGGTTATGATAGCAGCTCTCAGTGGAAGTTTATGTGGAGCTCACTGACACACACTTGCTTCCTGGTCCAAAGCATGTTCTGTTTCTGGACTTTCAGCTCAGAGGCTACAAACTGCAGACCCTGTAGAAGAGGAGCAGGAGGCTGTAAGGAGCAGCAGAAGGAAGATGATACCACAGTTAGAGCTTTCAAGCTAGGTTATGCAGAGACATGGTGGATGGGGTGGAAGTAACCAAAAATGAGAAAATTAGAGCAGTTTACATGAAGGAAAGGAGTGACGGGCAGTGTTATGGAGCAAAAGCATCATGCGCCAAGGCATCATAATAACAAAAGGACGTAGGAGTGGGAGGGGCTGAATCCAACTGAATAGAGAGACTTATGTGGTGGATGTTGGTGTTGCTGAAGAGACCAGAGGCAGCTGATGGAACTGAAAGCAGTGAGTCAAGTGGACATGATAATGGCTTCAAAGTGGAACCAGAACATCTAGAGGATGATTTTGACAAAATGGTCCTGATGCCAGAGAAAGAATCAGGGATTTAAAGGGCCAGACAGAGGACATTGTACTGAAAGCACCTGGACCAGCAGCAGAGGATGTCTATTGGTGACCAGAGGTCACAGTGGACTGGAGTAACAGCAGAAGTACATGCATGTTTATGCATGTCTATTGTTTCTGTATTTTTCTTGTCTACTGTTTCTTTATTATTGTCTCTTTCACCTTGTAAAGCACTTTGAGCTTCAGCATTCTGTATGAAAATGTGCTATACAAATAAATGTTGTTGTTGTTTATGATGTCAAAAAGAAGGTGAGGAAGTGAACACTATGGAGTGCAGCCTCAAGCCCTCTTGACAACAGGCCCCAACAAAAGGCCCCCCAGGGAGGAGAATGAGCATGAAGTCAGTCTGACTGACTGGGACACCCCACGGACCTGTCTCCTACTGTACCCTACAGTCGCCCAGGCACCATACACATAATGTCTTCATTTTATCCCATTTGTAGTGTTTTGTTTAGGAAGTTATTAAAGAGCACCAAAGAGTAGCTACGCCCCTCTGTGTACAGGATACCTCCTTTGCAAGACCTGTGAAAACATGGTTATTGCACCATCCACTCCATGGCAATGTCCATGTTCTATTGCCCGTGGCTTCATTAACTTTCCCTACAAGTTATTTGCTTATATATGACGGGAGTAATGCACTCTAAATGTAGATTATATTCCTACAGGCTCTCTGTACCCGTAAAAAATAGGACCGCATCTCTGGAGACAAATAGAAACGCCCGGCAACTTGTAGTGCGGCACAACGGTCGCAAGATGTCGCCTTCGTACAGGCGTGAAATTTCTTGTCGATGCAGTTTTCAACGTGCAACTTTATTGAAGCGGGAAGGAGGACGGAAGTCGGCGGCCGTCCTGCGGGGACGGAGGGAACGCACGTGTCTACCTGAAGGTGAACCGGGAGCCGCAGCGCTGCTATTCGCTCAAGTCCATAACGAAGGCACTTTTCGGGTCTCAGGCTCGAACGGACAGCGGACATGGACCCTGCGAAAGCGCAGCACCTTGCAGCCGAGCTCGAGGTGGAGATGATGGCTGACATGTATAATCGGTAATGTTGGTGTACTTTATTGCAGTTCACTGAAGGAACCGGCGGGCTTAACACGACTGGTTGTGCACCTCATCTTTTATTCTGGCGGTTGAGATCCGGTTAATTTGCTGACCAACAGTGGTCATTTCTAACAGCAGAATTCGGTGCGAATCTTTAAAAAAAAAAAAAAGTGTGATCTCTCTCTTTCTCTCTCATGCACACACCAGCATGACCAACGCGTGCCATCGGAAGTGTGTGCCCCCCCACTACAAGGAGGCAGAGCTGTCCAAGGGCGAGGCCGTGTGCCTGGACCGCTGCGTGGCCAAGTACCTGGAGCTCCACGAGCGACTCGGCCGCAAACTCACAGAGCTGTCGGTGCAGGACGAGGAGCTCATGAGAAAGGCGGCTGCGGGCTCCAACTCTGTATAACGGCCAGGGGTCTTCGAGGGCCTGCTTTTGCGGTCTCTCTTCCCAGAGCCCGGTGTGGTTTGAACTGGGCTGGGGTGGGATTCAGGAGCGCTCACTTCACGCAGTAATTTTTTTTTTCTTTGAAACGTTTCGGTTGAAAAGGGCAAGGTAAACTCTCATGAGCTTCCATGGCTGGAGAACATCTCCAGGTGGCTCTAAAGTAACTGGAGTTTTTTTTTTATTTTTTAAATGTTAAAGGTGTCTGACATTTCTAGCTGGTCAACACACTGACCCACAGCTTGGGGTCTCAAATGTCGATGGTGCAGCAGAAGCACAATGAACATCTCCTGCCTTGCATTTGATGCAACCACCATCAGGGTCCAAACTCAACAATGAGAGACAACTACATGAAAAGTGTGTCCAATGAGAGACAAGGGTACTTGGCCTGGCCAATGGGAGATGAGCACAGTGATAGCCTGGCCAATGAGCTGTCTCATAATGGCGGCATGTCCACCTGGGCAGGTCACACTTTACCACAGGACTGCAGGTGACTTACAACTGAGCCATTGAGTTCATGTTGGTTGATGTTTGCTCCTGTGTAATTATCTTTGGAACACTGCAAATTCTTGTTGAAATCCTGTTTTGTGTTAATTGTTCAATACATTTGTTCTGGCTACGGGAACCATTTTTGTTTCCAATTATCTGCCTAACATTTCTGTGGCAGTGGCTTGTCTGACATTCTGTTTCCAACTGAGTGCCGTGTGGGTTAAGATTTTTAAAAACGACAGTGGAAAACAGTTTTATTATACTGAAATATAGTATTTGATTCAAACTAACACAGTTTAAGTATTACAATGCATGTAATTGACTTTTTTCTACAAATATACTTCTGTATGTACAGGTGTGAATGGAAGTACTGTGTCTACAGGTGAGGTGTAGAAGTAGTTGTCACTTGTTACTGATTCACTGGAGGGCAGTGAGTACGCACCACATGTATGCACATACATTTTCTCACACACAGGCATACACATGACAGCAGAAACATGGCACTTTGGGCTAGACCTTCATTAAATACAGATTCTGTATAAGATGCTTTCCTGCCTGCTCTGCTCACACAGCATACAAAGTCCCTGCAAAAGGGACTGAGTTTTGGGCATTTAGCACTGAGAACCAAGAGTCCTCTGTGATGGATTCGTTCCTCATTGTGTTGGTATCCATGGGAACCAGAATGCAGGTGTCACAGGCAACTGCAAGGGGCAACGAAGGATGAATGGATATGTCTCCTTTGGCCAGTGGCCACAATTGGCTGAGTGCCCTTCTCCACCCCCACTGGTATGTAATGCTCAGTTATAGTGGGACTTAGAGACTATAGGACACTACTCCAGCAGTGTAGTGACATGGGGGGTAACTTATGTCATTGATCTCAGCTTCAGAATGATGACACCCCCAGCAAACATCCTCCCACATCACAGCACTTGTGCTAAGAGTCACAGATCCACATCATGTGTTAAAGAAGGTTACGTCATTTTAAGCAAATTCTAATAATTTAGAATCCAATAACCTATAAAAAGTTGTATCGCAGCTGTTCTGATAGGATCGCATTATTTAAAAGTGTTGTGCATTATCTTTGTGATCTTTCCCACACTCATTGTTTAACTTTTACATGTTATTGTTTATTTAGATTACTGTTGATATTCATTGGATCGTAGAAGGAAAATGTAATCTCTATCTAATATCGCAAACACCCACTAATAAGTATTTAATAGTGAAGCAATTGGTGTTTAAAATTTTATATTATGAGTAAATCCTTAATGGAGTGTTAAACAGATGTTATTTCAGTGACATTTGGGGAAATTGGTTGGGGGTTTTGGGGTTAGGCTAGGAACACGTTTTTCACATTTAAAATAAAGCAATATAGGCTGCCACTATACAAAAATTATCTGTCGGACACATTTTTTTGGGAACTGATAAGGTTTGGGTAGCAAGAGATGCCTGCACTCATATCACATGGATTTGTAATAGAATCTTGCTTGTGCTGTTTCATGCCAGTGGTGGCACCACATACAAGCATGCGCAAGACATACTTGTGGCAGCGTGTGGAAGGAGTTGTCTTCAGTGTGTGTGTACGTCTATTTGTTAATCTTCTCTACTTTACGGTTAATATACCCCATGTGGTCTGGGCGTGACCCTCAGCAGTGCCGACTCAGCAGGTGGATGGGCTGCAGCCTGGGGGCCCTGTGTCAATGTGAGGGATACAAAGGGGCTGCACTCACGCATTTGTACACGTCAGCACTGCCCGGAACCTGTGCTCAAGCAGCCTCCGATACCATGTTTTTACTACACACAAAAGCACCATTTGAGCCTGAAAATGATGATGCTCTACCAGTCTCTGTTCCTTATGATTGTTGGTGCAAATATCATGCATAAGGCAAGAACCCAATCACACCCATGTTTATGTAACCCCTGACCCTGAGCTCAACTTGGCATTGCACTCGCACTCATAGCTGCACCCTCCATTGAGACACCACACTCACCATCCACTCGACACATTTGACAGCATCTAACACACTGATACTCAGCTGATATGCTATGGAGTGTCTCAATGAGCAATTATATGGAAAGCCACTTCAAACCCTTCTAATGTAGCCATTTACAGAGGAGACTGAATTGAGGCCACCAGCTAGGGGCTCCTGACCCCTGACTTGGGGGATTGCACCAACAGCCGCTTACTGCCCCCCTGGCAAACACTTGCTTTGCTGAGACACATGGAACTGGGTATTTACTTGTAGAGACCAATAAACCACAGGGTTTGTATTATAAAGGGTCTCATTGCAGCCCCTTATTATCATGTTTCATCAGACTGATCACTCGTCCTGAGTCACACTTTATTCATTTACAGTAAAATTACAGCATATTTATAGCTTCATTTATTCATTTACAGTACAGTTACTGCATATTTATAGCTTCATTTATTCATTTACAGTACAGTTACTGCATATTTATATCTGTATTTTTCATTTATGTCTGCATTTACAGTACATTTTCCTGATATTTGTTCCAAAGTGGCTTAAAATGTTAAACTACTTACATTGATCTGCCAGTTTAGACAGCATGGTCATTTTTACTCTGTCAATTTTAAGTAAGTACATCGATCAAGGTAATGCAGCAGGAGGTGACATTCAGACCTGTGACTTTCAGTGGGATGATAGCAGCTCTAACCATAACACCACCTGCTGAATTTCCCTGCGTAATAATTTAGTAATATAAAAAATAGTATGACTATCAGTAACGGTAGCCGTGTGTGTGTGTGTGTGCTCACTGGCTCCTATCCTGCACTTTGATGATGGAGGACTTTCATTCTTCAGCTCTGTGGGCTCAGCGACTTTGTGCCGCTGACGCTAATCCCTCCCGCTGTGCGCCAGCGTATAAAAAGCCCGCAACACAACAGCGCCAACACACACTCGGTGCAAGACAGCGTCAGCGTCACACAGGTAAGATGGGCAGTCACCGAGACTAGCACACACCTGGGAAAGGTGTATACGAGAGGAGACACTGGAGGCATGAGCAGTCATCACAGAACAGTTACGGTGAAATACAGAATGAGTGTAGTGAAATAAGGAATAATTATGGTGGAAAATAGAATTATTCAGCAAAAGACAAAATTATTTTAACAAAATATGAAACTATAGTAAAATATAGAATTGCTATAGTGAAATACAGAATTAGTATGGTGCAATACTGAACTATTACAATAAAAGGCAATATTATTTTAGTGTAATATGGATTTATTATATATTATTATTTATTATGTAATATACCAATATCCTGGATTTTAAGTTCCTGGAAGTATATATGTTAATATCCAACTTGGTATCTGAGTGGAAGCATCATAGTGCAACAAGTTTTGTCTGAGAAAAGTTGAACAGCATCAGAGAAACACTGAAACCTGGCACAGATACAACTGTGACACTAGGCAGCATCACTGTACCAAGCATCTGTGTTATTAGTCTTGGTTTCATGTGGCCTGGGTTCAAACACAGTTTTTACTTTTTTGTCATTTTATCCACTTCTGTTTAATGGGTCAGTAACCTAGTAACAGTTCATTAGAGTACCAGCCATTACAGTAGGTATGTGATTGTCTTTTCCATCCTATATTGTTTTCATTTTTTTATGTAAATTTGAAAATGAAATGTTTGTTGCATTTACTACTTATAAGAAATGAAAAGTACTGAATGATGTTAAAGTAAGTCCATATAAATACACAAATGCATATTAATGACCTTATTAACTGGTAATGATATAAAACTGAAATAGATGTTACAGAGTGTTAGGGACATTTTATGGAAAAAAATTCTAGGATGAATCTGGAACAAATTACATTTTTGCCCTTATGAAATAATGGAGATGGGTTCCTCATGTCTGAGTATCTAGTATCTTAGCCATTTCTAGGAACCAGTTACATTTGGATACTGGGATATGGATGTAACGGAGTACAGAATTACTATAGTGGAATGCAGAATTATTATGGATGAATTTGAAATGACCACAGTGGAACATGGATGGAATATGTAATTATTATGGTGGAATATTTAGAGAGTTATCCTAATGGAATACAAAATAATTGTAGAGGGAAACTAAACTATTGTAGTGGAACACACAGTTGTTACGGTGGAATATGGAATTATTAGAGTTGAGCTCATAGAAGGACCTTTATGCTTTGAAATGCTCATTATGGCCAGTCAATCAGGCTGAACTCTGTGAAAGATGATCTAAAAAGCTTGAACAATTCTGATACAAAAACCTGCCATGTACAATTCTGTAGATATATTTAAATACATATAATTACTGTGTAACTGTGAAGAGAGATAATAGTTGTAATAATAAACTGCGCAATAATTGTGGGATGTAGGATGAGGGAGAGCAGAAGGTAGGGTCACACAAGAGCTCTAGCTTCATCTGAGCTGCTTGTTTTTCACAACATTGGAACAAGAGGGTCCAGCTGGGGTTCCTCTGGCTATATCCCGCCTGTGTTCTGTCCATCTGTCCCTCATCCTCCAGTCCCCTTCACCATCATGTTTCCCCTCCCCTGCAGCCACCATGTCCTCCAGCACTGAGAAGTCCTCCAAGGGCTCCTCCCAGATGGATGGCAAGGCCACCAAAAAGTCTGAGACAGGCATGATGATGCCCTATAAGGTAGACTGCCTCACCCTGGTGGTTGTGTGCGCTATGCCCCAAAAATACAAAATAAGTGCAGTTGAACAAATCACTTCAGAACCTTGGTCTGTTTGACCCACGCTGCGCATAAAATGCTCCTTTTAAGTCATAATTTCATTATATACTCCATGCAGCAGGAAGGCTGATCCTGGAGGCTCTCTGAGTGTGTGTGTGTGTGTGTGTGTGTGTGTGTGTGTGTGTGTGTGAATGACCGCACTCTTGTCCATCCCGCAGATGTGCATCTTCGACCAGGAGAACTTTCAGGGCCGCTGCATGGAGATCACGGGCGAGTGTATGAACGTGTGTGAAGCTGGCTTTGACCGTGTGCGCTCCCTGCGAGTCGACTGTGGCCCGTGAGTATCAGCGTGTGATTACTGTCCATCCTGTGCCCGCTCCTTAACCCCCTGCTCTCTAACAATGTGTTGGCCACCCTGCAGCTTCGTCGGTTATGAGCAAATGAACTTCTGCGGAGAGATGTACGTGCTGGAGAAGGGCGAGTACCCACGCTGGGACTGCTGGAGCAGCAACTACCGGAACGAGTATCTCATGTCCTTCCGGCCCATCAGGATGGTATGACATTTAATCATTCACTCACCCATCAGTGCTCACTCATGGACTCATTAGAACTTGCACTATGTTAACTTAATATAATGTTGTTTAATAAGACTCTATAGTGATTATTCTGTTCTGGTCTCTGAATATTTACTGTATATTTATTTTAAACTGGCTAAAGAGAGAAAGCAAACCCATAAAGGGCTTTACTGTTGGTTGGAACTGTATGTATTTGTACATTGTGTGCGGTCTGTATCTCCGCCTGTGCCTCAGTGTGTCTATATGTCAGTGTGTCGGTGTCTCAGCCTCTTCACTCTGCCCTCAGGACACTGAGAAGCACAAGATCTGCTTGTATGAAGTGGGGGACTTTAAGGGCCGTAAGATGGAGATCGTGGACGACGACGTTCCCAGCCTCTTCGCCTACGGCTTCACGGACCGTGTAGGCAGTGTCTGCGTCAGCTGTGGAACGTGAGTTTTGCCCCCCGGGGAGCTGCGCTCTCCAATGGCATGCCAGGGCCCCAGGTAGCTCACCGCATCTCACTCACTTACTCGTCTGTGTCCTGCTCGCCCTGCAGGTGGGTGGGCTACGAGTACCCTGGTTACCGCGGTAGCCAGTACCTGCTGGAGAAGGGTGACTTCAGGCACTTCAATGAGTTTGGAGCCTGGCACCCAAGGATGCAGTCGGTGCGGCGCATCCGCGACATGCAGTTCCACCCAGCAGGTGCCTACACCATGGCCAGCAAGTGAGCAGCAGTGTGCAGTGCTGCCCCCTAGCTGCAAATAGAGAGACATGAGCACCTCAGCCACACAGACACCAAGTGTGTTGCTCTCTCAGCTCCTGCTCCTGTCTGTCACCCCCCCACACACGTCCTGTATTTGCTCCCTGAAGGTGTTATTATAATGCCTCTTTGCAATAAAATGAGCTCATTGCTGAAGCTGCGTACTGTGTGTCACAATGCTGTGATGGTGTAATGATGACATCATCAGCACCTGCATCATTGCCATGTGCTGGCAGGAATGTAAAGTGCAGGTGTGTATTTGCATGGTTCTGGTGTGTGTGTGTGTGTGTGTGTGTGTGTGTGTGTGTGTGTGTGTGTGTGTGTGTGTGTGTGGTGGGGTACAGAGCAAGGGGGCACACACCACCGATGTGTCTTGCTCCTGTGCTCCCCCACACCCCACACTCTCCCTAGAGTGCTGTGAATACACAGTCCATTACATAACTCCCCTCTGGCTGGAGCAATGGACAGGCAGTGCGGAAGACAGACCCCACACACACCCACACACAAGCCCACATGTATACACAAACACATACCAATACACACACACTTGTTCCACCACTCACACATTCACACAGTCACACACACCATACTGCAGTTGTACCAAACACACACACACAAAGAAGAAGATCTAATTTGACTTCTTAGGTTCTGAGATAAGTGCCAGGGGGCAGTTTTAGAACCACAAACAAATGTTCTGTTTTTTACATGTATTCAGTCGTATGACATTTTATACCTAAAGAGGGATTCAAACCCACCATCTGGCCCCTTGCCCACAGTCTCTCAAAGCTTGACCATCTCCAGGGGGCACGTTCACTGGGTCATTTCATTCACACCACTAAATGTGAGCCTGTGGTTGGACTGAGTCTGTGTCCACATCCCTGGTAAACACTATAATTTTACTGTGCCCAGAGCCTCAGCCACACAGCTCCATGCTGCTTCTTATTACTTTGGTTGTTATTAGTTTAGCTTTTTACAGCAGCCCTGCTGGCATGGGTGGGCACACGCACGGGTACCGAGTTTCCCCCAAATGCGTCATCCCTCGTCTGAGCTGCACCCAGAGTGTGTAAAAATACCGGCTGCTTAATGAAGGAACCAGGAGCCCAGAATAGAGACACAGAGACGTCAGTCAGCACTGATGAAGACTCTCTCTCTCGCTCTCTCTCTCTCTCTCTCTCTCTCACACACACACACACACACACACACACACACAGAGTGTGCATTTATCACCTATTACTGAGGGAATCTCGCTCTTTCTCTCTCTGTCTCACTCTCCCCCTCTCTCTGGCTCTCCCTCCCTCATTTCTCACACACGCACATACAGTTTTTCCTCGAGGACCAGGACGGTAAAGATTGCAGGGCAACTTGTTTTCTCCCACAAAGGCAGCCTGGTGTGTAGGAGGGATGATGAACCTGCAGTCGGACACCAAGGGTCCAGCAGTCCTGTACGTGTGTATATTAATGTTAATGAAGGCAGTGCGGCACCAAAGGAGATCCAATTTGGAAAATTACGCTGCTTCACACACACCAGTACAGGATGTGTTTGTGGCCCTAAATTGAGCTGCGGTGGTGTAAAACACAGTAAAAATACAGTAGGAGCGGAGTAAGAACGCAGTCACGGGGGGAGTAAGAACACAGTGAGAACGCAGTAAGAATACAGTGAGAATGCAGTAAGAACACAGTACGAATACAGTAAGAACACATTGAGAATGCAGTAAGAGCGCAGTAAGAACACAGTAAGAATACAGTGAGAACGCAGTAAGAACACAGTACGAATACAGTAAGATCACATTGAGAATGCAGTAAGAGTGCAGTAAGAACACAGTACGAATACAGTAAGATCACATTGAGAATGCAGTAAGAGTGCAGTAAGAACACAGTAAGAATACAGTGAGAACGCAGTAAGAACACAGTACGAATACAGTAAGAACACATTGAGAACGCAGTAAGAGCGCAGTAAGAACACATTAAGAACGCAGTAAGAGCGCAGTACGAATACAGTGAGAACGCAGTAAGAGCGCAGTAAGAGCACTGTGTTAGAATGCAATGAGAACGTCAGAGAGCAGCACAAATACGATAAGAGTAAGAATACAGTCATGGAGGGAGTAAGAACGCAGTAAGACCGCAGTAAGAGCGCGGTAAAGGCACAATAGAATGCAGTAAGAATGCCGTAAGAGCACAGTAAAAACGCAGTAAGAGCACAGTACGAATACAGTAGGGGCGGAGTAAGAACGCAGTCACGGGGGGAGTAAGAACACAGTGAGAACGCAGTAAGAGCGCAGTAAGAATACAGTGAGAACGCAGTAAGCACACAGTGAGAACGCAGTAAGAGCGCAGTAAGAACACAGTGAGAACGCAGTAAGAGCGCAGTAAGAACACAGTAAGAATACAGTGAGAACGCAGTAAGCACACAGTGAGAACGCAGTAAGAGCGCAGTAAGAACACATTGAGAACGCAGTAAGAGCGCAGTAAGAACACAGTAAGAACACAGTACGAATACAGTAAGAACGCTTTTAACGCGATGTAAAAGCACAAAAGAATGCAGTAAGAATGCCGTAAGAGTACAGTTAAAACGCAGTAAGAGCACAGTAAGAACAGAATAAGAATACAGTAAGAACGCACTAAGCATACAGTGAGAACGTAGTAAGAATACAGTACGAATACAGTGAGAAGTCAGACAGCAGTAAAAACATGGTAAGAGCGCAGTAAGAATACAGTAGGGGCGGAGTAAGAACGCAGTAAGAACACAGTACGAATACAGTGAGAACGCAGTAAGGGCGCAGTAAGAATACATTAAGAATGCAATAAGAACGCAGTAAGAGCGCAGTAAGAGCGCGGTAAAAGCACAGTAGAATGCAGTAAAAACGCACTAAGCATACAGTGAGAACGTAGGAATGTACACGGCTGTTTGACCCCCCCCCCCGTCACACCCGTTCACTGTCAAGTACAGACAATTGTACCTGGGGGGAGAGAGGAATGGGGGGCAGCGCAGTGAAGGGGAAGGGGGCTCCCTGCAGGTACAGTGGGTGGTGAGTATATAGCCTCACACACACACACACACACACACAGACACACAGCTGGACGTTTCCTGAGCTCCTTTCAGATTAATACCTTACACTTCACTCAGATTTACCATAGTAAGACCTTGATTCCACGTAAGGGAATCACATTTACATCCCCACACCTCACCTTTTACCATAAGTTTACTCTGATCCTCCGCAGTTCTGTGGTGTTATGTGTAATGGACAGGAAGGAGGAAAAAGTGCTACTTTTATTGGTCTTTGTTAACTTAAAAAAAAACGGTAATACGGACCGGGACAGGTGCTCAAATTCGGAATCCACACTCCCCTGCACCCCCCCCCCTTCCACAGAGAGACACGTCCCCGTGCGTCCCATCAGGAGTTCTCACTGGGCTTCCTCTCCTCCATCGACCCTCTATTTCCTCTTTGCGCGCACACGCACACGCACACGCACACGCACACACACAGTGTTGTCTCTTTGTTGACTCCCGCACATCAAAGGCGCACGAAACACTTGTTCCGTGTCCAAAAAAGCGCGTGTTTGGAGGTTCCGCCGCCTCGCATCGCCACCATCATCACCAGCATCATCAGCATCTCCTCCCCGGCGCTCCTCCTCCCCACCACATCATTCTCCTTTTAGGGCCACTTTCGGGATAAGAAGAGCCCCCCCTCCCGCCCTCGTCCGTGCACGACCCCACCGTGACGTATGAGAGATTCCACGCGCTGCCCGCTCGTGGGCGCGCTGCGTTCTCGCTATAAATTGGAGCCGCGATCGCAGAGACGGCACTGAGCTCGCGCTCTCCGGTACCGGGAACCAGAGCTTCGGTTCGGCCGAGATAGCAGACACCCTCCGGGCACACAGGCTAACTCGCTCCGACTTTGGTTTAACATGGACACGGGTTCGAGCGCGTCTCTCCGCGGAGAATCGGCAGCCCAACGCCTCGGTGAGTTAACGGTCATCTTTTATTTCTCGTTTGTTTCATTCACCAGCTCATCGCGAAGCGGACAGTAGTCCTCTGCAGTTTATTACTATGCTTTTACCGTGTTCTGCTCATCCTGCCCGAGTGAACGGCGAACAGTCTTCCAGAATAGCCGCTTCAGTCCTAAACTGGACACCGGGCGTCCTGGTTTATTCCTGTGGTCGTTGAGTCTTTCCACGGCCAAAATGGTTATCATATTTTCTGTACATTTTTGTGTTGCGCTTCAGAGCGATATTTTCCCTGTGTAGATGGTTGGGTTGCGATGCACGAGGTGGTGGAGGGTGGAGAGGGGGCTTTCGGGGGTCAAACGGCCGGTTTCACTAAGCGCCGCTTCCACCGTGAGGGCCCGGTTCTGCACGCAAGGGACGGCGAGGTCCCTCGGTCACTTTTACGCACCAACTTTACGCATGAAGCCAGAGCGCACAGTGAGGCTCCACGGGGGAGTTCTCCGTCTGTGCCATAAACAGTCATTTTTACTTTAATAATTTCGTCTGAATTCTGAGCAGCTGACGACAATACAGCTTTGACTGGCGGCTGCCACACAGACATCATGCGCGAATCTGTCAACACAAGTTTATACTCGAACAGATGCTCACTAAAGTTGTTACTTTAGTCGACGGATCTTCCGATTTTGTACATTTATCAGCAACAGAAACTTCAATTAATATTTCACAGGCATTAATATTTTTTCTGAGAGCACAAACTGGGATTTGGAAACGAGTTTGTGGATAAAACAATCTGTAGACGTGAGAAAGTGAGCAAGAATCCTCACAAACGAGTCTCTGCGTGTCCTCTAGGTGGCGTCTTCCTGTGGCTGGCGCTGTGGCTGGTTGCGCTGAGCGCCGACCCCGCCCACGGTTGCCCGCGGCTCTGCGTCTGCTACCCAAACCCCATGACGGTGAGCTGCCAGGCACAGAATTTCACGTCGGTGCCCGTCGGTGTGCCCTACAACTCCCAGCGCGTCTTTCTGCAGAACAACCAGATCACAGAACTGCGGGTTGACTCCTTTGGCTTCGAGACACAGGTGCGTGTGTGCGTGCGTGCATGCGTGCGTGTTTTCGACTGAGGGAAATGCTGCTGTGTTCACATCTCAAAAGGCCCTGTCAGTAAGACCTTCATTAACTGTCATCTTATTCCTCCTTCACTGTCTCCACACTGCAGGTGCTCTGGCTCTTCTCCAACAACATCACGTGGATAGAGGCTGGGGCCTTCAGCGAGTTGCGGGAGCTCGAGGAGCTTGATCTGGGAGACAACCCATCGCTACGGCGGCTCGAGGGTGGAGCCTTCCGAGGGCTAGAGCGCCTGCAGAGCCTGCACATGCACCGGTGCCGGCTGGCCGCTCTGCCGCACGACATCTTCCACAAGCTCTACAGCTTGCAGTTCCTCTACCTGCAAGAGAACCAGCTGCACTTCCTGCAGGATGACCTCTTCTCCGACCTGGTCAACCTCAACCAACTGTTCCTGCACGGCAATCGCATCCGCACACTGTCTGAAAACACTTTCCGCGGCCTGGTCAACCTGGACCGTCTTCTGCTGCATGACAACCGCATCCGCCAGGTACACAGGCGTGCCTTCCGCGATCTTGGCCGCCTCACCATGCTGTTCCTGTTCAACAACTCGCTGGCAGAGCTACCAGGTCAGGTGCTGCGCGACACTGCCTCCATCCAGTTCCTGCGGCTCAATGGCAACCCGTGGTCATGTGGCTGTGAGGCACGGTCCATCTGGGAGTTCTTCCGGGCAGCCCGAGTCTCCAGCTCTGAGCTGCTGTGTTCATCACCATCCCCCCGCCGGGGCCTGGACCTGCGCTTCCTGCGTGAGATGGACTTTGCTCTGTGCCCCCTGCCCGACCCCGGCTCCCTGGCTGGCAGCACTACCACCACCTTCAGCACCAAGACCCGCTGGTGGTTCTCCAAGTCCAAGCCAGTCTCCTCCACCAAGGGCGTCTTCGAAAAGAGCTCGGAGACAGTCAAGGCATTCCCCTTCTCAGCCTCCAAGCCTGTGGACTCATCCAGCTCCAACACAGCCGTGTCCTCGGTCAAGTACGAGTTCAGCGATGAGGAGGCTGCACTGCCCAAGCTGGACCCCGAGGAGTACTGGGCAAACTACGGTAATGAGGATGCCGCTGTTACCGGTCTGCGCTGCTTCGAGCTTGAGTGTCCTCCTGGCTTTGACCTGCCATCTCTGCCAGCCACAGCGATGCCCTCTTTGTCCCACTCTTCTCTGCTGTCCCTCGTCCTTCTGGTGGCCCTGTCCCTCTCTGTCCACATGCTTACTGGGTGATTGAGCACCATTCAGCTGCTGCTAGAACCTCCTTTTTCACACTCTTTCGTCCTTCCTTTGTTCCCCATCCCCACAGACCTGTGTCTTGATCCTGCCAGTTTCCCCAGGCATCTTCTGGGGGACTGCTGGATACCACGGTATAGGGGGGATAGTGGCGGGAGCACTGATATGGACTAAGTGCCTGGCATATGAGCCACGGTGCTAATGTACACACCTCTGCTGTCCTTTTTAGCATTTCAATACAACATTTTCACAGTCACACAGAGGGGCAACCACCTATAGGGGTGCGAGTGCTACCCTCCTTAAGACACTGTCACACAGTTGTCACACCAACACACTGTTGTTACACTGCTATCATGCTGACACAATGGCACACTGTTGAAACACTTGGTACACTGTTACACAGACACAACGTTGCTACACTGTCCCAATGACATACAACTGTCACACTTTCTGCTGATGTCACCAGCGCTGCTACTATTACCAAACTACAGGGTCCAAAGCTTCTGCATCTGTTGTCTGTGCAGCCAGTATCACTGTTACTGTTCTCACCACAGTCAGCAGAGGGCACCCTTTGCCACACTGTGAGTCACAGTAGCTGTCCTTCACTGCTGTGACTCTCCCGGTTGCTCACTCAGATCCTCCCAGGCTGGCGAGTAAGGTGCGCAGGAGCTTTGAGTCTCTGGATTTGTCATTGCGCTCCTGAGAGGAATCACCAGCAGGGGGAGTAACAGCTCACATCACATGTAAACGCATATCAGAGGTAAATGGCTGCTCCTTCACATGTGCTGCTGTGTGAATATCCTGTTTCTTTTTTACTCTGCTCTGAATGGAGATTGATGCCATGAGTGAGGAAGTGTGTGTGTGTGTGTGTGTGTGTGTGTGTGTGTGTGTGTGTGTGTGGGGTTGCGTGTAAAACCGGGTGGAGGGTTTCACAATGTACTGCCGACCCCCCAGTGGAGCTGCAGTGCATAGATTGACGGGCAGTGAGACAGAGATGTGACTACAGTGCTGCCCTCCCTCACCCCAGCGACCGACTGGACCATGTGTGTTTGGCTCACATGGACTGCACTGCTAACAGGCTCACGGAAACAGACTGGACGTCCCAGTGAGGGCTGTATTCAAACAGCACCCCCTGCTGGCTCACGCCTTGTGCTGTGGGCACCAGCTGGATCAGATGACTGAGGGAGCAACAGACCGCGTGGCACTGCAGGATGCCGTGAGGAACTGGCATGGTGGCAACTGACTGAATGACATGCCGGCCTTATGCACGGCCAGGGGGAGGGACCGTGGGGAGGGACAAGGAACAGAGCTGCTTCCATATGTGGAGATCACTTCCAGGCCTATTCCACCTCAACCTTCCTAGCGGAAGATTGAGTGGGAGGGATGAAGCACTCCCTCCCTTCATCACCCTGGACACCTGTTGGCCTGGCACTCGTAGGTCCCTGATGAACATGGAGCAAGAATGTTTGAGAGTGTCACACTGGATAGTGGCCACACTCGTATGTGTGTGTGTGTGTGTGTGTGTGTGTGTGGGTGTGTGTGTCTTTGTGTGAGAGAGAGAGAGAGAGAGAGAGAAAGAAAGAGAGAGAGAGAGAGAGAGAGAGAGATGAGTGTGCTATCTATGCTGTACATTTGTATCTAATTCTTCCTTGGAATGCTGTGATTTGTTTAACTGTGTTTTTTTGGGGGAAAACAAAAAAAATGTAAAAAAAAAACAAAAAAAATGTGATTTAATAATTTTATGCCTTTACTTTAGAAAGGTACCTTTAAAATAAATGTTTTCTTTGTTTACCAAACCTTCTGTGTGTGGAAGCATCTTTCTTACTTCTGGCATTCACCCAAAGCCGGAAAGCAAAAAGAGAAGCGGCTCTATCTATTTATCGGTCTTTCTGTCTGTATAAAATGTTCTCTGTCTGACAAGTTGCCATGGACATCACTATGCAACAACAGTAAAAGATTAAACCCTCCTTCCTTTCTCATTACCTTCCCTCTCTTCCATTATTTTTGTCTCCCTCATATTCTGCTTGTTCTTCATCACTGAGGTGCATTTCAGGAAGACCAGAGGTGATGGAGGCCTCATTAAGAGACTCTCCTCAGCAATTGTTCCTAAACACACTCCTTAAACACCATAGATCTATTTTTAACACATGTCCTCCTATTTCGTAACACATTCATTTGGCTCCGGGACTTGTGCACCACGTGTCAGTGTGAAATGCAAGCGTCCGCAGAGACGCCTCCAAATGGCGAGATCGCAGCAAGAACATAGAGGGGGCAGGAGATGAGTCCATGTAGCTGATCCATCACGTGAATTCATTGCGGGTTCCACTGTGACTGGTGTGACCCCAGGATGCTGCGGTAGACATGAGGCTCAGATGTCAGGTGGTTTCGGGTGATTCTGAGGTTGAGTGTCTGCTTGCTGTGTGGCGACGTCTCCGGGGTTTGTTTTTTGTGCGGTGATTCCAACCAACCAGTGAAAGCAGAGTTGTGGTGAGTGGGAGGTGGACTGGTGAGTCACAAGGTCCAGTGAGACCAGTGAGTGGGGAGGGAACAAAGAGGTGTTAGAGTGTCCCGACTCCACCATGTCCACAGCACACTGAAGGCTATTTAACCCACACGCAGGCACGCACACACGTGTGCACACACTCATTGACTGACGTTTCATTCTGGATGACTCCGTATTACTAACAGCACTAGAAGGGCCAGCACGTGGCATAGTGGTTGCATGTGTTGCCTTCTAATGAAAACTGCACTGATCAAATCCCACCCCCTGCTGTTGTACCCCTTACCCAGATACTAACTCTCAACTGATGCAGTAAAAATGACCCATCAGGGTTAAACAACATAATGCTTCTTAGCATACAGTATGTCTCTCACTGTAAGTTGTTGTGTGGGGCAGATTAATAAGAATTATTTTTAATTTATTCAAATTTCAAATGACTTTCTGTTCACACAGTTTAGCAAGTCATTGTCAGATGGTGTTGGATGTAATGGATAGTGAAGAGTTACATTTATTTCTGAAATTACATTTCTGAACAAATTCTGATTTGACCACAGGAGTTTAGTCTTTAGAATACAGAAATATTGGGATTTTTTTTTCTTTTGCTGAGAAAATAATGATTATTATGATTCAGCAATGATTTACTGTCATACTGTGTTGTACAATAAGATGTACAAAGGAGAAAAATATGAAGTCCACAGTGCACTCAATAGATAAAAAAAGAATAATACAATACCGAATAAATACATAGACAAGAAGGCAAATAAATACAAGCAGATAAATAGATAGATGAAAACAGCATGAGATGACAAAAGACCAGGTTGCTAACATGTGCCACAGTGCAAACATCATAAAATAAAAGTGTGTGAATGTCAGTATTAGTTGTAGTCATGGTCAAGGGTGGAGGTGATTGGTCCTCAGGTTATGAGAGCATCACACAGCCAGCAGGAGTGAAAATAGATGGTTGAGAAGGTGGAAGGAGTCCGCAGTGATGTTGTAAGCTTTCCTGACACACCACTTATTATAGGTGGTATGGATGGTGGGTAATGGGGTCCTGGTGATGGACTGGGCAATGTTCACTACCCCTTCCAGAGCTCCACAGTCAGAGACAGTATAGTTCCCGTACCAGACTGAGATGCGGGAGGTCAGGATGATCTCTGTGGGACATCTGTAGAAGCTGTTGAAAATGGCAGTGAAAATCCAGCTTTTTTCAGGCTCTTCAGGAAGTAGAGAGGCTGATGCATCTTATTCAGTTAGGTTGTGTTCCTGGACAAGGAGCTGTGCAGCTTCTCCACTGCTGAACAGGCAGTACAGAGAGGCATGTGAGCGGTTCAAGTCCTTTTGAAGTCAACAACTATCTCTTTGTTCTTGTGGATATCTTTATTGATTCATAAATCAACAAGTTAATGTCTGAAAAATATGTGTGATGGTTATCAGTTCCACAGTGGAGACATTGTATTTTTTTCTACTTATTTTCGATGTACTCTAGCGATTATCTTGCCATCTTATCACAGTAAAGCTCCGCAGATTTTTTTCACTTGAGTCCTGTTGGTCCTTATGGGACACCACTGCATCCCAGGAAAACCAGCAGCCTGGTTGTGTGTGACTCCTGGAACCAAAATCATGTGCTGACCCTACTGCACATTTCAGCTGTTCTTGTCATCAACAACTGTTTGTCTACAACAACTGTCTGCAATTTCATTTGTTAAAATATTTTTTCCATGACTTAAAACTGTATATTCGTGCTGCTATCATTATTATGAAACATGATTTTTTTACTGACACTTTTTATGTTTGTTGAAGAACATTTTTGTATCAGTACTTTCACTTGATTATTGTTTCTGACTGCTGAGGTCTCCATCGCAGGTTTCCTTCTTGTTCACCCTCACTCATCACTGTGATCTTTACCATCTTTACCTCCTCCTTCCTGCCTCCCCTTAAGCTCTTTGTGTTTCTTTTTTCCTCACTGCTGTACACGATATTTGTGTGATTCATCATCCGGCTTCTTCTGGGCCACTTGCAGTGCTCCTGTCCATCTGCCTCATTCAGACCCTGCTTTCCTGTGTGTGTGTGTGTGTGTGTGTGTGTGTGTGTGTGTGTGTGAGTTTGAGTGACAGCCATGGAGACAAGCTGCGTGCTGGCTGGGCTTCACTATGTAACTATGTTACTATGTGTGGCGGACAGACGTGCCTCTTGCTGTTGCTCTCCCATCCCATTGTCCTGTGTGTCTGTCTGTCACATTTCTGTGTGACACGCATTTCATTGCTGTTCACATTGTCTCTGTGTGCCGAGGCGTTGTGTGTGACAACCATTGTCTTCCACATCTCTACTTCTCCAGCTTTTGTGAGCAAGTCTCCAGTGTGTGTGTGTGTGTGTGTGTGTGTGTGTGTGTGTGTGTGTGCGCGTGCGTGTGTGTGTGGATGACGTCTACTTTCTTCATCTGATGCATCACTTTGAAATTATGCAGCAGTCTGAGAAGCAAAAAGATGGAAAGTACAGTAGAATGAGACCCAGATTTCCCCTCTCATCTGTGTTAAGACGTATGTTGAGGAAAAGGGGGGTGAGAGAGACAGGTGGAGGGGCACTGACACCAGAGAGAGATGAAATGGAGGGGTGACTTGCTTGTCTTTCACACTTTTGTCTCACTTTACTTCAGTCTGGATGCTCGCCACAGAGAGAAATTATTTTCACGGCTCTGTTATTTGAATAAACAGCTGTGAGGATGAGAACACACACACACACACACACACACACACACACACACACACACACACACACACACACACACACACACACACACACACACACATACACACACACACACACACATACAGTGAGCTGTATTAGTTCTCAGGGCCTGAAGGTTACTTTGGGGCCATGTTGAAAATTAAATACGAAATACGCAATGTCCTCAGTTGCCCTTCCACCTGCTTCACTTTCAGATTTTAGTAGGAAAATATGAGAGAACAGGGAACAGAGAACACATTCAGCATGGAGCCAGTTCTTCAGCATTTAGGGTCACTTTCTCTCTGTCTGTTCTACCACCTGTTCCTCTCTGTCTCCTTCTCTCTCTGTGTCTTTCGTTCCATTTCCTCTTCTCTCCATTTTTGGGCTCAGTTCAGTGTACACTCCCCCCTTTCTCATTTCCATATCGCACACTTGACATTCATCATCCACCATCCATCACCAGCATCCATCATTTCCGCTTCACTCACCATCTTTCTCCTCTCACCTCCTCTCAGCCTCGCTCATGTACACAGGTGAAGAGGAGCTTCTCTCCATCCTCTCTGTTTCCAGTAATATGTGCCTTACTGCCACGAGAAATTTTGTACACTTTTAGGGTCAAAGCAATGGCTGAACAGTTTTATGAACAAGAATATTTTGTAACAAAAAATAATACTACATAGCCAGGTACCCAGTGGCTCTGGACCGTTGAGGGCCTCACCAGGATACAGCAATGATTCATAATGCATGAATGGATGGAAAAAGAACTGATAATTAATGGATAAAAACAGTATTAGTAAAATATGAATACAATAGCATATTAAATAAAAAGATAAAAAGCAGTCTAATTAACTGATACCTCAATTCGTATCAGTAACAGTGTGTGTGTGTGTGTGTGTGTGTGTGTGTGTGTGTGTGTGTGTGTGCGTGTGTGCGTGTATTTCTATTGCTGCACTATGATCCCACAGTGTTCTCTGCACCCCAATGACTCCTTTACCAAAGTCATGCAGGATTTCAACTGCACTTTTGTCCCATTTGATAAATTCCTGATTTGACCCCAAACTTCACTTCCATTTAAAAGGATGAAATTTATAACAGACTGTAATATTTTAAATAAGATTATAATTTCTATTTCAAATTAAATTGACTTTTAATGGTGCGAAAAGCCCTTCTCACTTTTTCTTTCATTTAATTGATGGGCAAGTTGAAGTTTTCATTAAAATTAATTTCTAGCCCCAGGTTTATATAGTTTGTTTATTAAATTCCAGTCACACCCTGAGTGAAACTGTTTTTTCTTTCCATCTCCTATCTTTCTTGATACTCTCATCCTTTCTTCACCCTCCTCTCTGTCTGTGTATGTCTGTCTGTAGCAGAGACTGAGGCCCTTGGGTCCCTCAAGCTCATACTGGTTTCTCCCACTCCACTTGTGCTCTGTTTCAGCATCTCTCCCCTCCCATAAAGGCGTTCCCTCAGAATACAGTTCCCAATTTAGACTGAGCCCAGAAATAGTATCTCTTTGTTTGCTGCTCCTATGGTGCGTCAGCTCTGTGTAAGCTTTGAACTTCCGGGATATTCTGTCATCCTCTGCCCGCTCCTACAAAATCTGCCACTTTATCTGTCCACCATCCACCAGTATCCAGCATCCACCGGGTTGTTGGAAAGAATCCCGGCTTTCGGTGAATCACAGCTCCTCTCCCAGCTTCCATATCGCAGTATCATTCATGTAATAAATGATGATGATATTAATGTGTTCAGTCAGAACCTGAACCCTTGGCAAGGCGGCCAGTGCTACCAGCTGCTGTGGTACAGAAGTTGGCATCTGACTAATTTTGTAGGTTCGAGCACCAAAAAAAATCTCACACAATTTAGTTTTCTTTTCATTCTCTTGTTGCTGCACAGAGCCCTCATTTTTCACATTATCTCCATGCACCTGAACTAGAATGACCGATTAATACTGTTCTAGAAATCCCTCTGTTACATAGAATGCCTAGTGGGGGCTGGGCGGTCTTTTGGCCTTGGAACCCCTCCAGATTTTGTTTTTTTGTCTTCAGTCCACCTGGAGTTTTTTTTTTGGTTTTTCTGTCCTCCCGGCCTTTAGACCCTATTTACTCATCTGTACAACCTCCTTTGCAGTCTGGCATCTTTCATTATTCCTATTTACCATTTTCTCTTTATTGTTATATACTGTTTTTTCTCATTTTTGTCTCTTTCACCTTGTAAAGCAGGTGACCACTGACAGACCACTGTATGAAATGTGCTATACAAATAAATGTTATCAGTTTTAATACACTTCGCTCTAGTAAACTATCAGTTACCATATTCATACAGCAGTCTGTCAATGTATCCGGATAACTCTGGCGCCCTCTAGTGGTAACCCGTCCAGAAGCCGCACAATTTTACTGGCTGACTTTACCTTGACTTAACCACGATTGCATTTAAATTTGTTTAGCTGCCGCTTTTCTGCGACGCAGCTCACAGCGTTACTTTCATTTTCATATTTATGAAGCTAAAAATGTGATTGATTTCGTGCTTCGTGTTTCTCTGCACAACACTACTGAGTTGAAACTGTGACTGGATTATTGGACAAGGATCCAATAGTACCCCTACAGTTTCTGGATTTATTTTTCCATAACCTTGATGGCTCTACATTAAAACTTTTTCAGCTCACAGGACGCAAAACAGTATTTTCGTTTAATTAAATACCGCAATTCAACGTAGGGGGGCGCTGTTGCTGCTCTCGCGCTGTAATACCACCACTGAGCACCGGGGTTATTCCGCACCTGTCCAGAAGATGTCGCCAAAGCTACTCATCGCCAATTTTATATTGTTAAAAAAAACTATCTATTTTAATAGTCGCACAGATTTCTACCTGCCGGAGGGTGGAAACATGGCAAATATTTCCCTCTGATTTGAACCCTCCTCTCTGCTGCCTCACAGCGCTTGGGCTGTTCGGTTGTGGGATCGAATTTCCCTCAGTCTGTGTGGAATTTGCATGGTCTGGGCGGCTTTCCTTCCACAGTCCAGCGACAAGTGTTTTAGGTTAACCGATCACTCTAAATTGTCCAAAGTGTGTGTGGGGGGCTGAGGTTGGGGGTGAAATGGCCGGTCTGCGGGGGGTTGCCAGGCTCCTCCCAACAAGGCAGTGCGATGGATTGCAGTTCCAAGCTATTTCTGTGATTTGTTCATAGTTGCAGTTTGTTAGATTAAACGTGATCTTTCTTGTGTCTCGTGGCGACAAATTTATATGGCTTACACACACACACACACACCTCGCAGTTTGGCACTGAATTCTGACTGGTCACTCATTGATTCCCAGATATTACTGTAAGTATAAACTATAATATGTCGACGCACTCTTTCATATTTTCTCTATTCCGTTGTATTTATATAAACAAAATTCCAGAGTCCACGCAGAAACGCCGCTTTTCCGGTGGGCGGCGGTCCGCTCCGCCCTTTCCGTTTAGCTCTTTTCCTGTCGCGGCTACATCGGGACCCCATTGGCTCGCTGATGTGCTTATTCCAATGACTGTCATTTCTGACCAATGAATGTAAAGGGGCGGGGTCGCATGGCTTCGCTACGGGGCGCGGTGCGAAGCGCAGTGGTTTGGGGCGGGTTCCCTCGCGAGCTGGCGAATACTCTTCACTTGAATGGCAGCTCTGCTTGTCCAATGCCTGCCAAGGACCGGCTAGCTCTGCCCAATGACTGCGGACGACCTAGGAGATGTAGCCAATGGTCACGAGGGGGCGGGACTGAGGGGGTCGATCTAGGCCGCTGTGAGCCATGGCGCTGGGCGCTGCTGCTGAGGGCGCGTCGGCGTGGGGTGCATCGCCGGGATTCGCTTGACGGCGTTCCGGCGGTCAGAAACCACCGGCCGAAGAAAAGACGCGTCGCACCGGTCCCTCCGTCATCCCGTCAGTCGTACTCGGACGTCTTAATGCGGTCAAACTCTGCACGAACCGCAAGGCTGCGCGGACCGTCCGGTACCGGGCGGAACCGGGAGATCCACAGTCCGGTGTTGATTCCGATAGTCGATTCGGTGTGATTTCTGGCGACCAGGTGCGATGACACCGACCCTTTGAACCCAGATTCACACACCGGATCCCCGAAGTCCCGCCTCCTGGTTCCGGACACAGGCATCCGAACAGGTGCGAGCCGCGGTGCAGAGACGATGGATGGAGACAAACAGCCGTGTGCAGATAGAGTGTAAACTGTCAGGGTGTCGGGCAGGTGTGTGTGGCTCGAGTCCCTTCATATTCAATGTCCACGCTGAGGGCGCTCTGCACTGCAGTCAACTCAGATTACTGGTTTATGGTAACTGGTTACTTGTGTACTGGTTATGCTCATAAGGACAGGACTTAGGGTGAGGTTTATGAGTAAGAGATTTAGTGGTTGGGGTGGCAGGGATGTGGGGTTCTGGGATGTGTGTGTGTGTCAGAGAGAGCGAGCGAGAGAAAGAGTGAGGGGGGAACCACACAGGTGTATTTCAACAAGTCTGATACTCCAAGTGTTTGTCAGCTCCACTCACTGGAACCAGGTGACCAATCACTTCTGCAGGTGACCTGCAGCTGACCAGTCCTCTGGCTACAGGCTTCACCAGGAGCCATTGTATTGGGTCCCAGAGTTTGTGGTGGAAACTTTGAGTGTGAGTCCAACAGCAGGGTTTCTATGATTGTCGGTCTGTCCAAGTAGGAACATCCTGAACTCTGGTTGCCATCAAACCCATAAACACTTCCTAGTCATTTGCTGTTATTCTGCTGGGTTTGATTTGTCCCTGGGGGATGCAGGTATGGATATGCCTCTCCTCCACACATGTTGTACCGGGAGCCTGAAGCAGCTTACGGGGTCCGTGGCTACACATTTTGACCATGTTCCACAGGGTCAGAGTTAGCTGCTGTTGTACTGTGGAGGGAGGTACCTGCGCTGGTAAACACACACAGATACATAGTGTTGGATCCTGAGTATTGTTTTGAAGAACTGCAACTGGGTACAGTGCCCCCCAGCTGCAGTGGGGTTCATTGCTTGCTGTGTTGATGCATTATGTAGGACAGCTGACACACACACGAGTCCCATGACCCATTTACACCCTTATGGAACGTGTGTTAGTGGTTTTTGGCCTTTCGCTGTACTGGACCCCCCCCCCTACACACACACACACACACACACAACCACGCAGGTTGCTTGGTGGATCCCTGTCACACTCGTAGGTCAGTGACATGTATGTCTATGTGTCTGTCTGCAGGAGCTTCAGCCTCTGTCCCCGGAAACACAGTGGAGGAAGCTGAGCCAGGACCAGTGGGAGGGTGCGGAAGGGGGTGTGATCAGAGAAGGTGATGGGGGCATGAGCAGAGGAACTGACAGGGGCATGGCCTGAGGAGGTAGCAGGGGTGGTGGTGGTGGTGGGAAAGCATGTAAACCTGGAGCCCTTTTCCTGTGGATCACCTGACTGCCATTTCCACTTGAACAGCAGAGGGGCCAGAGTGCCCAAGTGGCTTGAACCCCCTCTGCTCATTGGAGGGAGAGGAGCATTGTGCATAAGATTGGTAGATCACTTTAGCTCAGCTTGGTGCAGCACATCTGTTCCTCGGCTATCTTTCCTCTTCCTCTGGAGCGCTGTAATGACCATTTAATGACCTTCTCTGCTCTGGGAAGCACTGTCCATTTTTAGTCAAGTGTTCATTCCCTAGACTGGAGTTCCTCCCTTTGGCCACAAAACCCATACCCATCCTCCTTAGCCGTGTTGGACCATATTCCCACCCAGTTTACTTGAGGTTGTGTTTATAGCGGCACAGCTCTGAAAGCCACAGTGGGGGTGCTGCGGATATGTGGGTGGACACAGGGTATGAAAGCAGGTTCCCTGTTTGAGTGCTAATAGAGTCCTGTTGTTGTAAGGAGCAGAGCCCCAACCTCCAACTCTGGTATCTGGGAAAATCGGGCCCTTCGCCAGAATGTATGTGCGCCTGCAGTCAGGCATGGCCACCCCTTAATGGGCATGTGCACAGGAGATCCACGTTCCCAACAGTTATACAGGCTGTACATGATGAACCTGTGGGAGCCACTTTCACCACACCTTTTCACCTTAGTGATAGTCTACTGATTAATCGGTTGCACTGTGGCACGAGCCAGAGCAGTGATCCTGCACACTGATGTTGCTCATAACCAACCACACTGCAAGGTTTAGTTCTGGTTTAGTACTGGTCACAAGTCCAGCAGACATGGCTGCCTATAAAACATGATTTTGTTAATTATAAGTAACTTGGAGGAATGCACTTAAGATTGAGTTCGTGGCCCTCTGTCTCCAACGCGTCACTATCTGCTGGAGGCCTTGTAACTCTCTGAGCCCCACCCCAAACCCACTTGTCCTCTTGTTTGAATCCCATTGGGCCCAGATAGACTGTGGGAGTGCCTGGCCCCTCATCTGTAGCCACCGTCAGTCCCCTCTGCTCTCTGACCCTCCAGTCGAACCCCAGTCTCTGTTGCCAGTGATGCCGCCTGTCAGTAGAGGCGGGGCTCTCGCCGGGCCTTCTTCCTCCCCGCACTCCTCCCCGCCATCCCGCCCGCTGCGCCCCAGTCGCTATGTCCCAGTCTCTGCAGCTACAGCCTTCTTGGTGGGATCTACCACGCTCTTCTTCTGTTTCACGTGAGTATTCAGACACGCACACACCGACTGCGATTCCCTTGCTCAGACTCCTGTTAGCTTTGCATCATTTTCTGTATGTCTTTTTTGTCCCCTATCTGCCCAGGTGTCCCTGGCTTGCAGAGCACATCTCTATGTCTGTCCCGTTATACAACGGCATCGTCTTCCTCTTTGTTCTTGCCAACTTCTGCATGGCCACATTCATGGATCCTGGAGTCTTCCCCCGAGGTGCTCAGCAATACTGATGTGCCGCTCATTAATTTCTTAGATGCTTATAATTCATGAGCTTATGTTAATGAAAGTGTCTGTGGTCCAGCTGATGAGGATGAGGACAAGGAAGACGACTTCCGTGCGCCGCTCTACAAAACGGTGGAGATCCGCAGCATCCAGGTGCGCATGAAGTGGTGCTCCACCTGCCGTTTTTACCGGCCCCCGCGCTGTTCCCACTGCTCCGTCTGCGACAACTGTGTTGAGGTGAGTCTGCATCGTGTGCGTGCATGCGTGTCTATGTTTGTATATGTGTGTTGCTTGCTCACCTGTTCTCCTCCGTCAGGAATTTGACCACCACTGCCCTTGGGTAAACAACTGCATTGGCCGCAGGAACTACCGCTACTTCTTCTTGTTCCTTCTGTCGCTGACAGCACACATCATGGGTGTGTTCGGCTTCGGCCTGCTCTTTGTCCTGCACCACACACAGCATCTGGACAGCCTGCATGCTGCCGTCACGTATCCTTTACTCGGTCAGTAAATGGCTTTAGTATGTGTTTACATGACTGCTTGCGTGTGTGCGATAATTCCTTCACTTCCTGCATCTAGCATGGCTGTCATGTGTGTAGCCGGCCTCTTCTTCATCCCAGTAGCAGGGCTCACTGGCTTCCACATTGTACTGGTGGCCCGGGGGAGAACCACCAATGAACAGGTGTGTGAGTGTGTGTTTGTATGTCACTGTCCCATTCTTCTAAAACAACAGTAAATGATTCTCCACACAAACATACTTGTCTCACAGACGCTCACTTTACTGCATCCAGGTGACAGGGAAGTTCAGGGGTGGAGTCAATCCATTCACCAACGGTTGCTGGAGGAATGTGTCCCACGTGCTGTGCAGCTCCCAGGCCCCCAGGTCTGTGTGACCATGACAATGTCTGCACCCTGTCTACATATGCTGTACCACAGTTTTTATTTTTATTTTTTCCCTCCTTTTATTCTTCTCACATTCTCCCCACCACTCCAGGTACCTGGGCAGGCAAAGGAGGCCCCAGACTGCAGTCATCCAGCCCCCTTTTCTGCGACCACCCCTCTTAGAAGCTCAGTTGTCTGCCAAGGTGTTGGACAATGGCATCCAGGGCGAGCTGCACCAGGTAGTCTCACAGTACCCTGTACAAGCTGACCTGCAAGTGGCAACAGTGCGCTGACCCCCCCCCCCCCTTCTCTCAGTCTAAAAGCAGTCTAGAAATGGAGAGCCAATCAGCCGACGCAGATCCACCACCACCACCCAAGCCGGAGTTGAGATACCCCGCTTTATCCCGAGGGCAGGTGTCTCTGGGCTCCTCTGAGGGTAAGCCCTACCCCAAGTGAATGACATCTGGGTGAACATATTTGCAAAAGTAATGAGGGAAAACTGTAACGGTAACATGTTGCATTTCTGCTTAAATCACCCCCCCCCCCCAGAGAGCAGCTTGTTGAGCAAAGCCCCTCCCACCCCCACCATGTACAAGTACCGCCCTGCCTACGGCAGCCCAGAGAAGAACCACTCAGGCCTCGCCCACTCCTTCTCAAACAAGGTACCACATGGGGACATCCTGTCAGCTTGTTGCTGGTGTTTCTTCCGTCAGGCATGTGGACCAGGGGGTCATTGTTATGTCCTAACATTCTGCTCCCATTGTCCAGTTATGCATTTGTCCTCCATTCCCTCTCATTAACACTGTACTTTTCTCCATTCTGTTCTTTCTGTGGCTCAGTGGCCGTCAGGTGATGAGTGTCAGTAAGTTGCTGCTGCGTTTGCTTTGTGTGTCTCTGGAACAGGTGTGTCTTTGTGGTAGGATGAATTAACGTTCAGCAGCGGTCGTCCTGCTGGACAGTCAATCCTTGAGGCTCTAGTTGAGCTCTGACAGGCATTTAGGAGAGTGCGTGTTTTTGTGATCAGTATTTGCTTAGTGATTTTAAAAAAAAAAAAAAAGTACAGTAAAATTTCCATAGATGTTGGTTACTGATCAATGGAATCTGACAATAACATTTAGTTAGTGACTGAAAGTTTTGCTGTCACTCACAATGGAACTCTCATTTGCATTGTTTTGCATGTGACCCTTTGTGGAAAAGTAATCAATCCCCCCCCCCCCCAATTTAGTTTTTCAATTTATTTTAACAATGTATGCATTACTCTTTGTTTTAACCATGGCACACATACCAAAGGTTTTCCAGAATATAGCCTTTATAACATACATGCAGCCATTAATTGAATAAGCTTTTATTGCTTGTGACTTTGGAGATGCAAGCAAAATGAGTACTGAACAAATTTCTGATCCTAATTTGTTCCTTGAGGAGCTGGTGTGCACCTGGTCGAGGGAGGGCATGGATCCTGGACTCATTGCTCATAGGCACTCTTGACCTATGTGTGTGACTGCTGTGTGTCCCCTTCCTGTCTGTGCTGTAGCTCCTCCCCCATAGCATTTCTCAGTTCAGTGACGGCCAGGTGGTATGCCTTGTTTTGCATCTTATCACTTACTATGTCCCCGCCCTTTCTCTCTCAGGTGAATCAAGGCAGCGGCCTCAGTGAAGCGCCTTCTCTCTTGCAGTCAAGTCAGCAGTCAGGCTACCGTTCAGAGCCCAGCCTGGATGGGCGAGAGGGTGACAACCGCAATGATCGTGAACGCAGGACCGGGGAGTTGAGCAACGCTGGGGCACAGTCCAGCAGCATTCCCGGGTACTCACTCGGGGGGCGCTCCTACCCCTCTTTTTCAGACCCCACAGTGCTTGTAGCTGGGGCCTCGCGTTCCTCAAGTTCACGTTCCACTCATATGGCCCACAATGCCCTAGGGCTACTCCCACCAGAAGGCCCCACCTCCAACAGCTACCAGAGCTTGGCCAACCAGACACCACGCAATGGAAGCCTGTCGTATGACAGCCTGCTGGCCCCATCTGAGGGCCCTGATCTGCAGCGTATGGCTGCTAAACTGTCGCCGGGCCAACCACGACCCCACACCCAGCCACAGCCACGCCTGCGCCATGCCCCACCACTTGGCTACAGCTCCCCCTTCTTGTCAGCGCAGATCGCCCAGCAGCGGGAGCCCGAGCTGCACCAGGCCGCCTCGGCCCTCTTGTCGTCACCCTGCAAATTGGACCCCCGTCGCCCCCCACGCCTTTCGCGCACCCCTCTGCTGTCTGACTCGCACCCATATGCCTATCACGCTCGATCCCTGGGCTCACCAGACCCCCCGCAGTCTCCTATGTCCCCGGGTCCCTCGCCGCGTCCACCGCCCCTGGGGAAGTCCCTGTCCTACTCAAGCGCAGCCGCTGCCGAGATGCAATACCGGCTGGTGCGGAAAGCATCAGCTGGGGCTGGGATCCAAGCTCCAAAGTGAGTACCGCTGTGTGCAGCCGCAGCCACCTCTACATCCCTACTCCTGTGAGTGCTTCTCCTTTTCCTCCTCTGTGGCTCTGATTGGCTCCACTCTAACTTTATCACTGTGACTTGCTCTGCTCTAACAGCTCATTGCTGTGACTGACTGCACTACATGTGTATGAGCTGTTTGACTTCATTCATTGTGTCCATCCTCACTTCTGCAGCTTGTTTTTTTTATTTTTATTTTATTTTTTTATTACTAGTAATGTGTATATTTTTTTTATTGCTTAGAGATAATCTCTAAATCAGCAAGTTTGTGTTAAATATCCAATCTAAAGCCCTTATACCTGTAGTAGTTAGATGCATTTTAATTTATCTACAGTTGGGATTCACCAGTTTGCTAGTTCAGATAATGGTTCTTGTGCCACTGTCTCTGTAGGACTACAATCCTCCCCAGTTCAGTTTAAACTGTAAGAGAAGTGCAAGATTTCTTCCCAGTAAGAAACATAGCTGTACATATTGAGACAAAAAAGAAAGAGCCGCTTTCCATTGAGTTTATGGCTTCAACCATCACAGCCTAGACGTAGAGAAATGCAGCAGTGTCATACGGTTTTGCATTTCTTCTTAAATGTCATTTCTGTTAACTGCCCAGTTGTAAATCATTACCTGACTTGCTGATTTTGGGATATTTTCTGAAATGTCATTTTGTCACACTAAAACTTCTGTCACTGTCTATCTCTCATTCACATGATAGGTCTAAAATGAGCCCATAAATTACTTTTTGGACTAAATGTCTTCTATTCCTTGTTCCCTTGTCCTCCAAACTCCCCATTCCTCCCTGCCATCCTCCTCTCCCTTCTGTGCCAGGGACGACTTTCAGATGAAGTCCTACAGCCGGGCGAACGGCCAGCCCAAAGGCGCACACCCCACCTCTCCCCATCACTCCGCATCGTCCCCTTCTTCGCCTTCACATCCAGCAAGCCCAGTCCAAGCCAATCACAGCGGCCCCTCCTCACACAGCCCTAACCGCAAACAGGGTGGTGGAGTGAAGAAGGTGACAGGCGTTGGGGGAACCACTTATGAGATTTCGGTGTGATTGGGCTACCCGCCTTTGTCAAGAAATAGCTCTCAGTTTTGGAGTTCTTATCCGCTCCCCCCCTCCTCCCATATCATCATGGCAACAGACTGATGGAGGGCCTCAAACCCCCAGCACCTGTTGTTTTTGGATGTTCGTTCACCCAGCGGACACACTATGGGTGGTAGGACCTTCTGACTTGCAGTAAAGGTATAAACTTTGTATCCAGGACATTATAAAACCTTTTTTTAAAACATGAGTATATGATGGAGAATAACAGTTATGAGTGGCATGAGTTTAATTTTGGACCTTTGAGGTATGGCCTTGATGATCACCACCACATGCTGCCAGGATTGGCCAAAGGGTCCATTCACCTGCCCCTGTGGATCAACTGATTGGTTCTTCGGGCACCACAGAGGCTGATGCCTAGATCTAAACCATTGGGATGTTTAAAGCTGACTGTGAGAGCATATGTGAAATGCATTTACTTAATTTATTTTTACATTATTTTACATGAATTTATACAAGTGAAGTGAGACAGTGAAGAAAATGCACTTTTGCTTGGTTCAGCTGCGGCTTTAGGGGAGCACGAGCCGCAGACAGTGGAACTGTAGCGTTAAAACGCAAGTACACTATGATGTTCTGTGTTTGGAAACTGTCTGTAACTATGAAAGGAACACATTTTAAATTATTAACGTTTGTAATGGTCTGTGTAGCGACCGTGAAATGGTCCTCAACCGGTGACAGACAGAGCTGAGAGTAGGACACAAACTCCACAGACAGGAGTATTTTGTTCTCAGTCTGGGTAGAGAGGGGGATCTAAAAGAAACCCAGGAAATGAGAATTTCCTTATTTAATGGTTAAATTCCTGTAGAACCCTAATGTGAAAGAGGCTATGAAGGTGCTAAATGTGGGGAAACAAAGCCACTCACCACCTTGTCAGGAGTGCCAATATGAAATGCTGGGGCTGCAGCACATTAGCAGAATAGCTGGCCTCAGCAGAAGACAACATGGTAAAAAAATAAGGGGGGTCAGGAGATTTTGATGTACCATGTATTGTTGTGTGCGTGAGTGGCAGTTTGTGTTGGTGTGGCTGAATGTCTGTAATAAACACTTTGAAAAACAGTGTGGAGTCTGGCCTTTTCCCTCTGTAGGCTGACATTGAACAGACATCTGAGGTGCTGCTGTGTCCAGGTGAAGTCCTCTGCATGTATGTGTACACAGCTCTAGTACCTTAGCTTTTATCAACCATTACTACACAGGAAAAAAAAAACTGCTTCATTGGCACTTTATTTGGTATTTTTTGCCTCCTAAACAAATCAGTTTAACCACATTCCCCTGTGCCCCTTATTTTAAAAACAAGTGAAATAAGCAAAAGGTCGGGACAAAGTGTGACAAATCCTATATTGCGCTGCTAAATTATCATATTCACAGATCATGTCACCATGTGATGTCTAGGAGCAAGAAATGGGACTCCACTCCTTCTCTAATGGATCCCAGGTTCAAGTACAATGGGGGTGTTGTTGGACAGAGGGTCATGCAATACCATGGCCTGACCAGCTCCACTCTTTACATTGGGAAGGAGCACCATGAGAAGGCCGACAACGCATGCCACCCTACCCTCTGCACAACTTTCTTCTGTAAACAAATAAAACACATAATACTAATGATAGTAATGACAAAGGCTGCCTGGACCCCATCTCACTGATCCATTGGCTCGTTCACATTCCCCATTTCCCTCCCAGTGTGCTGTAACACTGATGCTAGGTGGTGCTGTCACCACAGTTTACTTGTCCTTCTTGCACTCTGGCTCTGACTCCTCTTCCTCCAGAACAGGTGGGAACTGCAGCTCAGGTGCCTTCTCACCCTTCCCTTTGGCCATCTTCTTGGATTTCTGGTAGAGCTCATTCAGACTGAACTCACGAATGATGTTCTCCTGCAGGCAGCAGCCCAGTTTTCCATTAGCACCTCTACTGGTGTGCGTGTGTGTGTGTGTGTGTGTGTGTGTGTGTGTGTGAGAGGGAACCCTTACCTCAGTGAAACTCCAGGACACAGCACGACCCTTCTTATCCACCTGGGGACGCCGCATGAGCTCCTTGCCCCCCTGGAAAAGCAGTAGTGAGGGGAGCTGCTTAGACAGAGGGGAGGTGCTCACCTTGTACCTGGGAGATGAGGGGGAAACAGCAGCCAGATCATCAACAAATAATTCTATGCATATGCATGCGTGTGTGTGTGTATGGACTGGGAAAGTGGGCAGAAACCTACTTCTTGGCAACGTCTCCATATCGTCCCACATCCACCTTGCCGAACTTGAGGCCAGAGCAGTTGTACCTGTGAAGAAGAATGCTCTCAGAAAAGGAAGCTTGTTGTATGGTGTGTGTCTGTGTGTGTCTGTTAGTGGGGAGGGGGTTGCCCAACAATCGCACTTGAGGGAGAGATCAGCGTAGACGGAGGCAAAGGACTGGCATTCTGGAGACCAGTTGGCGAAGAACTCAACAATCCAAGTGACACGGCCATCCCTCTGCAACTCCTCCTGCAGATCTCACACAAACACACAGCTGTTGATAATGACAGTATTCAACACTCACATGGAGGAATGTAAGAGGTTCACTCACGTCAATGGTTTTGTCGCTGAAATATTTGATGTACTCGGGACCCATATAGAGCGGTGGCTTGCAGGTCATCAGGAACACTGCAACAGAGAACTGGTGGTGAGGAGGTGGAGCCTGGTAATGAGGTGGGTCCTGGTGGGGGTTAAACCTGGTTCCAAATCACCACTTTATGCTGCATTATACAATGTTACATCATGGTATATTGTGCTATACACCGATTAGCCACAACATTAAAACCACTTACAGGTGAAGTGAATAACACTGATTATCGCATTACAGTTGTACCTGGCAAGGGGTGGGCTGATATATTAGACAGCAAATGAACAATCAGTTGTTGAAGCTGATATATTGGTAATGGGAAAAATGAGCAAGTGTAAGGATCTCAGTGACTTTGACAAGGGCCAAATTGTGATGGCTAGATGACTGGGTCAGAGCATGTCCAAAATGCCAGGCCTTGCGGGGTGTTTCCAGTATGCAGTGGTTATTACTGTACATACCAAGGGTGGTCCAAGGAAGGACAACCAGTGAACCAGCAACAGGGTCATGGGTGCCCAAGGCTCACTGATGCCTGTCTGGTCTGATCCCACAGAAGAGTAGCACAAACTGCTGAAAACCTTAACGTTGGCCATGATAGAAAGGTGTCAGAACACACAGTGCATCACAGCTTTGCTGCATTGCTGCATACCAGTCAGCATGCCTATGCTGACCCCTGAATAGATAATCAAGTATGATGCTCTGGTCAATGTTCTCCTGGGAAAAATATTGGGTCCTGGCATTCGTGTGGCTGTTATTTTGAAACATACTGCCTAGCTAAATATTGTTGCAGACCACGTATGCCCCTTCGTGGCAATGGTATTCCCTGATGGCAGTGGCCCTGCCACACTGCAAAAATTGTTCAGGAATGATTTGAGGAACACGATGAAGAGTTCAAGGTGCTGTCTTAGCTTCCAAACTCCCCAGATCTCAATCCGATAGAGTATCTGTGGGATGTGCTGGAAAAACAAGTCCAATCCATGGAGGCCCCACCTCACAACTTACAGGACTTAAAGGATCTGCTACTTATGTCTTAGTCCCAGATACCACAGGACACCCTCAGAGGTCTTGTGGAGTCCATGCCTCAATGGGTCAGAGCTGTTATGGCGGCACAAGAGGGACTTAAACAATATTAGCCAGGTTCTTTAAATGTTGTGGTTGATTGGTATATATTATACCATGTTATACTGTGTTATGCAGCTTTATGCCTTAACTTACAAACACAAGCAGGACAAGAGGTATGACCATGACTCAATTTGTTCTTCACTCTTCCCACAGAGTCACTGTCAATCAAAGGGAAAACCTGCAGACCGATTAGGCTCTGGAGAAGTCTTGCTTTTAGTTCTAATAAAATAAAATGCCAGCATTTTATTATCATACTTTCATTAACTTTGAGTCACATAAAAGTTAAAACTAATTCATACTGACAACAAAAATACACCATCCCACAAACTCCAGCTCAGACTATTGACTAATTTATCCCACAAAGAGGTACAACATTCCTCAGCACTGGTCACCAATAGGCTGAAAACACCGTGAAACTGAGTTGAATTAAGGCTTACGTTTATATGTATTTTAGTGCCATGTACTGGCCTGAAGGGTAACCATGTTATCCCCCTCTATTGTGAGGAGTTTTACCAAAAAAAAAAAAAAAAAACTTTAAATGTATCTGAAGTTTCACAACTGTTATCCATAAAAACATTTTGCACATAATTTACATCTTACTGTGCTGTTACACTATTCAGCTGAGCAGAGGGTGACATGCGGTGTTGACTGTATCGTGGTACTGACCGATACAGAGGGTCAGGTAGAGGAGGCCCATGCGGATGTCCAGCCTGAAGAAGAGGATCACATTGGCCACTTTGCAGAAGAGGATGATGTTGCCCACATGCTGCTCTACAGTGACTGGAGGACAGGAAGTAAACAGGTGCAGTCAGAAGCCACAGTGGGGTTGTGTGATGGAGCTGACAGGTGAGGGAGAGAGGGTAATGGGGAAGCAAATGGGGTTACTGGATAGGTGAACTGGTGCCATGAGGGGGAGCAGGGAAGTGAAATGGGGTAACTGGACAGGTGCAACTCACTGGCTCTGCGGTTCTTCATCATGACGATGGCACTGAGGAACATCAGGATCTCCACCTCCCTCTGCACACACAAACCACCAGAGCTTAGTGTATCCCTTCTCCTGCTCTCTCTCACACGCACACACTTTATCAATAAACACATATGTATCTGTGCGGTGTTTCCCAGCGAACCTGCCTTGACCCCCTGACCATTCCCCCCACCCCTATTACAAAACACACACACACACACCCAGTCGAAATCGCACGAGTTTCCATCTTCGCGTTGGCTCGGCAGGTGCTCGCAGATCCCGGGCGTTTTCCGCACTAGCAGAAACACGACGGACATGAAAAGCGACGCGATGTAGTAGGGCTTCAGCAGCCATTTGTACACCTGCGGCAGGTGGTACAGGAAGGCGAGCAACGGCGTCAGCAGCGCCATGGTGCTCAAAGCGCAGAGGGAAACGGACGAGAAACGGGCAGCCGCCGCAGCACCGCACACGTATACCGGGGGCCGGGTGCGCGCACATAAATTGGGTATCAAACGTGAGACCGAAGATGCGCGGAGGTGACTCGGACGTTAGTCAGTGCCGCTTGATCGCTGTGCCAGGATCAGTGTGATCACTCCGTTTCTACAGGTTAGTGAATCTAATTGGGGAAAGTGCACTGATCTCAAATCGGTTGTTAAGGCGTAAGGTACCCGGATCAACAGCCAGTCGGGGTTGGGTCTTCTCTAAATTTCGATTGGTCCAAACAAAACATGTCAGTGGTGATTGGTCGTTCACGTTTCCATGTTTGGTCTTGTGGGTGGAGATAAGGTGGTGGGGGGCAGGCCTGCGAGAATTGTTCGCCATTTACCGTAATGATCCTTATGCCTCCCCCGTAGGATTGAATACTATATAGCTAAGTTTATCGTGATGGTTAACGTTTTGCCATAAAAATTGTACACGTACAAATAAAAAAGAAAGCGTTGACAAGCAGAATACCAAAACAAGCCCAGCGAAAATAATGATGATGATGATGATGATAATGAAATGTACTGTACCTGGATACAGGGACCTCCGCATTTCAGTCCGCAAAGCTACGTATATTACGGTAATGTATGATTCCCCCATTTGTGACGCCAGTCGGGACAGAGCTGGTTAGCAACAACAGGGGACCGGCAATGCTAAATAGCCTCTGTTGACTTTATTTATTTTAATTTATATATTGTTCATATCAGTTGGAGTTTTTGTTAGCTATGACGGAGATATTCTCTTCTCTATACGCGCAAAGTGACGCTCAGGTGCCCCCCGGCTCCTCGGCTCTGGGTTTCGGCCCCGGCAAACCGCCGCCTCCGCCGCCACAGAGCGCGGTGTCCATGGCGGTGCAGATCCCACACCAGCTCGGGGATGAGGGGCCTTGTCTACGGAAGCCCGGTGCCATGAACGAGCCTTTCTACCTGTTGAGGGAACTACCCGGTGAGTGTGCTCGAGCTGCTTCTTGGCCATGCTGCGCCACAACTTGCATTTATTGCCCGGTGGCGGTTCCTTTTGCTCTTAACGCTCTTGTTAAACCCAGGCCTTTAGCCAAGCGCCCGTTTGTCAACATGGCTTTTTAGTTGATACGTTTGGCCGTGTGTGTGTGTTGAGTTGCACTTCAATACTGCTCTGCTGCTTTGCTCCGTTCCTCGTTGTTTAATCTCTTCATGGTTAGTGATGGCTTTGCTGTCGTACCGCCGCAGCGGGCACTGAATTGACAGGCAGCACGAATCTGATCACCCACTACAACCTGGAGCACTCCTACAACAAGTTCTGCGGCAAGAAGGTGAAGGAGAAGCTGAGCAATTTCCTCCCAGAGCTTCCAGGTGAGTACTGTGTCCCAGTCCAACATCATCTCCTGACAGCTGAGTCGCACCGCCCACTGATGTAAGTTCATCTAAATCTCATATCTCCCAAAGTGCAAAATTTAATACTGTATATTATATACTTACTCATTGCATATTAGCTACTGATGGTTTTATCCTAAGTTACTGGTGTAAACAGTAGGATTACCTGGTTTTTGTTCCATGGTTGGGCACGCATGTGCGTGTATGCAGCAGTGAGAGAGAGAGAGAGAGAGACAGTAGCCCAGTATGCACCATGTTTTCACTGTGGCTCTGCTCCTCTCTGTAGGCATGATCGACAGTCCTGGCTCCCAGGACGGCAGCTCCCTGCGCTCGCTTATTGAGAAGCCTCCTGTTTGTAGCAACTCCTTCACCCCTCTCACAGGAGCAATGCTGACCGGCTTCCGCTTGCACACTGGGCCGGTATTATGATTAGACACATCTTGGTTCTGTCCTCAGGTGCGTGTGAGATGCTGACCAAGGGAACACACTGACTGTGTGTATGTCTGTGTGTTTGTTTCCAGCTGCCAGAACAGTACAGGCTTATGCACATCCAGCCTCCCAAGAAGAAGAGCAAACATAAGCACAGACACCACCGTCCCCAAGATCCTCTTCCTCCTGGTGAGACTACACTAAACACACACACACACACACACACACACACACACACACACGTACCATACACCTCTTTTAGAGCTTGCCAGCCTCACCCAGTTTTTGTGGTTCAGAGACGCCATCTGACTCAGACCATAAGAAGAAGAAGAAAAAGAGGGACGATGACCCCGACCGCAAAAAGAAGAAAAAAGACAAGAAGAAAAAGAAGGTAAGTTGATGTCTTTCTTGGTGGAAACGAGGGAGTAGAGTCTTCAGAGATTAATATTTGAGATAAATTTATTTAGAAATATAGTTTCTTGGTGATGTCATGCTGTGTGCTCATGTTGATGTTACTGTGTATTAAAACATGCTTTGTGTCTGTTTATACAAGCATGCTGTGTATGATCAGGTCCATAACTATTTGGACAGTGACACAATTTTCAGTGTTTTGCCACAGTGCACAACCACAATGAATTTGAAACAAAGCAATCAAGATGTGATTGAAGTATAGACTTTCAGCTTTAAGGGGTTTAACAAAAATATCACATTAACAATTTAGGAGTTGCAGTCGTTCATTTACATTATCCCCCATTTTCAGAGGCTCAAAAGTAATTGAATAATTGACTGACAAGCAGTTTTATGGCCAGGAGTGGCCTCTTTCTTCATTATTTCGTGATAAATTTAGCAGATGAAAGGTCTGGAGTTGATTCCAGGTGCTGAATTTGAATTTGGTAGCTGGCCATGAGAACTATGCGGCCCAAAGAAGTATTGATGCAAGTGAAGGAGGCCACCGTTAGGCTTAAAAAAACAAAACAAACTTATCAGAGAAATGGCACAAACTTTAGGAGTGGCCGAATCAACAATTTGGTACATTCTTAAAAAGAAGGAATGCACCGACAAGCTCGGCAACACCAAAAGGCCTGGAAGACGACTAAAGTGGATTATCGGAGAATTCTTTTCTTGGTGAAGAAAAACCCCTTCACTACATCTAGCCAAGTCAAGAACACTCTCGAGGAGGTTGGTGTATTATTGTCAAAGTCTACGATCAAGAGATGCCTTCCTGAATGTAAATAAAGAGGGTTTACTGCGTTGTACAAACCACTGGCAACACTCAAGAACAGAAAGGCTGGATTAGACTTTGCTAGAAAACATCTAAAAAAGCCGGCCCAGTTGTAGAACCAGATTCTTTGGACAGATGAAACCAAGATTAAATTGTGCCAGAATGATGGAAAGAGAACTGTATGGAGAAGGAAAGAAAGGGCACCCAAAGCATACCACCTCACCTGTCAAACATGGTGGAGACAGTGTTATGGCATGTGCATGCATGGCTGCCTATGGAACTGGGTCACTGGTGTTTCTTGATGACGTGACTGCTGATAGAAGTAGCAGGATGAATTCTGAAGTGTCTAGAGCTATGCTATCTGCTCCGATTCAGTTAAATGCTGCAAAACTGACAGGAAGGCGCTTCATACTACAGATGGATAATGACCCAAAACATACAGTGAAAGCACCCCCAAGAGCTTCTCAAGGCTAAGAAATGAAGACCGCTGCAGCAAAGGCCTGGCAAAGCATCTGAAACTCAGCATTTGGTGATGTCCATGGGTTCCAGACTTCAGGCAGTTATTGATATGCATCCAAGTGTTAAGATGATCCTTATATTTATTACTATTTAAATTTGTCCAATTACTTTTGAGCCTCTGAAAATGGGGGACAATATTTGAATGGCTATAATTCTTAAATGGTTGATATGATACTTGTTAAACCCCTTAAATTAAAGCTGAAAGTCTACACTTAAATCACATCTTGTTTGCTTTGTTTCAGATTCATTGTGGTTGTGCGCAGTGGCAAAATACTGAAAACTGTCATTGTCCAAATACTTATGGACCTGACTGTGTGTGTGTGTGTGTGTGTGTGTGTGTGGACCTATGCCTACAAAGAGGTTTCATTTTTCAACTGCCCCTATCAGAACCGCCACAGTCCGGACCACCCAGGTGTGCCTGGCTCACAGCCTAGCAGCAGCAGCAGCCTCAGGTAGACTGCAGAGGAGATGACCACCTGGAGCTCGCTGTGTCCCTGGAAGGGGCAGGGGTTGGCCCCAGCAACATCAGCCCTCTCCAGCTGCCTTGTTGTCCCACCACTTGACATTTACGTGAAGGACCCACAGCGTCTGCCTGTCTTGCAGGGGGTCAGAACCACAGGTGTGGGGCGAGAACCCCTCTGGCTACTTTCCTGCCCCTTTGGCACATGAGACTCATTTATTAAACCCTTTTTTATATTAATGTTAACCAGGAAAATAATGAACTGACTGTGCCGTGTATGAAATTTTCTTTTTTTTTTTTTAAGTGTTATGCGGAGCTGTGCTGTTTGACTGAATGTGACTTGCTAAGTGGGATGAGATGCTGATGATGAGCGCTACAGTAAATTGTACATAACAGCTTTATTACAATAAAATTTTGTTAAGAGTATTATTTGTTTCTCTGTCTAAGCAGTCATCTCTCTCCACCTGCTGAAACTGTATTGCTTGTTCATCACACAATGAGCTCATTTTAGCGCTGATTTACAATGAGAAATTACTGCAACAGCTAACAAAAATTTCTTTTAAATTAGCGGGTTTATTTGGTAAAACAGCACCTTTGTGTTAACATTCAGTCACACAGTCATTTCACTTCACTAGCAGCTGTAAAAAAAAAAGGGGGGGGGGCATAAGAACTCTGGTCTCTGCTCTTGTGTTTTTATAGCCAATGGTCAGTTCAGTCCCAGTTAAGTGCAGTTGTTGCGCAGCTATGAGGCTCCACCGTACCCTGGTACAGCACAGTACAATTAGGGGAAACAGTGGGCAGTAAGAAAATCAATCATTCATACTGTATTTCAACCTGTAGTTTTCAGAGAAAATGTGTCACTCAGTGGGAAGTGCAGTTGCTATGCAATTTTGAGGTTCCTTGTATGTAAATATAGGGACACCTGGATAGATTTCACAAAAATAAAACTTTTAACAGTGTGGTACTTAAAAAACGGGAGAAACTTTTCAGAAGCGTTTCTGTGTGTTTCTACTCTGGTGTTTCTAATGCTGGTGTTTAGTTCAGACACCAAGCTTACCTCACATGGCTGCCATAATAGCGTCCCCAGGAGTTAAAAATGTTTAAAATGAGTGAAAAGAAGTGTTTAACAGCCTGATAAAACACACACATTTCTGTGTATCTTCTACAGAAAGGGGGCTTTTTAGTATCAGTGTATTTTTTTTAAGTCAGGAAAAGGAAAGCAAAGCACTTTTTTCCACAGTGAGAGCCACAATTTAAACATAAGCTACAAGGAACAGGGTTAAACAATCATTCTTAAACTAAGACACATAAGACAAAAGGTTAAAGAAATTTAATACAACATTGACTCATTGAAGAAAAGTTCCTTTTCTAAGTACCTGGATTTTAAACCATGTTTAAAGGGTATGGGAATCTGAGAGTCAAAGTCTTGTGTAAATGGTTATTGATAATGAGTAAAAAAATAAAAAGCTTGAGATATATTTTTAAAATAAAGTACAAAATGTACCGGTGTGACTGATTAGTATGAAAATGTGAGTTCCTGGTACAAAGGAACTAATGTGATGCATGGATGTTTAAGTACCTTTTTTTGTTTGAATGTTACACTAAAAAATTGTCTTCCTCTGTAGACTAACTTTTCAACCTTTTTATGACACATTTTGGTCATTTACCTAAAGGTTTCTAATGATCTGAAGAACAAAAGTTAAGAATGAAAGGGTACTGCTTGTCTGTTATTCTACAAAGCACTCGCACACGCACACACCCATTACACACAGTAGAGGCTGTGTAGCTGTACTGACCAATGTTCCACACCAGATTCTTTTTGTTCCCAGGGTTTTGAGGTTATTGTACTGTATATGGGTGGAAAATTGCCAGGTTGATATCACCAAGGAAAAAGAAATTCTTGGTATGTTTCTTCACCCCAAACATCTGATGCAAGTCATTCTACAGAGTAAAAGGACTGCATAACCATTTAAAAATGCTCTTGCAGTGAATAATAGTTGCATGCTACATATTTTTGTAAACTGCTGTAGCTGTTTGTTGCTGTATAAGATTGTGTGTACCAACCTGGGCTGCACGGGTGGATGTTTCCATATATGGTGAAAGACGTGGTGATGTGACAATACGCTGCCCGGCAAAAAAAAGTCACATACTCTAATACTTCGTTGGACCACCTTTAGCTTTGATTCTGGCACGCATTCGCCGTGGCATCGTTTCGATAAGCTCATGCAATGTCACAACATTTATTTCTGTCCAGAGTTACGTTAATTTTTCGCCAAGATCTTGTATTGATGATGGGAGAGTTGGACTGCTGCGTAAAGTCTTCTCCAGCACATCCCAAAGATTCTCCATGGGGTTAAGGTCTGGACTCTGTGGTGGCCAATCCATGTGTGAAAATGATGTCTGATGCTCCCTGAACCACTCTTTCACAATTTGAGCACAATGAATCCTGGCACTGTCATCTTCAAATATGCCCATGCCGTGAGGGAAGAAGAAAAAAATCCATTGATGGAAAAACCTGGTCATTCAGTATATTCAGGTAGTCAGCTCACCTCATTTTTTGGGCACATAACATTGCTGAACCTAGACCTGGCCAACTGAAGCAACCCTAGATCGTAACACTAATTCAAGTCCAGGTGATGACTTTTTTTTGGCTGGGCAGTGTATCTTGTGTGTATTATAATGACACAATTTGTTGAAATTGCAGCAGACATGACACACAGCCATTGGGCTACAAGCAGTGGAGGGGGGACTATGGACACCGATGTCCCTACTGTACTGTGGTTGGACACTGTGAGGGAACCACAGGACAGTGACACTATAGAGCATCAGGGCTGCAGATGCACTTTAATATCTGTGTCTACTCTAAGAAGTGTATTTACATAGACACTTTCCACTGCAGGGACTCTGTGGAGCTGTACAAAGTGGTATGAGAGTGCACACAGTTGTCAGACAGCCCCTTCTCTGCAGTACAACAGACACTAGTGTCCAGCCAGGTACTGAAATTAAACACAAATGCTAAGCAATATAAAATGAGCGGCAAATCCACAGGCTCCTTAACCAGCACTGGGTTCTAAAGGACAGAACACGTTCAGTAGTAACATCTGCGGTAAAATGAAATCTACAGACACAAGGACCACTTCAGAGCGTGGGGTAAATCACGGTGAAATGAACCCCACTGTGAAACCTTTCCACAAGTAAAAATAATGAGGTAGGTCAGTACAGTGTAGCGTGGTCAAACTGATGGTATTGCAGCAGGGGGACCGTGGGTGCAGTACTAGGGTCAAACACATATGGTCCCTAGGAGAATGGCTCCATGCTGGGGTGTGTGTGTTTGTGTGCAGTCTTTGAGCCAATTAGAAATGAGCCAACGGTGTCAGCTGCAAGAGTTCTGTGACACTTGATGTCGTCCGTAGTGACATAACACCGCAAACACTGCTCTGCTCCTCTATACCACAGTGTGTTGTTCAGGTGCCAGGTGGTAGTTGCTGCTCTGTGTGCCATAGCTGTCCATCTGGCTGCTCGCCTGCAGGTGGAGCTGCTGCTCCCCGCGTATGAGGCACCGTCGGTGATGCAGCAGGTATGCCGGCAACAGGAAGCCAGTAAAGGAGAACAGCAGCAGACCCAGGTTGACCTGCAAGCCGATAGACAGACATCAGGTAAAGCACCGTCATGCAGCTGTTACACAGTTATAACCATGGCAGCAGGTTTTGGCCTCACCCAGTAGGGGTCACCCTGGAGCGGACCCAGCATGACAATGAAGAGCGGCTGCTGGAGGAGTGCAAAGAGAGCGCTGATCATGGACTGCAGCCCTGTGAGCGTGCCAAAGTGGGTGCTGGGGTACCTAAGGGAAGAGCAGAGACAGGTGGTTGACCACACCTGACCATGACTGACCACACGTATGCATGTACACCGCTAACTCACACAGCAGCATAGAGGCCTCCGCAACATGAGTGGATGAAGCCTCTGACCACAGTATGAAGGATGAAGGACACGACCTGCACAGGAATAGACAGGTGACCCAGGGAGGTGGTAAAGACCCCAGGGGAAGCAACTCTGGATCCCCTCTCTCTCATCTGTGATACATTTCTTACCTGGAGAGGGAGGTTCTTCACCAAGGAAATGATACCGAAAGCAACCAACAGCACGTTGGTGAAGATAAATGCTCGAATGGCATTGGTCAGTTTCTGGATCTTTCTGTCTCTCCTAGGGGTGCCCGACAGGCTGCAGTACAAAAAAGTGATGAAAAAGGTTATAATAACTTGGCCAAAGCTACAGGATGTCAGCTGAGGTAACTGCAGTCCGGTGAAAGTATAGTTTTAGCTGCAAAATGTGATCTTGTGGATGTCCTTCTGTGTGGCTCTTTAGTGAGAGATGCAAATGCGGTCACAACAAGTCATGAACTTAATCATTGTGGTGACTGAATGGTTAGGGCTTCTTCACCTCCTGTCTCGCTCTGCCTTCCCCGAGTCGTCGTCACCACATTCCTTCATCCTCCAGTCCATGATGCAGCCGATGAGCGGACAGGTGAGCAAGCAGAGCAGCTGCAGGGTGCCAAAGATGGACGAGTAGAAGGACACTGCAGGAATGGCACGAACGCCATCAAAAGAGGGCTCCACTGCACAAACACATGTAGTCCCAACACCCCAGCCCTGGCCTCCTCACCTTGTGCCTCTGCTTCCTTCAACAGCTCCTCAGATGCTGAAACAGACAAGTTTATACCTCTAAGATACAAGTGTCTGTACACTGACTCCTCAACTCAAACATTATTTCTGCAAACTCCTATTCTCCACTGAAGGACAATCTGTTTCACAAACATGAGAAGGTTTTTCATTTTGTGAACAATCACCAGACACTGTGGAACTGAGTTGAGTTAAGGTGGTCCACTCCTATTCTGTTTGTGTGCTTTTTGCTGCTTTTTGCCATCGTGAAAGGTCATGCTGCGACACATTCACAGCTACAGACAAGGTTGTGGAAATATTAAAGCAAGGAGAATCTAATCAAAACTATTAAACTGATAATTCCTAAATTGATAGGAGGGAGAGAATGTGAAAAATGAATTACGGTGAAATAGTGTTTTAGACCTCATGATACTTTGCAACACTGATCTAATTTGACAACATGCACAAAAAGAGCTGAATTTGCTAGAATGTAATCCATTTGTTATAACTTCAGCAATCCCTCAGTATCTGAACCCGCCTACATCAAACTTTTCACCAAACAGCTCTTGAAAATTAACTCCTGTATATTGGTATCCAAACAAAAACTTTACTACAATAACTTATTTTTCACCAAGATACAAAAATCGAAATGGGAATAAAAATCCAAGTAAACGGTAAAAACAAAATGTACAAATAAATCCCGTGCACCCCTGTAATGAACTGTAATAAAAATACTCTGTGTTGTAATAAACTGTAATGTATATTCTTACAAATTTTTCTCATGCAAAAGTCTGAAATGTGCACTGGCGTCTTGGCTTGGCTGTCTCTGTTAGTTTGCTCACTTCGTCTTAAGTATCGTGCTTGAGTTGTCTGAATCTGTCTGTGTCGCCGCATTTTCTGTAATCTAAGTGCATATTAGCTGCCTCCCTCCTCCACACCGCAAACCTCTCCTCTTAACTTCATTCAATGAGTACCCAGTAAAAGTTCTTAGCTTTGTATGCAAACAAATTATCTGTAATGTTTTATACTAAATCTATTTATTTATTTTATTTTATTTTATTTTTCATTTTTTAACAAACCTGTTTATTTACATGCCAGTGGCAGCACTAACCTGCAGGATGTGCTGTACTGTACATACTGTACCTTGTGTTATAAACATGCAACATTAAGTGTTTTCTAATGAAGTAACTGCTGTTTACAGTGTTTATCATCAGAAGTTATGGTGTTTTCAGGTGGGCTGGAAGCACTTTTTTTTTTCTCCATTTAAAACAACAGGAAATAGGCATTTGTTATCTGAAATTTCAGCACCTGAATTTTTAGGGATGAATTAGAGTCAGATACAGAGGGATTACTGTACAGTTGTAGCTCAGTACTGCATATTAATTCATACTCTCTGCTGGCTGCAAGCTGAAATTTGGACACAGTAACGTGAAATTGACTGCTGAGTAAACGTGTAACAGAGACACCGTAATTGTGCCAGCAAGGAGGGACTCACGATGCGGGTTTCCGCCGGTCACCAGGAACTCCACCATCTTGTTCAAGGCCCCCATGAAGAAAATGATTCGTAGTTGGGTCATTGCCATGGTGATGAGGCTCCACAGGAAGATTGGAGAGCAGACAGATGTGCGGAATGGGGGGGTGACATCAGATGGGTGTGCTAGGAGCAAGGAGACAGCAACAAAGATGTTTACTGATTTACTGGCCTAGTTACCCAGTGCTACCTAAAAGTGTCAGCGTCAGAAAGTCCAAGGTAAATAGTGACAACCCATTATATGTCACCAAACTGTATTACCATTTAAGTTGTTGCACTCAGTACATCAGCATTGTTAGTGCTGTCAGACAGGGGGACGCCACAGTCATAATTCAGTGAAAAGCAGGAAAAACTAAATATATATCACCAAACTTTATTACCCTTCTATTAGTAAGATATCCAGTACTGTGTGGGTGTCATGTATAATCCATCCTTCCTCATTTCTAGTTTGGGTCCTTCTTCTAGCACTCCCATCATCCCGCCTCCCCTGTGTGTCTAGCAGGTCATCTGTCCTCAACCATACAAACTGGCTGGGAACTACCTGGAGGTAAAAGTCACTGATATGTGTAGCACCATATACCTGTGTGCTGAAATAGAAAAACCTCACTCAGGGCAACAGGTGGCTGTGTGCCAAATTTCTGTGGCTTAAAAGACAACACTGTTCATAAAGAACAAACAATCAAGCTGAGCGTTATATAACGTATTAGACTGAACAATGCTACAGAGAGGAAGGAGAGTGTACTACTCACTATATGTTCATGGACACGATTATAGCATTGTCTTCCATATTCTACAGACTCTATGTTACAGATGTGGCCAGCCCTGGGTCTCATGCAGTCAGCCTGATCCTGTGATGATCACTGCGTACACCTGTGCTCACCTGGCTGCACAATGTGGGCCGAGTTCTCCAGCTGCTCAGCAGAGCTCTCCTGGTTGCTGTGGCTCTGCATCTGGCCCCCCATGTTCTCAAGACTCTGAAAGTGATCTCCGGTCACTGGGTGGTCCAGAGCCACATTCATGGACTTGACCTTCTTACTGCCAGAGAGGGAGTAACTGAGTGGAGTAACTGACCACAAAACAGCAGCATTACCATGGTGACACATATTACTGTCAAGCCATATTAGATCGACAGAGCTAATGCTTCACTCACATGTAATCGACCTCCTCAGGAGCAGGGAAAGACTCCAATGGCCAGTTGACAAAGCAATTGAGGAACACTAGGCATGCCAGCCCTCCCCACACCCACATGATCACCCGGAAGGACACTCCTGCATCATAGATCAGCTGGTGTAATGGCATGGGAAGAAAAGCACAGAGAGCGGTCAACACATGTTACACGTGGTTATCATGGAAAGGAAATTCCACATGAGCTAATGAACTTAATGATAGCGGTACCTTGATTCCCAGGAAGGTGACAGCAGAGGAAGCGTAAGACCCGATCATGAGTGACAAGATGGTGGAACGGATATTCCCAAACATATTTGCCAGCTGAGAAAAAGAATCGCATTCAACACTCTCGTCAATCTGAATTATATTTATATAACAAGAGATTATAAAGGACATTTCATATTCACACACGTGCACACACAAAAGGGCAAATAAACAAAACACAGATCAACCACATTTAAAATGGTGCCAGACACCAAAATTCAGAGTAATACAAACCACAGTCAGAATTTACCAGCAAGCTCATTGATGGGTTTAGGTTTTACCCCAATGTTTGCATTTTGAACCAACACACACCAAGAAGGACTCAGGTCAATCACACACTTACAGGAAGCTTTTCTGCAATATTTTAGCGAGGAGTGTTCATAATCTTATAAGATTATAATCTCTCTACCTGTTTCCACACCATAGGGGCTTGAGTTTTGTGCTCATGTGGGGAGGTGGGAGGAGGTTGTCCCTAGCTGAACTCTGAAAAGCAATGCAGTGACGCCCTCCCAAAATGCCACAGTCACTGCTGATCGGACCAAAGAAGAGTGCCCAGTCAAGCCAATAATTATTATGTTCAATAATTAATGATTAATATTGATTATTATTATTAACAATTTATTATTATAGTCAATAATGATCATTTCCAATAATTATAATAGACCCAATAATGATCATTTCATTGTAATACTCGGTCATACTTTTTCAGGCTGCTGAGTGTTCAATGTGAGTGCTGACCACCGCTAGGGGGGGCTACAATGTGGAACAAAGGGGGTCCCTTTCCCTCGTGACCTCACACACACACACACACACACACACACACACACACACACACACACACACACACACAGCTTGCGCCACAGTTCGGTCACATTACATCAGACCTTTGTGGGTGGGCACTGCAAGTCAAGCCAGCCAATCAGAGGAGCCAACTAGTCCACCAGCAGCGCCACCTGGCATAACCTGTCACTAATGGCCTGATATCCAGGTGTCATTGTGGTTAAGGGCTGTTGGGCTGACTTTTGGTGGCCTTTTGGACAACTGGACAGCATCCAGTAAATATCCAGTAAATAAATACCCAGTTGGACAAATACACATAATAATAAACAGCTGGGCAAAATTACAGCTGCAACAGACAGCAGGCTAAGGTGGGAGGAGTCTCCCCAGCACAGCCAGTGGGGTTTCCTCTGGGCTCCTTGGGGCCACCCCTCACATGGCCCACATTCCTTACAGATGTGGTGTTCACATGTGGAGCTAGATACCCCCCCACCTCCTGAGTGTGTGTGTGTGTGTGTGTGTGTGTGTGTGTGAGAGAGAGAGAGAGAGAGAGAGAGAGAGAGAGAGAGACTGAGAGAGACCCAGCACGCTCTCGTATCCAAAGTATGAAGGGGCTATAAATCACAAGAGCCTTGCTCGATTGGCTGCTCTTGTTTTCTCTGCTCCAATCAACAGTGACTGCGGCATTTTGGGCACAGTCATGCTGGGAGGGGGGTCACTGCATCCCTTTTCAGAGTTCAGCTGGGGACAACATCCCCATATGGGCACGGAACTCAACCCCCTGTGGTGTGGACACAGGTGGACACCAGTAGCTGGATGTGGATGGAGGTGTTCTCAAGACTTCAGTCACCTATGACAGGTCTCCCAATCACCTGTCACACAACACAGCAGACGACGACACAACAGGACATCCTTCAGGGATCACTAACAGTGCGTGAAGTGAATCTAGCAAACCTGTGTAGCCAGGAGAGACCGAATGACCCCAACCCCACAGGACCAAACCTCTGACCTCCACACTGCTGTCCACATATCCATAAGGGGACATCTCACAGACCCCAGGACCAATGTGTCCAGTACAAACACTGTGAACACCTGTGGGGTGTTGTCCACCCCCAGGAAATACTACGCACCCCACAAACAACATGAGTGACCTCTGACCTTCAATCACTCTGTCTTTCTTATGATAACCGATCCACCTTCCCACACCTTCTGACACACTCCTGACTGGGACCCCCAGGTAGTGAGGAAAACAGGAAACAGTGACCCTGAGACAGCAAGCAACTGTATGTGTGTGTGTGCGCGCGTGCGTGCATGCGTGCGTGTGTGTGTCTGGAGGGGCAGGTCTAAACTGAGGGCGTGTGCCAAGTGCCAGACTCTGATTGGCTCACAGCCCTGAGCCAAATTTCCATTCAAGATTTGGAACGACGCTTCCTGTCAAGAGGCCTCGGTGAAAATACTGCACACTGAAATCCAGCTCTTGCCACACACACTCACACATGCACGCACATGCACACACAGATTTACATACACATGCTGCATGTATTTAAAATATTAACAGTGGAAAGCTATTGGCGTCATTCATGTTTTCTGAGAATTGACATCAGAATTTCCCACAATGGAGCTTCTGTGTGTGTGTGTGTGTGTGTGTGTGTGTGTGTGTGTGTGTGTGTGTGTGTGTGTGTGTGTGTATCTCTCACCGTGAGGGAGGTGAAGGTGAGGCAGATCCCTCCAAAGCCGTTGAAGGAGACAGCGATGAAGATGAGGAAAGACAGCACTGGGGGACACAGAGAGTACACTGACCGGATCATGACACACTCGGTGTCCAAAATTGAGGGTCACAGCATCATACACTCACCTGTGGGGTCGTACGCTGCCACAGCCACCATGGCGCAAGATAAGGCAAAGCAGGAGCTGCGAGACATGACAATGAGAATGATGGAGACGCTTTACAGGCACAAAGCGAAAAACATCAACAGCAGATGAAGATCTTTGGACACAGACACAGGATAATCAGCACAGCTTATGTGTTTGATACCACCATGCTGCTGGTTCACATCTCTCAGGTAGCTGCCTATAGAAGTCACATTCAGACTGCAGTTGCATAGATAATTATGACCTTAATTATTATTTAATATGATCTTCTTCTTCTTCTTCTTCTTCTTTCGGCTGCTCCCGTTAGGGGTCACCACAGCGGATCAATTGTTTCCACTTCTTCCTGTCCTCTGCATCTTTCTCCGTCACACCCACCACTTGCATGTCCTCCTTCACCACATCCATGAATCTCCTCTTAGGCCTTCCTCTTTTCCTCTTGCCTGGCAGCTCCATCCCTAGCATCCTTCTCCCGATATATCCAGAATCTCTCCTCTGCACATGTCCAAACCAATGCAATCTCGCCTCTCTGACTTTGCCTCCAAACCATCCAACCTGTGCTGACCCTCTAATATACTCATTCCTAATCCTGTCCATCCTCGTCACACCCAATGCAAACCTTAACATCTTTAACTCTGCCACCTCTAGCTCTGCCTCCTGTCTTTTGGTCAGTGCCACCGTCTCCAACCCATAAAGCATAGCTGGTCTCACTATCATCTTGTAGACCTTCCCTTTCACTGTTGCTGGTACCCTTCTGTCACAAATCACTCCTGACACTCTTCTCCACCCACTCCACCCTGCCTGCACTCTCTTCTTCACCTCTCTTCCACACTCCCCATTACTCTGGACTATTGAGCCCAAGTATTTAAATTCATCCACTTTCGCCAACTCTATTCCCTGCATCCTCACCACTCCTCTGTCCTCTGTCTCATTTATGCACATGTAATGTTCATATATGATTATAATTGTAGCATATGGTGTTGGACTAATTTATGTGGCTGTCAGGAGATCAGGACAAAAATGGGTCTCAAACAGGTGGATTTGGGAGGGACTCAGCTGCTCTGACACGAGAAGTTCATTTAACTGATTTGAGGTGCAGTCCTGTGCTGTTCTTTACCAGCGTTCATCACATCCACACACGGTTCTGCTGGGATCTCACCTGCCCAGCAGCCGCAGAGGTCGCGGCCCAAAACTGTCCATGAGGATCCCGAGCGGGAGGGTGGCGGCGCTCAGGAGAAATGAGCCGATGGTAAAGCCCAGGTTGAGCATCTCATCCTGTTCCACACAGCTGAGCCAGGACCCAGGGTGCCGATCACTGCTGTTGGTGGTCCACGTGTCATTTTCTGCCATGGACCCCGGAAAGCATGTAACTAGCGGGCCCCAAGGGGTGACCCCCAAACATAGGACCTGTGAATTTGACATACCTGAACACAGGTAAGAGTAGAAGCCCTCGTTCTTCAGCATGATGAGCAAAGATCCCCAGCCGAGCAGCACCGCAGAAAAGAGCAGGTTCTCTAACACAGCTGTGACTGCTATCCACCAGCGTCTCCTGTAGGCCTGCGACAGGGACGGTGCCATGTTCTGCCAGAAAGAGGGCTGTTAGTACAGCGCAGATACAGGCATACTGCAGTACACAAAAACTGCACAGAAACAGGTGCACACCAGTGGATATGGGACATTTGAGAAGAAGACCAGTTTGTAGACCTGACCTGCTGGTGAGATGTCCTATCTGATGGCCCTGCCCCCACAGATACATCTCACTACATGTGTTACCCCTATTCAGTACTTGTTCTCAGGAAATGGACTCATTTTACCACAAAAAGTTCCACAGGACACAGCAAGCATGTTTTCATAAGTTTAAAAATGGGCTTATTGGATACATCCATGTGGGCACAAATCCCTCTAAATGAGAAATCTTAAAGTGATAGTACTCGTCGGTCCCAAGCCCGGGCAAAATGGAGGGTTGCGTCAGGAAGGGCATCTGGCGTAAAAACCTGCCAAACCAAATATGCGGACGAGCCGATCCACTGTGGTGACCCCTGACGGGCGCAGCCGAAAGTCAGTTTTTATAAATAAAAACCAGAACCCCATTAAATATACTGAACACATCTTTCAAAAGTAGGAAAATTTGCTTGGGGGGTTATAGCTACATATCTAAATTTTGCAGTATAGATTAGTTGAGGTAGTCTGTTGTCTACTGCACTCTGCTTACTGTGCTACAATAATTATTATCAGTAATTATTAATAATTACTATAATGTTTGCACAAGAATCCTAAAATATTCATGAAATAAAGTAAATGATGCTTGATAAATTAGTAAAGTAGCTGAGAATAGGCAGGGAAAGTTACCAAATTATAATAAGAAGGGTAATATATATATATATATATATATATATATATATATGGGGGGGGAGGTTGAGAAGAGCAGAACTAAGATCCTGTGGGACTTCAAGTTCCAGACAGACAGGCAACTGTTGTCCAATCAACCAGACATAGTGGTGGTTGATAAGGAGCAGAAAACAGCAGTAGTGATGGATGTGGCAACCCCAGCTGACAGTAACATCAGGAAGAAAAAGCATGATAACATTGAGAAGTATCAAGGTCTGAAGGAACAACTGGAACAAATGTGAAAGATGAAGGCCAAAGTGGTTCCCATGGTAATAGGAGCACTGGGAGCTGTGACTCCCAAACTTGGAGAGTGGCAGATTCCAGGTACAACAACTGAGGTCTCTGTCCAGAAGAGTGCAGTTCTAGGAACAGCTAAGATACTGCACAGAACCCTCAAACTCCCAGGCCTCTGGTAGAGGGCCCAAGGTTGAGAAAGGCACGCACACATACCACCCCCCCCAATTAGGGGAAGGTGAGAGGGAGATAAATAAATAAATAAATAAATAAATAAATAAATAAATAAATAGTGAACTTCACCAATATTTCCTGATGTCTTTTATTCAGTGCAGAAATACAAAATAATTAGCAAATATTGAATAATTCACAGCTGACAGGCCAATAAGGGGAGAACCAGAATTTATTTACAGTTCAAACACTGAGTCTCACTAATTTTTTATTCCATTTTGTCTCTTTTCTCATCCCTGCTATCTTTATAAGATGTCTAATCTGCAGTCCTATGACCTTTTTATAAGACAGCTCCTTAAATTCTGCTGTCCCTAGGAATCCACCATTTTGGTCTTTTTCTGCTTCATATCCATTTTAACTGGCTTTCCTGATAGGTTCTGTCATGTCGTCTTCCAAAAAACAGCAAGGAATATTCATTTTTCTCCACAACAGGTTCTCAGTAAGGTAAAAGCAAGGGAAAAGACCCCCTCAGAGCACGCAACCCACAGCAGTTTGGATGAACATTTTGGAGAAAGAATCTGGTTGCTTTGACCTCCTGTTCTGTTCCAAGTAACAGTTCACCATCATATGAACATTTAGACTGACCTGGATTAAAAGACCGGGGTGAACGTGAAACAGGAACAGACTATACACAAGAGTCAGGCAGAAAACTGAACAACCAGACCTCATTGAATCAGACACTGCAGATGTGGGGAGCCTTGCCTGACTGTTAACTGGAACTAAAACATACCTGTTATGCTACAAAGACAAAACTACAATTCCTGACTATTAGCATTGTATAGAATGCCCAGGAGGGGTAGGCTTCCACTGGCACATGGACCTCCAGAGGTTTATTTTTCTCCAATTCCCTAGTGGAAAGGAGTTTTTTGTTTTCCTCTCCTGCATGGCCAGTTGGTCAATTGCACAAGAGTACTACCCTTTGCATGTCTGTCCAGCACTCTGTGTCACTGCAATGAGAAGAGTGCTGCACAAAAATAAAATTGAATTGAATTGAATTGAATTGAATTGAATTGAAAGAACTCTGGCCAGAGGAGAGCACTAACCAGTACCAGAACAACTCATATACATCAGTACTAAACTAAAGAAGATTTCCTTCATTGACCTTCATTGCAGCAGTGGAAACAAAACTTACCAATTTAACAGATAACTTTGAAGACCACATTTTAAAGTTGAATACAGGATCCCTGCTGTGGAGGATTTTCATGAATCACAAGCTGAACTAACAGCCTTCCCTGAGCAAAAAGATGAGCAGTACCAAGTAAAAGAGGATGAACTGTATAACACATTTTGCAATAACTGTGCAATTATTTGAAAGCAGTAGGCTTATCTGAGGATACTAAAGGAAATATTCGACACAAACATTTTCTGCTGGACAAATTGCCATTCTGGGTGGGTCCACTGGATAGTTAACATCTAACTGCAACAGATTTCATATCCTGACATCCTCCAGGGCACCCAAGCAGCACACAACTTCAGAGTCTGCGTTTCTCCAACCAAGATGACATCAGCAAAGCCACAGTAAAGAAATACGACATAACCCAGCTGACATATTCACAAGCTTTCCACAAGCTTTTTCTTCTCTCCTTCCTGAGGTACCCCAGCATCCTGTAAAACCAGCCCCCCTGTGATGACCCCTAGACCTGACCCTGACTAAACAATGGCTGCAACTCCCACCGTTTTTTTGTGGCCAGAAGTCAGTGACTCCTTACTCTTAGCAAACTAATAAGCAACCATGGGGCTGGATATGGACACTGATACCCACAGTCTTCCACGATGAACATAATGGACATGTCCACACAGGTCCAATATCCCCACAGTACAACACCCAGAAGGGGGTGCAGCCACTGGTACTTGGACCCCAACAGGTTTATTTTTCTGCCCTTCTTCACTGTTGGCAATTGTTTTCCTCACCTCAGTTGCCAGACGGTTTATTTAGACCCTTTACAATGGTCAGTCTCTGCTGTCACTGTCTTCCTCTTTATCTTGAGGACATCTGTCCATCATCCAGTGAATGACAGGTTCTACAGGGGGGTTGGGGGTGCTCTTCCAGTTTTTTTTCTTTATTTTGTTTATGGCTTTGGTTGCTTTGTTTGGGTTTTGATGTTGAATACAGTCTTTCACCTTTATGTTTCACCGGCTCACCTGCTGCTGTTCATGCTGTTTTTGACAATATTACAGCCTATATTATAAGGATTATATTCTTATTTGTGGTAAAATTATTTGAGTTTTTTGGGATGCACCTGAGATACATACATCCATTCGTCCATTAATAATCGCTGACCACTGTACCCACATCAGAATCACAGGGGTCTCAAGCCTATCTTGGAATCACAGGGCTCTGGGCTATGAAACTTGCCAGTCCAACACAGTAACTTAGGAGCGGGAGGATTTAAATACTTTATTCTTAAGTGATATGACAAACAGTACAAGGTGTGAGTTTCAAAATGACTGCACTGAGTTTATGTTTTTTAGCTTTAACAATAAAAGTACCATTATTATAAAGTCCTCTGTTTGCACAGTCCGTGTTGCTCCAGCACATTCTTACAGGCCATTCCACTGGATACAGCCAGGTTCATCTTGGCTGCGCTTGACGCTCCAGGCATTTTGCTGTCAGAATATAACAGTCTACAGGCCATGTGTTTAACTTCTCAGAAGACCTTCCGAAAGAAGCTTCGCTTGTTCCACACTGTCTGTTAGACTCAAACATTAGAGCTGAAGGAAAACTCAGCTCTAATGTTTGACTTTGCTAAACTGAATGAAATGTAAAAATTAAATTCTTATTGATTCACCTTACAGCCACTGTTGCTACTGACTGTGACTGTCCACCCTCCAGCTGTCACCCACTTGTGTTCAGTCACTCTGCTGCTCAAAAACGGACCCCCGCTGACAGGTGACAAACTGAACCCGACCTTTCAGTGTCACTCGTTTCATTCCGTCGCAGCGCCCCGCATTAACGCCGTTCCCATCATTTCTTACGGGAAAAGCAACCCTCGCATAGCGGGACCCCGCACGGCTCCGGGGTCTCCGCAGACGACCGATAGGTGACGATCGCGAAGGTTCGGTGCCCGTTATTGTCGCTTTCACCAGCTTAAGAAATTCGGGGAGGCGCGCGAGACAGCAGGGCAGAAGATGAAGGCGACACCGTGCGCGCGAGAACGCCAAAACGAATTGCTTCACACGGAGCGGATTATTGATCACGTATCGAACAGATTAGAACTGCCGCGGTGTCACGTGTGTGGGAAACTGCGTGTGCGACTGGTTTTCACTTTATTACCAAATATGAGCAACAACGCACGCACACACACACACACACACACACACCGAACTTACTTCAGATCACTGTCAACACAGCTGACTCCACTCTTCTGCCCACGTCCCTGCAACCCTCCTGCGCTTCCACCCACACACCCTACGAACACACATACACACGCCGTCTCTCTTTCCCTGTCTATAAATGGACCCCCACCCCTCCCGGTTCCACAGCGCTCCCATATAGGAATACACACACCCACGCCGGTTGAGAAAGTAGGGCCCGGCGGCCACCACATCAGCCATGCCGGCGCACTGCGCCCCCTACTGGAGCTCAGTTCAACGGGCAAAAGATGGAAGGATACGAATACAGTTCGACTCAAATCAGCAAACAAGCCGTAGCGTAAAAAAGGATGAGAGGCAACGTAAAACATCAGTGGCTCATTTTTATTTGATAAAATATACCCCGTTATAATTAAAAGGCACCAGCGAAGTGAACACCACCGCAGCAGTTTTAGGTTTTCTTTCCTGTTTGAATTTCAGCCTGAAACAGAAGCTGATTTGGTGTCTGGGGGACAATCTTTGGACGGCGCCCCCTTCTGGAGGAATGTGGCATCTGCGTGGTGTCTTCGCTGCTTCTCACCTATTAAACAAACGATTCGCTTCTGTTTGCCTGCTTGTTTATTAGCCAGGAAGGAATGTATTTCATTGATGGCTCACCAGATGTTTCATGTATTTATAAGTAAATCTTTCGATGCAGATGTGATCTAAATGCCCTCCAATTCAGGCCCAGAGAAACAGTCCTCCTACCTATTTGAAATCATGTTCATCTGTTATATCATTCAAGAAATCACTTTAAAGTTTGTTAAAGAGCAATTTAATACATTAAATGTGTAACATCCCATGTTGGGTATAAGTTTTATTTCTGCTATTTCCTCTTTAATATTCCTGTTCAGTGTACACCATTAAATGCTTATGGTTATAAACTGCTGATGTGAATTATGTTAAACCTCTCTTCCATTTTCTGGCTACAGCTATGTAAACTTTGGAGGAAAGATAAATGCGCACTAACAGGTCTTCAAGCCTTTTGTGGTGGCGGATGTTTTGGAAGCTTTCCAGGCAAAGTTTGTCAACGTGTTTCCATTACATAAGGAGAAAAGAGACTTTCTGGGCATCTGGAATGGACAGAGACTCTTTTTGGTCCATCGCCATCTTGATCCTGGTGGGTTTGAAGGGTTTCACAACCTCCCTACAGTGATTCTTGAGATCTGGGACAAAACATGTCTTCCAGATAAAACACAGTTTTTGGGGTAAAAAAAAAATGTACATTATATTACATGTACAAATAACCAGAAGACTAACCAGGACAATGTTTGAACAATGAAATATGATTTCATGTTGTTTTATAAATATCTTTTATTCTAAATGATATAATATGTTGCCAGTGTCTGAAATAACCCTTGTCGTAAAGCAAATCTTATTGCATTACAATAGCATAAAAGTAATTAAAATGAATGTCAAATTAAAAATCTTAATGACTACGTATAAGTAGTTGAGTAAATAATTTCATGAGTATCAAAAGTTATCATTTAGAAATGATTTTAATGTACTTTCCGGTCAACTGAATTTGTGTCCTTAGTTTTTGTCAACACCGTCAGACATTTTTTTAAATAAAAAAAAAAGAGGAATTATTGTGGGAAGCTAAAACTCTAAGGACCCCTTTAACACTTCCTTGTTCTTCCACATGGCATGATACCACTCTAGCTCTGGTACATTTTAAATATTCTTTTAATTCCCTATCTATTTGTTAAAACCTTCCATGTCAGAAACAAAGTGTGTCAACACCATATTTAATGAAATGCAAGATTTGTGTGAATTTTTCTGCAATAAATGCTTAATTTACTTAGGTTACAGAGGTCACAAGTAGCTGATGATAAACAAGATGACTCCTGTGAGAAACACATGTGTTACAAAAGGAAATATGGTATTTTGTCAGCTCCATCAGGTGTCGACACCATCGGGATTTGACAGTGTTGACAAATGCCACAAAGATGTTATTAGAATAGAATAGAATAGAATAGAATAGAATAGAATAAACCTTTATTAGGTTTCAATGAGATTTTGCAAATAATTAGGATACTTTTTATAAAGTCAAGACCTGTTTTGTCCCTGATCTTAAGAAATAACTGCCTACATACTTCACCTTAGGTAAGACAAAGGGCTACTTAGGGGCACGAGTAGGAACTGTAAGGACATGAAGTGCTAGCTGTCTATCACAGTGCGCCATATCTAACCGCTCCATCCCCTGCTAGCCCAGGAAAGGATATGCTGACCAAGGATTGGGCCCTGTTTGGTTTCAGAAGAACTGTGGTTGTAGGCTGTGGTGGATCCTGAACTGTGTGCACTCCACACACACATACAGTCATGGCCAAAAGTTTTGAGAATGGCACAAATACTGGTTTTCACAAAGTTTGCTGCTTCAGTGTTTTTAGATCTTTTTGTCAGTTGTTTCTGTGGTGCATTGAAGTATTATTACAAGCATTTCATAAGTTTCAAAGGCTTTTATTGAGAATTACATCAAGTTTATGCAAAGAGTCAATATTTGCAGCGTTGGCCCTTCTTTTTCAAGACCTCTGCAATTCGCCCTGGCATGCTGTCAATCAACTTCTGGGCCAAATCCTGACTGATGGCAACCCATTCTTTCATAATCATTGCTTGGAGTTTATCAGAATTTGTGGGTTTTTGTTTGTCCACCCGCCTCTTGAGGATTGACCACAAGTTCTCAATTGGATTAAGGTCTGGGGAGTTTCCTGGCCATGGACCCAAAATTTCAATGTTTTGTTCCCCGAGCCACTTAGTTATCACTTTGGCCTTATGGCACGGTGCTCCATCATGCTGGAAAAGGCATTGTTCTTCACCAAACTGTTCTTGGATGGTTGGAAGAAGTTGCTGTCGGAGGATGTTTTGGTACCATTCTTTATTCATGGCTGTGTTCTTAGGCAAAATTGTGAGAGAGCCAACGCTTGGATGAGAAGCAGCCCCACACATGAATGGTCTCAGGATGCTTTACTGTTGGCATGAGACAGGACTGATGGTAGCGCTCACCTTTTCTTCTCCGGACAATCATTTTGCCAGATGCCCCAAACATTCGGAAAGGGGCTTCATCAGAGAAAATGACTTTACCCCAGTCCTCAGCAGTCCAATCCCTGCACTTTTTGTGGAATATCAGCCTGTCCCTGATGTTTTTCTTGGAGAGAAGTGACTTCTTTGCTGCCCTTCTTGACACCAGGCCATCCTCCAAAAGTCTTCGCCTCACTGTGAGTGCAGATGCATTCACACCTGCCTGCTGCCATTCCTGAGCAAGCTCTGCACTAGTGGCACCCCGATCCCACAGCTGAATCATCTTTAGGAGATGGTCCTGGCGCTTGCTGGACTTTCTTGGGCACCCTGAAGCCTTCTTCACAACAATTGAACCTCTCTCCTTGAAGTTCTTGATGATCCGATAAATGGTTGAAGGACTTTGCAATTCATCTGATCACTCTTCATAACATTCTGGAGTATATGCAAATTTACATCATAAAAACCGAAACGGCAAACTTTTTGAAAACCAGTATTTGTGCCATTCTCAAAACTTTTGGCCATGACTGCACACGCACACACACACACACACACACACACACACACACACACACACACACCTCTTGCTCCCCCCCCCCCAGGGTTCGAATTTAGTAGGAAGTCTAAGAAAATTACATACACTGCTGTGGAACCCGGGGTTCTTCATCTGTACTGCATTTTGCTTGGAAAGTGCGTGGAACTAGTGACATGTCAGAACCTGCACACACACACAGACACCGCCTGAGGTGAGGCCACAGCTTCATTTCCACAGGAACTGTGGGCGGGGGGTTGGTTAACCGCATGCCACCTTTCACACACCTTATCATAAACCCCTGAGCACAAGCTTTGTGACAGCAATGAACACTTTGGCAAAGCCTGGCCCATTTAGTACATTTTCACAGTGTTTTACTGGGTTTTAACTGTTCTGAGAGGCAGTAGCTACAGCAGTATAGAGGTCCCACACTTAACCTTGTGATACTGCAGAACATGACCGGCAGCTTCTTTGTCACAAACTTTCCCAGTTTGATTTTCACGTCATTAGTGGGTGATGGAGGTGTTGGGGCAACTAATGACACTGCTTATTGTCACAATGAGTAAAGTGGCTGTAGGGACAGTAACAGAAGGTAGGGTCACTTGTCGGGAGGCACCGTCACACGTGTGAGCTCCAGCTAAACCCATTCACCTGCTGAGGAGAACACCTGTGTACAGACCACACCTTCGGATTCAGAGGAAGAAGGCCGCAAGCTGTGACTCATTCCCAAGGCACCACGGCTTTCTCAGGCCTGCAAGTTGTAACTCAGCTCTGGGGGTCACTGTTGCTGGTATCACTCCTGCTGCAAATTTACTGTGAGGTGCCAGGGAGGTGAGGTCAGGTGAATTTACAGAGTGTCCTACACATCCTGGGGTGTTTAGGCAAAACTCCTTGGTAGCCACATGTTGAAATCTCTGTCACACCCCCCTGGGGAATCGGTTGCCTTGCCACCCTGCCAGTAAGTTCCGCAGAATGCCAACATGTGACCTAACTCCTGCCCCTGCCCCTGCCCCACCACACCTCTCCAGATGCATAAATACAGCACAGGCTACTGAGTGCTAGAGGGACAGGTCCTCTGGGGAGCTGGGAGTCACAGAGCTGACCAGGAGTCACTGACTTGACCAAGAGTGTCAGTATCGACCGGGAGTCAGAGCATTGACCAGGCATTCCACCAGTTCCAGCACAGGCCACGGTGACACCAGTAAGACCAGTGATCCCACTGCTGCACGTCTCTTCCTCACTTCCTCTGTTTACTGTTCTTCCTCCTCTTCCTTATTATCACCCACCTGTTCCCTGCAGTGCATTGTGGGTGGAGCATCATGTTTTGGTTGGTATGGATAACAGCGGGGTCCAGCCGGGCTGCCCCCTGTGGGGACAAGGACATGGTCAATTTATCGACTAGACTGATATACTGGCTGGAGCAGCAGAGGAACATACTGGACGCTCAGGTGAGTGGCTGCAGGGGGGCCTGCTTTTCCATGATAAAGTGCAGTATATGCAGGTGTCACAGAACATTATGGATGATGTTCAGGAGTACAACATACAATGACCCCCTCCTGCATTCTGGAAAACCTGCTTGCAAAGTCAATTCTTGCAGAATGAAGCATTCATTTAAATGGAGCAATAAATTATAAGCTCCCAAAAAACAGTACAGATGCAAAATTCAGTGTGATGATTTAAACCCAGAGAAATGCAGCTGAAGACTATCAGCCCCCCCAAAGAACTGACTCCCATACTGGAATTACTGTGTTCCCCCACCCTACTCCTTCCCCCACTGAGCTGCTGGTGAAGTGCCATTAGTGACAAATGAACAGGATATGAAATCTCACATAGGTATTCACATATCACATTGCTTTTTGAGGGAGCCTTCTTCAGAGCAGGAGTGTCATTCTGTGTTTTAACACCCCAGGTTTTAAATCAACAAGTAAGGTTTTCCTTTCTCTTTTTACCTTTTCAACAACTTTTTGATGTTATTTTAAAAATGTTATTTATTACTATGGGTGAAAAACATAAGAGAGCTATTTGAGTTCCCTGTGAGAGGTGCAGTAATCTATGAGGGGGGTCTGGCCTACTGAACTGTCACTTCTCTCAGCAATGAGGTAGCTGTGTGTGTGTGTGTGTGTGTGTGTGTGTGTGTGTGTAATATCGGAAAATGTTTTGTCATAACTGCTCCTCTCCTGTGTCCCTGCTGTTCAGATGGACTCAGTCCCTCACCTGCGAGTCCAGAGACACATTGTGAGTACCTCACTAGACACCTGTCCAAATGTGCTCACGTGCTCTAAACTGTATCCACATGTGAGTGGCACTGTGACAAATACAAGTATACAACTACACATTCAAAGGGCTACACAGGTAAACAACTAAACTGTACATAGGTAAAGAAAATCCTATACATCTGGTTAATTTCATTTTCCACTAAGAGTCTCAGGGTGACAAACCAGTGATCTGCTGGAATTTTTCTCTGATCACCACATTTACTCAGGCTGTTTTGGCTCTGTATGTGTGTTTTAATCTTTACTCTGCTACCCTACACAGACAGATGTCTTGAGAAAACATTGTGAATACCTAGCATGCCTCAAGGACCAGGTCTCTGCTGATGTCCTCCAGTCTGCTGAGGCCCTGTTCATCCACCTGAGGAAACAGGTGAGCAGCAGGGGGGGCGCTGACCAGTTCTGTGGAGAACTGCCATGTGCACCACAGTTGAATCACACCAGTGTCCCTTTTCCTGGCAGATCCTTCAAGGGGGGGTCGCTCCTGAGGCACTGTGTACCTGCAGCCTCCCGCTGGCACAGCCCAGCACCACCCCTCTGTGGAACCTGCAACAGCAGATGTCTGCTGTGCTGCACTCCTGGATCCTTGAGCTGCAGAACCTGACTGCATGTAGCTGATGGACTGGGGGAGAAACATATCCCACCCACACGCACAAACGGGGACACCCTCGTTCCCTCGGAACAAAGTAGCATAAATGATTTATGTATAAATGTATTGTATATGTATTTGCTGTTTTAACTGCTCCATGTTACATTTCATGGAATAAAGGTGTAAACACTGAAGTGTGTCCGGTTTCTGCAGTCACACTACCAGGACAGGAAGTCATGCACTGCCGGTAGGGAAGGGGGTTGAAGCGATTTAGCATCATCTTCTTCACCTTTGGATAACAAACAAAGGGAGAACATTCTCACTCCTCTCACATAAGTGGATTCAAACCCACAGGACAGGAATAATAGGCACTGGCGTTACCCTTTTATAAAAATGAGAATAAATAGCAGCACAATTTTTCCTTTCACAGAAACAATAAACTTGCCTGTTGAAAAGATGACCAACAGTGTACAACATTTTTAACAGTATGCTGCTGTATTGATTAAGTTCAGTCAGTTTGTCTGCTCTTTATGCAACTTTGTTTTTCAAGTCACAGCCCCGAAATATGGCACACGGATACGTATCACCCTAAGTGACCCTTTTGTATAGTGAAGTTCATTAAACTCTCTGAAAAACCACTCATTTTGAAAATTTTAAATTTGATCTCGGACTAGGCTTGAGTTTTCAGGAGTAATGGCATCACTTGCAGAGCACACATACGTACGTGATGCTGACAGATCTTCTTGCTCCACACACACACACACACACACACACACACACACACACACAGGACTGCTGGACCCTTGGTTTAACTGCGATTAGAGGACACACACACAGTCTGACATTGTCATTTTTATTGTCTTTCCATGAGCACTTCAATATCTGACATTAAAGAACAATAGTGACATAATGACAAGTTTCAACAAAATCTATGAACCTGGTTAAAAAACACAATGCAAAAAGGTGACAAATGAATGTGATTGCTTTTGTACTTTTTGCATCTTGGAGTAATATGAATGAGCAGTGAGAATGTGAAAAAGGAGAGACGTGACTTGTGTTCTCTTTGATGCAGACACACACGCGCGCACACTCACCCTTTATGACATTATTACAACAGCAATCACCCTTTAGCCCCTTTAAAGTAAATCAAAAACTGCACAAATAAAGTGTAGAAGTATAGTGAATAGCTCCCCCATCACAAAGCACTGGAGAATATTGATCCCCACTGGTCAAGCTCTGGGGAGGATTATTAGTGATAATGTAGTGATGATAAACACGGTAGTGCAGGTTGGAAAGTATGTTGGAAAGGAATACACTGAAGCAGCTACAACAAAAGCAAAACCCATTACTGAGCAAATGCAGTTGCCTTGACCATTAAAGACGAACCGCAATTGGGGTCACAATGCCGTAACAACAGGTTGCCGTGAGTTCACCTGGGAGCAGGGACACAGCAACACTGACCACACGTAGCCGACTGCACACGCTGGAGGAGCCCCTGAAACCCTGCACTAAAGATTTGTTTTCCCCACAGAGATGCTCCACCTACGTCTACTTCACACTTATTTACTCTATTTTACTACGTCATCCACAGGCTCCCTGCAGGTACAAGACAACAGGAGGCAATGTAAGGTATCAATGTTCATGGAAAACAGGCAGAAAGACACACATACTTGCTCCCATCCCAACCTGCTACCCTTGCACCCATTTATGTCCAGAAGATGTTGGTGATGTCTGAGTCCAGGCTGTAGATCCAGATGAGCAAGGGGGCTGAGATGAGGACAAAGGACCAGGACACCCCCTTCAAAGCCTGACGGATGGACACGAGAAGCGCACTCCCTGCGACTCCATCCATAACATGCAATGGCTGTCCTTGCTCCTCCTGGAGCCCAGGCTCGATGTAGTTCCGTGCCACCAACTTGAGTACCTCATCCATGAGGATCACAGGAAGGGACATCTTGAGCACTGTCACCCACTGAGGCCACGAGAGGGGCCGGATCTGAAAGATCATCTGTACAGAGAGATGCAGGGGAGGGGTTTCGAACTTAGGATGCCTTCAAGGACAAAAGATGCACGCACACACACACGGACGTACAAAACTTACAGGAAGTGGATCCACGTAGAGGATGAGGAAGTGCAGTGCCATGGAGAGGCAGATTGCTCCCACCAACCAAGGGTTTGACCAGGGTGGCATCTTCAGTAGTGACTGGTTCTCCGACAGACTGCACCCAGAGCATGATGGGAAACTTGTAAGCTGAGCCCAGTGGCAGCAAAGCCAAGTGTACACCAAACACATCTGCCGCTCTACCTGTTCAAGGCGTTACACATCTCTATGGTGACGAGCACAGACAGCGCCATAGTCATGGGATACGGTGACTCGAACACAGAGCACTGCACCCCTGCAAAGTCGCTGTGAGCTTCACTGCACTGCAAGTAGTGGGACTGGAACAAAACGGGTGGCATCCGTGTGAGAAATAGAGTGCGCGTACACACGCGCGCACACACACACAGAATGATCATGGTCAAAGAAGCATACCAACTGGTAGAAGGAGAGCTTGGGTCCATCGTGGGCTGCCATGAACCACCAGGCTGCTGCCCCCACTGTAGCAGCTCCAACGTAGCCTGAGGTCAGAGTTTGGGATGTGGAAAAAGGGGTCAGGGATTGGAGAAAGGATGGAAAAACATAGAGTCCCAGTGATAACAGGCTCCTCCTCCTTCACTTTCATGGAAAACATACAGTGAATGGTGTTGCTCTGCTCTAGTGTAGTACATGTGGAACTGCAGCAAACGGAAGCTCACAGCCAATGATGAGGTATCTGCAGAAGAGCCAGCTGGAGATGAGCGGCTCCGTAGGGCAGCGTGGGGGGCGGGACATGATGTCCAGGTCAGGGGGGTTGAAGCCTAGGGCGGTGGCCGGGAAGCCATCCGTCACCAGGTTCACCCACAGCAGCTGCACAGGGATGAGCGCCTCAGGCATCCCCAGCGCCGCTGTCAGGAAGATGCTGCCAGGAGGACAGCAGAGCAGATGACAGTTTGTGATTTTTCCAAAAGTGGCCCTAAAACTATTCAGAATCTAATGTGGCTCTGTCCTGTGGTGAAAAATTTCTAGATTTAACAGCAAGCTAATATTGACAATGAGTCCCAAACTGTTAATAGCTTTAAAGGCGTTGTTACATTACTGCCCTTGAAAATAATGTCAAAATGTTATTGATAATTAACCTAATCATTACAAAAGAAAAGCGGTCTAAAATGATTCTTATGCTTTAATATTTTAAAACTGATATGAATACTTATTTACAAAGTATTTCAAAATCTAAAAACAAGAAAGCAATTTGAACTTTTCTGTTTATTTTGTTTAATCTCTTTGTAGAATATGTTGTCTAAATTTCTGTGTATTCCTGACAGTGTTTCTAAATAGATGCACTCTTGTTTGTGTTATATTTTGTATTGACATTTAAATGTATTAGAAAAAAAAAAAGTAGAGGAGACACTGGGACCATGCTGTGGTTGTTTTAGGATTGCCCTGGGTCAGCTTGTGAGGGGTGGGTGGTGCCTCACCAGACCACCTCGCCGATGTTGGATGAGATGAGGTAGCGGATGAACTGCTTCATGTTATTGTAGATGGCACGGCCCTCCTCCACTGCTGCCACAATTGTGGAGAAGTTGTCATCAGCCAAAATCATTTCAGAGGCTGACTTGGCCACGGCTGTCCCAGAGCCCATGGCAATGCCGATTTCAGCCTTCTTCAGAGCAGGGGCGTCATTTACGCCGTCACCTGTCTGTGGCGAGGAGGCACTGTGAGCTTAGCTACAGTACAAGCACCGTGATGTGGTGAAACAGCAGTTCTTCTCTGGTAGGGTGGAGCTACTACAGCACTGCCCCTCCCCTCCCCTCCCCTCCCTTTCGCTATGCTCACACTGTAGCCCTCACATCCCTTGCCATGACCATGATATAACCTCACTCCTTTGAAATGGTGGTACTGTGGCCCCACCCCCTCACCATGGCTGTGATGTCATTGAGGCTCTGCAGATACTCCACGATGCGGCTCTTGTGGGCGGGCTCCACACGGGCAAAGCAGCGTGCTGTGCGACACGCCTGCCTCTGCAGATGAGGGGGCAGCTCGTCAAACTCACGGCCTGTAAGCCCCCCAACAAACTGACCATCCCCCCCAGCGCCCTCTTCCTCCTCCTCCTGCTCTGTGATTATGCCCACACGGCGGCAGATGGATAGTGCGGTGCCTTTGTTATCTCCTGGGAGCACAGAAGCAGAAAGAGCACATATGTGGTCAAAGCCCAAGACATGATTCACGTGTGTGTGTGTGTGTGTGTGTGTAAGTGATGCCGTTCACTAGGTACCAACCCGTGATCATGATCACCCGGATGCCCGCCTGCCTACACATACGCACAGCACCAAGCACCTCCTTCCTGGGGGGGTCCAGCATGCCCACACAGCCGACAAAGGTGAGATCCACCTGCAGAGCAGACAGACACAGGTAAACATCCCACAGGTATAAACACAGACACACATACACGTGTGGGTGCAGGTGACAATCACCTCATAGGAGGAGAAGCTAGCGCAGTTTTCCAGGTTGAGGGTTCGTGGATCAGGAGGGGAGTCCCGTGTCGCCATGGTGAGGCAGCGTAGCGTGTCCCGCCCTGAGCCCCACTCTCGCACCTTGCCCAGCAGCTGCTCCCGCTGGGAGGGTGACATGGGCACTCGGGAGCCACCACCCACCCGCAGCCAGCGGCACCGCTCAAGCACGCTCTCTGGTGCACCCTAGTGGTGGAGAGGGAGGCAACAGTGAGCATGACAGACAGTGCAGTGTGAGGTGATGCTGACAGTGGACAGGGGTCACTGTACCTTCACAAACATCTTGGCTCCAGACGCGGACCTACTGGCCTTGTTAGGCGAGCAGAAGACAGACATGGACTTCCTGTCTCTAGAGAACTCGAGTGTGAGCTCCTTCCGCATGAGCTGCTTAATCACCTGGGGGGGGGGGGGACACTTTAACACACAGACATACACAAAGACACAAACACAGATACATAGACACAGACACACACACTCACAGAGCAGCAGGCAGTGGCCCTCTCTGCGGGAGTGAGTCTGTGCAGCTCTGTGTCGAACACGTTCATCTTCTCCACCAGACAGCAGAGGGCAGTTTCTGTGGCCTCACCCACCTTCTCATACACCCCCTTGGCCTGGAGAGAGAGCGCGAGGTAGAAAACCGTCTGTTGCATCCAAACACACAGTGGCACGTCGCATTCAGAACACAATGTGTAGATGGTGGCAGCGACCGGCACTGCTTGCCTCGTTGTAGTCCAGGGAGGAATCGTTGCACAGGGCGCAGATGGTGGCCAACTCCACCAGCCCCTCGTACTGACTGCAGCGCACTGGAGCACCATCCTTATACCTTGGGGAAGAAAGGAGACAAGAGTTATAGGATGTCAGGAAGGGAAGAGAAAGTAGAAAACTGCACGGCATCACAGATTAACGTGTGGGCCCGAATATTAATTAGTGCTAATCAGAATAATAACAGGAATAATTAGTTATTCGGTTTCTAAGCTCTGATTAGTGCATGAGTTTGTTAGGGATTAACTGGCACTCACACTTCCCCCTCTGGGGCGTAAGTAGATCCGGTGACGGTGAACTCGCTCAAGGCACACTGCTCCCCTGACACGCTGTCCACCACAAACATCTACACACAGAGGAGCAAACACGCAGGCCGTCAGAGGGCACCCTCATTAGTGTTACCAAAGTAACGGTGGTTACCACACCCAGCCGCCCATGTTAATGAGAGTTAAACGTGTGAGTGAAGCAAGAGCACAGCCCCTCTATACTGGTTGGGCTAAGGTCGGGGTGGGGGCTCACCCTGCACACTGACATCTGGTTGGTGGTCAGCGTGCCTGTCTTGTCGGAGCAGATGACAGACGTGCAGCCCAAGGTCTCGACGGAGGGCAGGCTACGCACTATTGCATTTTTGCGGGCCATGCGGCGGGTGCCCAACGCCAGGCAGGTGGTGATCACGGCCGGTAGGCCTGCAGGCGTGGGACAAACGCACACAGCATGAGTCCAGTGAGACGAGGACGCAGGGATGATTGGCGGTCTGCAATTCAAGAACCTACCCTCAGGGATGGCGGCTACGGCGAGCGCCACGGCGATCTTGAAGTAATAGACAGCCCCTCGCAGCCAGCTGCCCCCATGCACCGGATCACTGAAGTGCCCCACATTGATGGCCCACACGGCCACGCAGATCAGCGTGATCACCTGCCGTACACATACGCACACATGCACGCACACACACACGCGCCCAGAAGCATGTTATTAGGCACAAGTAACATCCCCCCTTGTCCTACTACGCCCACCTCAGGCCCCACCTTGGACAGCTGCTCCCCAAACTGGTCCAGCTTGTGCTGCAGTGGCGTCCTTTCAGGCTCTGTGGATGCCATCTCATCACGGATCCTGCCAATCTCCGTGTGGACCCCAGTGGCCACAACCATGCCCACGGCCCGTCCTGCCGCGATATTGGTGCCCTGGCAGAATGCAGGAAATGAGTGATCTGACAGTACACACACGCATACATACGCACACAGGCATGCACACACACAAGTGCACACACAAAGACTCACAGAAAAGAGCATATTCTTCTTGTCCTGGTTGACAGCACGTGGGTCTGGCACGGGGTCCGTGTGCTTGAGCACAGAAACGGATTCGCCTGTCAGGATGGACTGGTCCACACGCAGAGTTGTTGACCGGATGGATGTCAGGCGGATGTCAGCCGGTACCTTGTCGCCCACTGGGGCAGAAACAGCTTGTGAAGGTCTCACACACACACACACACACACACACACACACACACACACATCTACATACATACATGCTTCCACATAGGAATACACAACATACCAGCCACCTCCACAATGTCCCCGGGTACAAGGTCTCTGGCTCGGATCCTCTGCACGCTTTTCCTGTCCTGCCGATACACCTTGGCCATCTCTGGCTCATACTGCTTCAGTGCCTCTATAGCATTCTCAGCATTCCGCTCCTGAGCAACACATGCACAAATGGAGCACGCTGAAAACTGTACCCTGCAAACTGCACGCTTTATACATGCTGCACACTGAGCACTGCACACATACCTGCCACACCCCAACGATGGCATTAGCAATGAGAATGAGGAGGATGACAAAGGGCTCGACGAAGGCTGTGATGGTTCCTTCCCCCTCCTCAAACCAGGCCAGAGTCTCGGGGGGAACAGGGGAGAGATACAGAGAGAGAGAGAGAGTGAGAGCGAGACAACAGAGAGTGTCAGTGTCGGCGTGGAGTGTGCATTCTGTGCGTGTGCAATGTGCATATTGTGTGCAGTGTGTATAATGCGGTGGCAAGTTCCTTACAAAGGAGATACATGCCGCCAGCAGCAGAATCCGCACCAGCAGATCTTCAAATTGCTCCACCACCAGTTCCCACAGCGACTTCCCTGGGGATGGCAGCAGAGGGTGCAGTGGTTAAGGAATTTGGCTGCTGAATTTCAGGATGCAGCTTCCAGTCCCAGGAAGACTAGTGATGAAGCTCTGTGTGCGTGTATGTGTGTGTGTGTGTAACTCAGAAATGATGTTAACTGCTAATGTCAACAAGGGTTGGCGGCCTTCACCTTCTTCTGCTGGAAGCTCTTCAACCCCGAAGGTGGAGCACACAGAAGGGGAGAGAAATCCACATTAATTCATTAATATTATTAGCAAATCAACAGAAGCACACACAGAAGGCTGTAGTGGCTGCAGGGGACGATAGGGCGCCCCCTGCGGCGCCGGGAAAACAGTCCCCGTCCCACTGAAGACCCGATTCACAGTGGGGGTGGGGGTGCTCAGGTACCGTTCGGGCCCCAGGTGTCGCGCGCCTTCCTTAGCTGTTCGCCGCTTAGCCCTGTAGTTTCGTTGACCGCGAAGAAGGACAGAACCTCCTCGACCGTCTTTGTGTGGGCATTGTCCATGCCTAGCGACACACACACACACACACACACACACGCACCTTAGTTTCCGCTGCGATGACAGATATTTCTTTGGGAGGGGGTGGTTACTGTGTTTACCACATTACTATCACATTTCAGTCTACGAGCCATAAAAACCCAGTAATAATTCCCAGCTGGTCCTGAAATATTCTGCAGAATTTGTGAGGTACAACGTTACTGTTGCCTTCACACAGCACACGATGATCTCTCACATAAACTCACACATTATTAATATTATTATTATTATTATTATTGCCATAAAACTAAAAAAAATACCTCAAAAAAACAAATAGGCAAGAGCGCTGCTGTACTCACCAGTTCACTTTATATCCCGCCGGGTCTTTATGTACCAATTAACGGAGCGGTGAAGTCACCGCAAATGGAAGCTCGAGTGCGGATGTAAGCGGGGCGTTGCGGGCTGTGGGCTCCCTGCCGATCGGTCGCGGTCCCGCAGTCTTAATAATTCTACATGCTAATTGTTGATGCTAATTGTGCGCGCTCTCCTCTGATGTAACGGCCCGCTAATCTGGCGTCGCTGTGTCGCAGCCGCAGCTCCGCAACAGGCCGCACGGCGACTCCCCCGCGGGCCAACACGCTAACAGCAAATCGGAGCGCTGCCTCAGCTGATGACGGTCCCATAGCCCAATCAACGCCTCAGCTTCTTCCGGAGTCCCTCCCACCGGCAGTTTGGTATAAGAAAGTGGCAAACAAAACTGGTCAATCAGGCGGCTGCATCTGCCTGTCAATCATAAGATTGTCTTACACGTCAGCCAATCATGGAACCGAATAACGGACTGACCCAAAAACTGACCAGTAGTGGTGAAGTAGAGCAAATAAAACAGGGAGTCAGGACGAACAGGTATGCGGAAGTGGGAGACGCTGCTATGGAGCAGCAATGGACAAATAGCATCTGGAAAAAGGGTCACAGTGAGGAAGGTAGGATCAAGTGTCTGTTGTTGGTCAGGTAGCTGTGGTCAGCAAGGTGGGATTAGGAGGGCTCTGTTGGCCAAAGACAGCCTGGGAGCCCAAAACAGGCTGGAGTGACACACCTGTCCAGGTTCATCACAGTTTGTCTGCAGGTGAGTGTCTGATGCAACAAGGTCATATTTTTATAGTGGGAATGTTTCAAAGTGCCCCTTCACAGTCGACCCAATTAGAACATCCATAATTATCCGAGTTAAATGTGGATCTAATTAATACTGCAGCCCCAAGGCAATATTCCCTCCCTCTTCCTCTATATATATTGTCAGAGGACCCCCCCACACACACACACACAAAAACACACAAAAACAAAAGAAAGTCTATGCTGTGGTGTACAGACTTGACAGAATTAGACTAGTGTGGAGACTACAATGAACATAAAAATATTGTTTTTTGACAAATTGTCATGATACGTAGCCAGCAGATGCTATTGGTGAGTCACATGAGCCACTGTTCTCACATTCTCACGGATCAGCAATCTCACAATCGCTGACCCCTCACACACCGCTGGGGAATGAAACAAAATTAGAAGATGTGTTAAACTGGTTAAATAGGTTAGTTCAGTAAAAGAGGCTCAGGGAAGATATGTTACTATGGCAGCTCTGGAAGTCACAGAGCCACGGTGTGCGTTTGGCAGAAACAAACAAAACCACAACTTGCCTCTACCCGTACGTGTGTGTGAGATCACAGACCCAGCACACCGGGCCTCATGAGGGTCACTCTTTGTCCACCTGTGGCTTAACTGCGAGTCTCTAGCCATGGCTTTGCTTTTTACAGTCTGGTTCAGGTCTAACAGGTGAGAAGCGAGTGAGGGCCGAGGATACATACATACACGGACACACAAACATACAAAGTTACACAAGTTTTATAAACAAAGTAACATGTTTTGTAAGAAGTAGTGATAAAAGAACACATAGAAACATCATATGACCACCACACTGTGGATAGAAACAGGAGGAGTCCGGCCGCAGTGGCACCTGATGTGTCCTCATAGCGGATATTCATGCCACAGGCTGAAACAGAGAGAAGAGAAACACTTAGTGTGTGTGTTCTCACTGTGCTGTTCGGACACAATGCCATCAGTGTAATGAACTGAACAGCTCTGGTTACAATGGGACAATTTTAGGGTGATTTGGAAATAATGTGGTCAGAGTGTGACCGTTCAAAATGGTACAGACACTAATAGCGATAGTGGAACAGACATTGACACCAGTGCTGACACTGGGACTGGGCCTGGCACTGACTCTTGAGACTAAGACTGACGCCAGCACCAACATCAGCATCGGTGCTGACAGTGATATTGACGTGGGGACAAGCACTGACACCAGTGCTGATATCAACAGTAACGCTGGAATTGGAACTGGCTGATGCTGTCACCAACACTGACAAAAACAGCTACAACACAAACTATCACACAGTGCATAAACCTTCATTACCTTCAGGCTATTATTATTCACCACACAGTGTGTTTTGTGTGCTGACAGTGGTGGGTGGCTCATTGGGCATGGGGTTTTTATCCTGCTCATAGTGTGTGCAGTTTGCACATGCAGATGTGCACTGCACATGGGAATGGTGAACCACCTGTGCCCCCCACCCTGACATAGTGGTTGCTATGACTACAGTTGGACATGATGGCACTTAAATACCTGTTTCTGGCAGATTCAGCACTGTGTTCTTGGATTCAAAGGATTCAAGGATTCAAAGGTTTATTTGTCATGGGTGAACAACACAGCATAGCAGTGTTGTCCCCATGAAAAGTTTTGTTTCTGGGCATCCTCAGTAGTGCAAATATGGACATAAATATGTAAGTATAAATAAGTAAGGTTCTTGCTTAATTCTGGGTGAATTTTCTGAAGGTGATGATTACTCTGTGTGTGTGATAGCTCGGTGGTGTTCAGTACCAGTGTGTGTACTCTGGATCAGCCGTGTTCTGCAGAAGCAGCTCTTTCACCTCCCTGGGGGGTTCTAAGCCATACTGGGCAGCCCTGTCCCAACGCTGGAGACGGCTGATTCCTGGGGGACAGACAGAGAGGGTTGAGGTGTGACTGCATTATCTGTTTATCTACGTTTCTATTTATCTATCTATGTATCTGTTTACTTGTCAAAATTTATGACTGATCTGCAGAAACCTCACTTTCTGGGGATAGAACAGACTGAAAGCAAAGTATGTATACACACACAATCATTGTACCACTTGACATATTTTCTTGTTATTAATTTCTCCTCTGCATTTATATAGTTTAATGCATTTATTATTATTATTATTATTATTATTATTATTAACTGTTATTTTTCTTCACTAAACATTCTTGTTCATAAAATTGTTCAACCGTTGCTTTGGCAACATTAGTGTATTGAGAAACCAGCAGGGGACAGCAGCAGGGGGGACAATAGCTCAGGTAGATACCGGTACAGGGTCCGAAGTGCCAGTCCAAGTCGAACTTCCGCAGCTCCTGCAGCTCCTTCTGGCGGGGCGTCAGGGGGCAAGGCTCGGGCTCTGATTGGTCACATGAGGGGCCAGGGGCGAGTCATTAATGCAACATAATAATAATAATAATAATAATAATAATAATAATAAAGAACACAAACAGGACACGGAATACAAACTAGACCCCCCCCCCCCCCCCCCCCCCACACACACACAAAAACCTGTGTCCGACGCAGGCGGCTCCTTGTCCAGGCGCTTCTCGGTACGCGCTCTCTTGACCACTTTGAACGAATCTGTGATGAGTCTGCGCTTCGGAGACATGGCCGCTGACGGACGGGGGGACACACATACGCACACGGCACAACAGGCGGACCACGGCGTACGCAAACTATACCAAGCCGGAAGCAGGGAAACGTATCCGGAAGTGAAGCTGGATGCGTGAAGTGATGTCAACAGTAGGGGGAGCCCTTGCGCCTCGAACCAGAGTCGCACCGAAACTCCCGTCGAACTGAGAAGTCGTTTTAGCAAAGGCAGGTTTGTAGGAAGCGGTGTGACCCAGGGTGTGAGCTTACATCAGTCCCACTTTCAGTACTGGCCCGTTTGAGCCCCTGTGAAAGAGCGCGGTGCTGTACGTCTCTTTACACGTTCGGGAAGTGAACAAACGCGTCGAATCTATTGCGTGTGTTGCCTGCAAGGAGTGGGGTCGCGTCCTTATAGCAACCAGAGCCCAGGAGGCAAGAGGGGGTCGGCTGGGGGAATTGAATTCATTTGATCAATAAAGTGCTCGTTCTGTTGGGCTCCAAGTGTTCAGCTCGTTTGTTAGTTTGTTACCGTCTCAGGTGTCAGAGCTCAGACCGCACAGAATGGACGACATGCAAAGAATATTGTGTGGGAAATCTGTGTACAAGCACAACAGGTGTCTGCAGCCGAGCAAAACATCACGTTTGGAAGAAGTCAGGAAAAATGTCTGATTTAAAATATGTCATTTAGAGTGTTTGCTCATGTAATACAATTTAGGAGGGCATTCTGTGTGTGTGTGTGTGTGTGTGTGTGTCAGTGTATTACAGTAATAGAGTCAGTAAGTCATCTCTCCACACATTAGCTACTTTCAATGCTGCTGTCTCCAGACCATCACTGATCTTCCACTGACACCTGATCTGCCACACATCCCCCCCCAAGTCCCCCTGTATCCCAGTCTGTCTTCCTCCTCCTTGCGAGTGTCCATCCAAATATGAACAGACAAAAATAAATAAAATTATAGGCACAGGAGACCTGTCAATAATGAAAGTATTCTATATTTACTTTATGTCCGACTCTGCACTTGTATATGCTATATATACAGTACATAAAACCTGTGTCACAGACACTGATATAAAAATAATTTCATGACAATATATTTAAGGTATTTATTGGCTGTTATTGAATTTTGGTTGATGAACAGCAAGTTCACCTAGAGAGTGTCTTTTTTTCCTATGATCTTCTCATAAAGCAAATTCTTGTAAAACATTCCTCAAAAACCTCTTATTTACTGTTAATTTAATTTGGAGAAAATAAAAGTCTGTTTCTGAAATGCACAAGGTTTATCCACTTTTTAACAAAAATGCAAATATTCAAACACGCAAGAATGTTTATTCAGAACTATGTGGAAAACATTAGAAATGCTCTGGACACCGTTACACATTTGTTTTTCTCTTTTCTTTTGTCCTTTTAACCCCTTTTCATTTATTGTTTCTGTTTACTCTGTTTTTCTTGGGTGACCCTGTGGTGCAGCAGGCATCTCACAGCTCCTGCATTTGGACATGGGTCCATATCTGGCATGGTCTGTGTTTCAGCTGGACTGGTGATGCTAAATGGATTTAGTTTGCGCTTACATGAATGAGTGTGAGTGTGTGTGTGTGTGTGTGTGTGTGTGTGTGTGTGTATGTATTACTGGAATTCTGGCAAAATGAAGCTGCGTTGTATGAGGGACACTTGTACTGCACAGTATGTGATTGCTGTTCACATAAAGGTGAAATGTACTGCACAGTAGTTCACTTTTATTTTTAAAACTTAGATTTTTATGTGCTGGAAACTTGGTAAAATTATTGTATTATTTTTATATAAAAATCTTCTATAATGAGGCATAAAATTATATTAGTGTTCATTGCAGTTCAAGTTACTTTTTTGAAGTGGTTTTAAAGAAAATGCACCTTAAATTAATCCAACATATTGAATGAGGGCCGAGGGACTGAGTAATCCTGCACAGTGTGTGCTAATTCTCACGTTTTGAAGACTAATGGGCATGATCATGGAACCATTGGTGCTCCTGAAGGGAGGACAGCAAAAAGAAGATGTGCAGTCTTATTGATTGAATGTATAGCCAAAAGAGGAGAAGGCCGAGGACGGGTTCCTGAGGGACACCTCTGGTGAGGAACAGGTGCCCAGCCACAGGAGGGCAGTGTGCGGTCACTAAGTGCCTTTCCTGAGACAGGAAACAGTTCAGTAAATGGCCCCTGAAGCCGCATTTGTGGGGCTCCATCCTGCCTGGTACTGCGGCTCCCAAAGCCGCCATGGATGTTTCAGGAGTTCTTTCAGCCCTCAACCATCTTGCTCCATCCGTGTTTGAATGATGAGATCTCAGAGTCCACTTTGTTTCTAATTGAATTTTATGTCTGAGGAGCTTTGATTTGTCCATTTCCTCTCACTCACAAGGCTGTTCTCTCTGGGTTCCTGTTTCATACTGATTTAATCAGAGAGTGTAGAAATTCTGCATAGTGCTGATGTTCACCATCCCCATCATCCCCATCATCGTCATCATCATCATCATTAACATCATCGCTATCCTCATCATGATCAGTGCAGTCATCAGAGAGAGACTGTCAGGAATGATAACCACCACAGTGGATTTTCAACATCAAGATACTGGTTTACTTCCTGGAAAAATCTCTCCTCTGTGTGTGTGTGTGTGTGTGTGTGTGTGTGTGTGTTTATCGCAACACTCCTTAAGTCTTTAGCTCCTTGCTCTGTGTTCATATGGGGCCTGGCGTGTGCAGCCCCTGTTGCCATTATCACTTCACATGTGCACACACACACACACACACACCATACACACATATACCATACACACATGCAGCTGAGGCATTCTCAAATTGATTAAACAAATTAATTTTGTTTAACTCTGCTGCCCTGTTGGGAAGAAGCTTCATATAAACAAACTGAATTGACTCCATTGCATCCAAATTTAAAAATGCATGAAAGGTGGAAAGATGTTGAACATCGCAAGTTGATGGGACTGAAGAAGTTCCATACACCCCCATGAAGTTCTGTTTACTCTTTGGAGATATCATCCTGGACATGGTCCCTGTGAGGCCATGAGGATACATACACACTTCCTGTGTTAAGACATGTGTTACGGTGCGTATGTGTGTGAAGAAATGCTGTTTGCTGCTGCACTGGGATCTGACTCCTCTGAAGATCTGAGACCCCTTGAGGGAATAGATGTCCCATCACATCCTTCCTACTTTACAGTGTAAATTATTGAAAAGCATCATTAGACAAGTAATTGTTAGGAAACCACAGGGATACTAATGCACACTCAGAAATAATATAGTGCACCTAAAGTTCACAGTAAAAATGAGTAAAACCACAGGAAATTCACCACCACATGTCCTGGACATGTGCAATTCCACATCATGAAATCCAGTTACTCGCTTTACTGTGTGTGTGTGTGTGTGTGTGTGTGTGTGTGTGTGTGTGTGTGTGTGTGTGTGTGTGTGTGTGTGTGTGTGTGATTCCTCATGGGAGGGAGGAATGGTGGGAGGTTCAAGAGGGAGGGGAGAAAAGGAGAGAATGAGGAAAGGGGCAGTGAAACGGAGAGACAGTTGGAGATACGCTGTGTGTAAATGAATGTTCACATCGAGAGGACGCTGCTGGACAGAGCACCAACCAGTGGACCACTGAGTACAGCGTACTGATTACAGAGTACGGAGAATACAGTACAGTGTATAGGGGACCTGTGCAAGTTATCTGTGGAAAAGAGGACTTCACTGTGTGAAACTGAGGATTGCAAATAGGACAGGACTACATCCTCCTGGCAAGATGATGGGCTGCATCACCGACTTCTTTACCTATGAGACCACAAAGTCCGTGGTGGTGAAGAGCTGGACCATTGGAATCATCAACCGTGTTGTCCAGCTGCTCATCATCACTTACTTCATTGGGTCAGTACCTACACACACTGTGTGTATGTGTGTGTGAGAGAGAGAGAAAGATGTGGGTTAAACACCACTGGGCCAGGGACAAGGGAGGGAGAAAGAATATTTACAGTTATGGTGGTCCATTAAAAAGTTTGTTTCTTGTCTTGATTTAAATTAAGAATTAAACAATTAACACATTAAATTAATGTAAGCTTCTGAGAGGCTCTGAAGAGGAAGCGGCACCACTAATAACTGCTCCCACTTCAAACCCCAGTCCTTCCTCCTTAATGTCCATTTGGACAGAGACACACAGTCCAAGCAGCAATCTCTTCTGGAAAAAGGGACAAAGAATATAATTTGCTTGAATTTAGATGACAAGAGGCTGGACTGTTAGCTGCTTCTCTACTGTTCCTGTTCCTATCAGGTAAGGATTATTTTCCAGAAGTTCTGCATTGGGCCATTAGGTGGAGTAGCGGTTGCCATATTCCTGCTCTAATACACCTGATTAGTCTTCATTGCAGTTCAAGTTACTTTTCTGAAGTGGTTTTAAAGAAAATGCACCTTAAATTAATCCAACATATTAGGTACTTAGCTTGAGTGGATAACAGCTGTACAACAGGGTAAATCAGTGTAATTTGCTCAGAATACAAACCCAACAATGTAAATCACCTTGAAGAAAAGTGTGAAACAATGTAATAACCACATATTTACCCAAAATTCCTCATTGCAGGAGTGATCGGTCCACAGGCTGGTAACTGAGAGCAGCAGTTCAGTCAAGCACACATTTCTTTCGAATGCTATTCATTTTCTTTTATCTCTGTTTATTCTGGGCAGATTAAAATAAATGTCTGTTGATGATGTGTTGTTGACTCTGAGTTGAATGTCATTTTGGTAAAAACTTTCTGAAAAATGGACAAATGTAAATGTTAACCATGATTCCTCCTACTGCCGTGTTTGACACCTATTCTGTGTCCTTCCTTCCCTTTTCCAATCTTCCTCTTTTTACATTATCCCTTCCTGCATTTCTCTTCCATCCCTCATTCACCCCACATGATCTTTCTTCCTTCGCTCCTCCATCCCACCTTCTTTCCTCATCCATCGCTCTGTCTTTTACAATTCCTTCTCCAATTCCTCCTCATTGACATGGTCCAGCTGGGTGTTCCTGCATGAGAAGGCCTACCAGGTGAGGGACACGGCCATCGAGTCCTCGGTTATGACTAAGGTGAAGGGTTTTGGCGTCTACAACGGCAGAGTCATGGATGTCGCTGATTACGTGACCCCTACCCAGGTGGGCACTATTTCACCTCGCATGGCCTCTTCACACCAACCAAGTTAGATCTATGATACTGATGGTTGCTGCTGCACTGTAAACTGTTGTCACTGTCAAAGGACAAATAACACACTTAACAAGTATGTGCACATAACTGGATTACTGGACGTAGCTGTTATAGGTAGTCAGAGGCAGGCAGTACCACATTACATTTACTCTGTTACAAGGACTTCTTGGCATTAATAGTTTTACTCTGTTATATTTCCATCACCCTCGTCACATTATTATTGTTTCAATGTTCACTCCTTAAGATAAATTAAGTCACTTTTCTTGTAACATATTAAGGACATGTCTTGTCATGTCTTCTGGTAGTTTCATTGGCTATCATCACTTTTTTACTGTAAATATCAGCATTTGCATATCATTACAGTATTGTACATTATATGCAGCCAGTTACACACAGACCGTAGGGGCATGGCTAAACGTGTAGTCGGTGACACATTAACACACGTGTGACATCGGACTGTTAACGTCCAGCTGGATGCTGCCTGGGGAGTCTCAATGTCCGCTGAAAAATGGACATGAAGTACAAAGTGACTTTCAACTGGACAACGGACATGGCCCTCATCTCTGGGGGGAGGATAGGATCACATGATGCTGCAGCAGGAGAGGGTCCACGATTATTTTTGTGGTCCCATACCGTAGAGGTTTTGGTTCAAGTCACTCGATGAACAATCCTCTCTGATGGCCCCTTTTTTTTATGCTAAAGCAACCCTCCGTTACTCATAATCTGAGTTATTTGGTGAGTTGCTCCTGCTTTATTAAATTTAGGTGTGTGCACTTGACCAACATGTTCCTAGCATGTTAATAGAAAGAAGTTTAACATTTTTAGAGGTTCAAACAATCACTTGTTTTATTTAAACACGCTAAAAAGGAGTATTTTGAAGATCGATGTTCAGTGATTTTGGGATGGGCTTTGTATGAATGACCCTGACAGAACACAGTAGTCACTGATAAAGTATAGACAGATGGATTATTAACAAATGAACACGTTAATCAAACAAAAATTGTGCTTCCTATCAATTCTATACACAGTTGCTGGTGTAATGTACCCAGGTAAAATGGTAGTGTTGGTTAAAGTCAGTGGTTATGAGCTTTTTCCAGGATCATACATTTACATTTTATTTATTATGCAGTAGCTATAATATAGTAAATATGTGTCCTTTGCAGGATTAAATCTTCTCCAACTGCAAAGGGCTTCTTAGTTTAGGCGATTCTATGAGTCACGATATGATGCCCTCGGTGCATCTACATTTGTGGATAAGGTTCACCTTAACACCTGCTTTTGCTCATCTGCCTCTTGGGATTTCTTTGTGAGAAGGATGCTTGGTTTCTAAGTGCCTATAAAGCTTTGATGGCTTAATTGCCTCATTGGAAAGAAATTCTACGCACACTGGATATGGTGTCTGAGACGTATACTTCATACATCATAGATTATACGTTCCATCGAAACTTGGTTTGCTTTTTAGCACTTTCAGGTGCTGCATTGCCTTTGTTGTTTGTTTTACGTGAACAGCCCGCAAAAAAAGGATCGATTGATGTTTGTTGAACATCACTCATCTTCTGTGTATGCGTTGCACAAAAGACAAAACTAAAAACAAGCAAGTTGCTAGCAGCTTATATTGTGCAGCTGTGCATCTTCAACCTGGAACTGATGGAACAAATAAGATGAATGCCTTCTGCCAATCACATATCAGCACTGGACAGAATACAGACATAACTTATTTATTAATAAATAATAATATGAATAAAAATAATAATATTTTGCACTCAATAAATAAATAAATGTTTTTTACATTTTTAAAATGACAATTTTTCTATGTAACCATAGAAATACTTAGACTATTTATTAATTTATCAATTGGTCTCTCTACAACTTGGCAAAACATCATTCACTGCTCAGTTGCTGAGAACCTCTGGACTAAGCGACCAAACTATGAAAGTCACAGTGTCTGTATCTCTCTCTGTTGAGCAAATACACTATAGCTTACTGTGCTGTTTACTCTGTGTCGCTTGCATAAAAGTGTCTGATGGATGAATCAGTTGTTATTTCAGTGAGTGCCCCCTAGTTCCCCTGTAGAGGTGTTCTGATCGAGTCATATCGGCATCTTAATCACTGCTTTCTGCACATAATTCACCCTACCGTGTGTGTTCCAGTCAGTATTTAATTTTATTAGGGACATTATATGTTCATTACACATTACATTAGAGTATAAAAGTGTTACTGTGGTACACCATGCAGAATTACACAGCACCGTAATAAAAAATGTTATGCTTTAATCACACTTTTGATTTTCCAGACTTCCATCATATCCAGAGATCCTCCCTGGAAAAGAAACAGGTGGACAACAAACAGTAGTTGATCAAATGTGTGCAGATAAGACTGAGCTGTGCTACTGTGGACTCCTGCAAAGATTGTGTGTTTCTCAGGGTGTTTAATCCTTTGTGCGTTTTGGGTGTTTCTACCAGGGAGCCTCTGTGTTTTGCATCATCACCAAACTCATCACTACCGAGAACCAAGTTCAGGGTTTCTGTCCAGAGGTGAGACAATGCTGATGATCTTCTCCTCATCTCATGGGAAACTCTCACAACTAACACCATGTTTGTTAACATGTTTGTAGATGTGTTTATGGGGCTTCCTACATCTGAACTTCACTACTGATCTCCTGCTCTTAGCGCCCCCAGTTGATGTGTCAGCAGTAGGACCAGTTGTGTTTTTTTGGGCTCTAGATTACGGTGTGACAGTGTCCTCCTCCTACTCTCACCCATCTGTCCACTTCATCAGTTTGACCCCTGCTGGTCTCATCCTTGCAGAGTGAGACAAAGTACAAGTGCAAGAGTGACAATGACTGCAGGGCTTTCATGGAGAAGCCTGGAGGGAATGGTGAGAAAATAGAAGTGACATGCTCCTATCACCACCCTTACAGCATGATCACAGAGACCCACAACAAAGACACACTTGACATATTTCAATCTGGAGAATGTGAAGAAATCCATGTCACCTCTTGATCTTCACAGGTGTCATGACAGGAAGGTGCGTGAGCTTCAACAGCACCCTGAACACCTGTGAGATCAAAGGATGGTGTCCTGCTGAGATTGACTACATAAAGATGTAAGACATTTGTGTTTGCCTCTGCAAATCTGTCTCTCAGCTCAAAGTGAAAGCGACTAATTTCTGTTTTTCAGGGAGCCCATGATGGAGGTGGAGAACTTCACCATTTTCATTAAGAACAGCATCCGGTTCCCGCTGTTCAACTTCACCAAGTCAGTATGAAGAAGGTCATCACTGTTCTTGCAGACTCTTGACTGAGTCGAACTCTGGGCCACATAACTTCATGCAGAAAATTACTGTTACACCATATATGTTATACACCCACATCGTTTATTGTTTAACTTTATTGTGTAAAGGTTTCAAAAACACTCAAAGTGAACCTCAGTTTCACAGCTTTCCGCCACTTGCTGATGAGTGGAAATACTCCCTCCTCTTTCTGCCCAGGGGAAACTTCCTGCCCACCATCACGAGCTCCTACATCAAAAAGTGCAACTTTGACCCAGTCAACAACACCTACTGCCCGATCTTCAGGGTGGGAGACGTTATCCGTTTTGCTCATCAGGACTTCTCCACCCTGGCTCACAAGGTGGGGTTCAACAAGGGCTGTGTTTCTTCATGTTTTTCATATGTCAAACCGACACCATCCATACCTCAACTCCACATCAGCCCCATATCATTCTGTTTAGAGCAGGAACTCAGGAGTCATATGTTCTGCCATTGCTGAGCCTATCTGCACAAATCATTCTCCTTGCACTCATTCTGCTCCTCAGGTTCCTCTTCTTCTCTTGTCCATCATGGAGCCATTTGCTCACATGAACCTGTCGATTCTATCCCCTTTCACCTTCCAGGGAGGAGTTATTGGAATAAAGATTGGGTGGGTATGTGATCTGGACAAGTCCGAGGACAGCTGCAACCCGTCTTACTCTTTCACTCGACTGGATGCTGTCTCTGAGAAGAACAACGTGTCTCCTGGGTACAACTTCAGGTGGGTGTGCGACAGGAAGGCGGGGCTATTTGTCTACTGTAGAGTGCTAATGTGAGCCCTGACAAAGTGGCACAGACTAACCCAGACTTTTCTGTCACGATCAACCTGCCAGATATGCCAAGTACTACAAGATGGATAATGGCACTGAGTACCGCACACTGCTTAAGGCCTATGCCATCCGGTTTGACGTGCTTGTCAATGGCAACGTGAGTTTCCCAACAGCAAATGCAACTGCTGCCAACCGTTGCATTATGGCTCCCTTCCTCACTTCATGTCTGAAGAACAAAGGTGGTAAAGTTCACTATTACCTTTGGTAAAATATAAGCTGGACTGAGTCTGTGTGCATTTGTTAACAGGCTGGAAAGTTCAACATGATCCCTACTCTGATCAACATGGTGGCAGCATTTACCTCTGTCGGAGTGGTAAGATGATAATGTTGTCCGTCTGTGTGCTCCTGCTGCATGTGTGATATACCACCTATGTGTGGTATATGTGTCAACTGAGATATGCGTGGTTTATGTGTGGTACATTTATGAAACCACGTGTATCGCACTCTGTTCCTGTGCTCAGGGGACCGTGCTGTGTGACATCATCCTCCTCAACTTCCTCAAGGGGGCAGAGCAATACAAGGCCAAGAAATTTGAGGAGGTAAAAGAGTCGTCACTCAAGCTGATCATGATGCTGACAATGATGACCGCCTTTGGCCGGGGTGCTTCAGTCTGGAAAACTCCTCTCCTTTCCTTCCTCTCTCCCTCACTTTACTCAGGTGTCTGACACCCAGATCACGTCAACCGCTTCCCACAGCAATGGCCTAAACCGCAGCAGCTGCAGCCAGCTGTCAGTCAAGCAGGATGAAAAGCGGTCCACTGACTCTGGGGCCTTCTCCATTGGACAGGAGCACTGATGGACAGGAGCATTGATGGACAGCAGTGAGCAGCCAATGAGACGCAGAGGAGCGAGGGAGGTGCTGGGCTCTGCTCTGAATATTACTATGTAGTGCCGCTGCTTGCATGTCCATGTCCACTACAGCGAGTTGCCATCCCTATGCACCGTGCTAATACTGTAGCTCCCTGTAACCTTGTGTGACCCCAAGCACCTGTACATTTATTTGCTTATCTAGCCCTATTCTCCAACGCAACTTAAGAGTGTTTAACAACTTACTGTGATGTACTAATCAGATGCCTGTGTACCATGGTACAGAGAAATGTACCTGCTCTGCATGCATGTTTGTACTAAACTTATTTTATACACTGAAATTCACAGTTGGACGATGCCTTTATAAATGCAATTGTAAGGAGTATAACATGTATCACTCAATAAAGTGGAAGTTGGGTGATGAGCAGCACACTCTGGGTTGTCTAGTCCCTCCAGTAATCTGATATCCTCAATTTAACATCCCACAAACAGAACCACTACAAAAACCCAGCCATTAGGACTCACGCACAAACTCAGTGCATTTGTACAAAGTACTAAGCCATAGACAAAAGCAAGATGCACCATAATTGACCTGTTCATACAGTACTGATACAGAGTAAATACCTTGATCAAGGTAACAGGAGGCGGGAGTTCTTTACTTAAAGAACATCAAACTCATCTATTATCAGATATTTCAGCTTTGATTTTGCATTTCATCACCAGGTTGGAAAATGACTTGTATGTGAAAAAGAAAGGCTGGTCTGGCTCCGCACCACAGAACACACACTATCCACACAGTCAGCAGCATCAGGGTCCCACCTTGGGGTGGGCTCCTCCTAACTGCAGCTCCTTTTAATTTTGGGGGTGGAGTCACTGAGCATTGTTTGGCACTTTCATCTTCTGCTTTTTTTTCTCCTCCAGCTGCTTCCTGTGAGCTGCAAACCAGGCAGAGAGATGTAGTTTCCTGCCACGCTCAGCTGTCACCTTGTGAGGAATGGGAGAGAATTTCAGAGAATGTGATGACTCAACCCCCTTATTGGCTTCCTTAATGAGAGGTTATCATAGCACCCAAATTGTCTCCCACCACCATTGACCCCACGCCACAAAAACTGTGTGGCCAGCAGGGGATGCTGCACCTTTCTGCTCCTGCTCTCCAAGTGTTGCTCTGTGAGCTGAGCCTCAGCATCATCAGTAGAGGAGACAGTGGAGGGGCACAGGTGAGAGGGAGGGGACTTGAAGATGCCAAAGTGGGGTATCTTATAGATGTATCTGCCACCACTGCCTCTCTGTCTATCCAGCTCCTCCTTTTGGATGTCCCCTCGGGTTTGGGCCGCCAGCGCTTCCACTGGGGGAACAACAGAATATCCAAAAATATCATGTTCCGCCAGGTGATCTCTGTCTCTCACTTGTGCACATGCTGCTGGCCCTACCTGTAGAGTCCCGGAACATCCAGTAGCCATCCTCTTCATTGGCCCACAGTGACCCCCTCAGCTCAGCCCTCCCCTTCTCTGGGGGCCGACGGCCCAGCTGCCTGCTCAGTTGAACCCGGTTCATTGTGGCTGAGCTGTCCAATATGGGCTCAACCTTTGGGGGGCATGGTAAAACAGTCTAAACCCTGAGCATGGCAGAACAGTCTAAAATACTGCAGTATAAGTCTGGGCCCTCACCTGGATGCAGTTGAAGTCCAGGTCCTCGTCTTTGTTTTTGTCCCCCTTGCCCACCAGGATGTAGGACTCCAGGGAGTCGTAGACATTGTCATCACGCTGCACCCCCCACTGGTGCAGGTGGTCCTGAGTTGCCCCTACAGTTGAAACTACCGGCATCTGCGGTTCCAAGTCCGGCTCACCTGCATCAGCCATAGAGAGGGAGGTGCCATCGTCAGGTTTCCAGGAATCCTGCTGTGGGTCGGACCCTATATCTGTCGCTGGGCTCTCCCCCTCTAGGGGGGACAGAGGACTGCAGGAGAGTATAAGGGCACAAATGAGATCCAAACCCATGTTTCTGCTGCTAAAATCACATGGCTGAGTGATGGTGAGACACAGGGACACAGAAATTGGAGGGCACATGACTCTAGGGACAATGGGCAATAATACCAGAATTCCAGGAGTGAAGAAGCTACTAAACAAGATGACAGGACTATCACCACTGGACAGATCCTCTCCGTTGTCTGCAATCATCATCGTTCCTCTGTGTGTGTGTGTGCGCGCGCGCGTGCGAGTGCATGTGTGTGAAAGTGTAGTCTAAATAAACATTCACCGTGTCCTACTAATGAGTGCATGAGACTTAGGGGATGGCAGTGCTATGACAACCATTTGAGGAATGTAACACTAGATGAACTGGACAGGTAGGGGGGCACATCGGCTCAGGGAATGCATGGGAAGTTTTATAATCGACAGTCAGATGACCACAGGTATGTCGGACAGAGATAGAAAGTGAAACAGTCATCACTGTACACTGTTTACCATACACTGTTTACTTGACACTGAGTGGCATTACAATAGTTACCTTTCTGACATCCCATCATCCTGTGCCACTGTAGGAGTGGCTTTGCTCACTTGCTTTCTGATTGGTAAATGAGAAACAGAATGTTCCACCACTTCATTCTGCTTTGCTGTTTTGCTGGCACTATCTTTCCTTTCTGGCTGTAAAAAACATAAACTTATCAGCTGTCTGTTATGAGGTAAATGGCTCAAAAGCACTAGTGATCACTGAGGTTTTAAAAGACACAGCTGAAAACAGAATGAAAACAGATCCCACAGAATAACACAGAGCCCCCAGATTGTAGCAAAAGACCAAAATCACACACATGACATGTGGGACAGCGACCCTGCATCAGCTCTAATTCCTCTGCCACAGAAAGCAGCTATGTATGGCACTGCACCCACTCACATCACATCCCCTGCGCCTGTCCTGCTGTCTCCATCCTCCTGTCCTGTGGCTCCTGCTCCTCCACCTCTCCTTTAACATCTCTGTCAGCTCTTTCACCCTCCTGCTGCTCTGAGTCTCCTTCTTCCTCTTCTTGGGCTTCTTGCCCACACTGGGCGATGCAGTGTCCTGTGCCCAATCTGCCCATGGTCCTTCATCTTCATTGCTGGATGAGGACCCCTCTGAAACAGGAATGTTCACTGGTCTCTGCAGCTGTGAGGGCCCCCTGTCCCCAACTTTGCTATCTGTGTCCCCTTCCGGGAGACCAACCCTTTTGTCATCTCCACTGGTCTCTATGACAACAGGTGCTACCAGGGCTGCAGACTCAGATGCCTCCAAAGCAATGCTGCCGGAATGTGAGGAATTCAAACCGTGAATCAGTAAAGATGCTGGGTTTCTTTGTTTCCACTGCTGGGATCCATCCAGAGACTGTGGACAGTTTGCTGAGGGCCTGTCCTCCAAACCACTGCTTCTATCTCCACCAGCAGAATGCTGCAGGTCCAAGCCTTGTGGCCCCACTCTTGTAGCTTTTGCAGCCCCATCTTCCATATTCTCTTCAGGACGGACCTGGACAAAGACAAAAGGAGGGGGCAGCGTACGTCTTGTCCATCTAGGAATTAGGACTGGAGAGTCCGAACAGCTGTTCTCCTGGAGGTCCTCTGAGTTGCTGTTCTGCTTGGGGACCTCAGAGTCACTATTCTGCACAAGGACATCAGGATACCTTGAAGATAGCACACCTGGCTCACAGCTGTATTCAGACTCAAGTGTTTCCCACAGCACTCGGTCTTCTTGGAGATGGTTAGAAGTGGTCCCCGCTCTGCGCAGCATAGACAGAAGAAGGGACTCTTCCTCCAAGATGGATGCTTCCTGAGACATTGTACAGTTGTTGGTTTTCCCAGTGCTCAGTGACAGCTGTTTACTGTGATACTGTACTGTAGCTACTAAACATTCAATGTTACTCTACCATACACCTCTGCCCTGGTGTCCGAGATCATCTCTCTGCTAGGTCTCAAAACTGTGACTCCTTCTTCACTTTGTTTGTCCAGTGGTGTGAGCTCTCCAGCCTGAGAGAAGATATTCAGCTGTCCTCACCATGTCCTGGTCCTTCTCACTGCGGATGAAGCAGATACTTGCTTAGGTCGTGCACCAAGACGCTGTGGAGATCGAGTGTCTATACAAGTGAAGGCGTGCCATTGTACAGCGACTCTTTACCATCTAGCCGTTCCTGGGACACAGAACCTGCTGGACTGGACAGACATGTAGGACAGAGCGAAACAGTCATGCTTCTCATTCCTCCGCTGGTGTATTCCCTCCCCATACTCTGTATTGAAGTGTGTATGGGCGTGTGTGGGGCTTGGAGAAAGGACGAGACCATACATTTAAACCTGTCTTTTAATGCATTCGTGTGTTGTTGTCACAAACTCAGTGTTGTTTTAAATTATTAATTTTGCAGCAGTTTAAGTAAAACAAAACTGAAGTGTTAAATAAACACATTTACTTTTCAAATACTTTTCTCCAAATTGACCAACAGTAATCATTCTTATTAACTAATATTAACCGACAAGTTTTAAGATACAGTCATAATATTAACCAGCATAAGAGACAGTTAACTTGCAACGGTCATCCACACATCTATACAGCACAGCAATGTAACACACACGCAGGGGGAATTTAGAGTCGCAAGTTCACCAGAATCTTTGGACTGCGAGAATGTTCCCCGCTGCAACACCCTGCCTAATTCACGGTGCTGTTCCTGATGTTGTACAGAAATATTATTATTATTGCTGCAAACATCTTCCCAGAAACGTGATGAGCCCCGGAATTGCGGCTGTAAGCCTATTAGCCGGCAGATGGCTGCAGCGTCGCAGACTTTGGTCCCGCCCACCCCGGAAGAGAGCGAAGTTTCCCACTTCCGGCTCCTGAGCCCGCTGCTCCAGCTGGCCCGAGCCATGAAGGCCGCGCTATGCCATGTGCTTCTCGGGCTGGCCGTGTGCCTGGCGGTGGCCGCCTCGGGCCTCTTCGACTCAGTGGCCCTGGAGCTGTCGTACGAACACTACGCGGAGCCGCGCGTCGACTGGCTGCCCGCCTTCCTGGCCATGCCTTGCAACTGCCTTGTGAACGCAGGCTACGTGCTGGTGGGCGCGCTCTGGCTGCGGCGGCGCGACAGCCCCGTCGGCGGTGGCGAGGACGCGGGAAGGGCGCTCTACGTGAAGGACGTGTTCGCCGTCATGGCGCTCGTCTACGGGCCCGTGCAGTGGGCGCGCCTCGCCACGCTGGCACGCGTGCCCGCCGTGCTCGACCAGTGGCTCACCCTGCCCATGTTCGCGTGGGTGCCCGTGTGGTGTCGCTTCGTGTCGCGCGGCTGGCGGGGACGCGACGCGCTTGCGCTAGAGCTGTGCTCGCTGGGCAGCTACGCGCTCGCGCTCGCGCACGAGCGCGGCTTCGAGGCGGCGCTCGCCGCGCACGTGCTGTGCGCCGCGCAGCAGGGCGTGGCGATGCAGCGCCTCCACGGGGACGCGCGGTCGCGCCGCTACTTGGCGGCGGCGCTGTTGTCGTGCTTTGGCTTCGTTGTGCTCAAGCTGTTGGACGCGCCGCTGTCGCGGTACCGCGCCTTCCACCGCCTCACGGGACACTTCTGGTCCAAAGTGTGCGACGTGCTGCAGGTGCACTGCGCGCTGTGCTTCCTCGTGTGTGTGACGCGGCGAGCGCGCCTCGCACGGAAACGCGCGGACTGACCGGCGGCGGTGCTCAGCAGAGAAGGAGGGCTGCCAGAACCGAACCGAGGACTTATACGAAACGGACACTGATTGACTTTAAGAGGCGCTGCTGCGTTCTGCCAACCAGGCGGTAAAACATCAGTGGGTCGCTACGCGGCAGAAGGTCTCATTTCACTCGGAAAATATACACAATTTTTAAAAAAAAAATCAAATTTGAAATTTCCACGGCAACCCCCCCCCCCCCTATAATGATCTTTTCACAAGACGTTCGCTATAATAGAAACCAAAGTTGCACATCTTATTAACCATGTAAATCGGTTCTTGCTTCGAGTCCTGATCAGGTATTACCACGCTTTCATTCAGTTTTGATACAATTGCAAATTTATATCTGTAAATATGGAGCTTGTGTGCAAAGAAATACTGAAAATACCGGGAAAAAATGTTAAGCACATTTGATTTTATAATAATTTTGTTATATGATCAACATTCTGCAGTCAAGTGGAACCTAAACCAGTGAATGAACTGCATTTAGTAACAACTTTCTTGGTCCGTAATAAACCATAGAAAAACTGTATTTACACTAATGTGAGCTCATTTAGCCAGTAAGGGTGTATCGTCTGACAGTAATAATTTTGTGTGCAGGTCCCTGTCCTTCATAATATATTGTTAATAACTTCTGTTTAAAGCCATGTGGAAATGTAACTGACAGGGAAGTGGAAAAACCAGCATAGAGGTGACAGGCAGTCTGAGCCCAGTAACTAAAATAATATCTCAGAAAGCAGAAAGGATTCAATGGTGTTTAAAATGGTTTTGGGAGTTTACACCATTGTAGGGGGGGGTGTGTGACAGCTAATATCTGAAAAAGAAATGAAGCACTTGCTAAATGAGGGTGTTTCATTTATTCTATTTTTTAAGGGGAGCAGCTTCCAATTGCAAAGTGACAGCTGTAACCACTATGCACCTGCTGGCACCCGTAGGTGGTACCTCCACCTAACTGCAGTGACACACCGACACGCACATTTGACAGTCCTTCACAAGCTCTCTAGCCACACTTCCTGCCTTGCCAGTGCTGTGAGCACGGGTTCAGATGATGCCTGGCTGCTGCCCCCCACGATGCTGAGCAGGGCGCTGCGGAACTCCCGCTGGGTGCAGTAAATGAGGGGGTTGAGGCTGCAGTCAAGGTACGCCATGATAGAGGAAAGTGTCCGCAACCAGGCAGGCGCAGGGGACAGGTCACGCCGTCCCAGCAGGATGAGCTGCAGGACACAGAACACAGGGCAAAACATGGCTTTTCTACACCATGCTGACCAACATCCTGCACACAAAGTGACACCGCTGAGCAGAACAGTAAAATATCAGTGGTTTGCACTACACCTGGTGCTACAGATAGCGATCTAATGCTTCATTGAACTCTTGTTAATGTTTGCTTCTAAAATAACTCTATTTATAGTGTTATTAAAATTGCATTTCATTTATTTAGGATGATTCATCGAACAGGTTCCTATCTTTTTAATAGCTAAACTGGTTTTAGAGTGTTTAACAATTTCTGAATATGGACCTTCTCAAAAAGGTCTGGAAAACCCCAGTGCCTTGACTAATGAACCACAATCTATAATCATCCATTTTTAACAAGCAAAATATTGCTAATGGTTTTATAGATGGACTTTTTGTCCACTCCTCAATTTTACACATCAGGAAATGTACTGATGTCCGACCACAGCAGGTGGATCCCCTCCCACTGGGACTCCACCCTCTTGAGTATGTAAGAAATAGGCCTGTATGTGAAAACACATTTAGCTGAGTGTTATTTGTAAGTGTCACACCTCAGACAGGGCGAAGGGGCTGTAGCAGAGCAAATAGCAGGTCACCAGCAGAGGAGTGACTGAGGACAGGTCTTCTGGGTCCCTGTGACACACAAACAGATCCAGTGTCCGCTATAATTTTCACACCATCTACACACAGATGACCGCTGTACACATCACACCCTCTACAAATAGATGAGCTCAGGAAATGTACACACAGAAGACATACAGTGTTCGAACTGAGGAGCAGCACCTGCAGGGGGTGCTTCTAGCCCATCCTGCAAAGACGAGCAGAGAGCTGAGCAGGATGAACAGTAGCGGCGGGAAGATGCAGATGGTGAAGGCACAGATGATGTAAAGCAGCATGTCTGAGTAGCTACTCTCCCAGAAGACAGCACACAGCATCTCAGCGGGGTCGTACCTAAAAGAGGAAATGGATGCTGGACTCCGCCCCCTTGCTAGAGATACACAGAAATACACAAATATCCCCAGACCTTACCTGATCCACTCATAGGCCACAGGTATGCTTCCAAACGCCACACCTGTAAGCCAAGAAGCCAGGCAAGCTGTTGCCATGACGACAGTAATGCTTCTGCTGCGGGCAGTCAGCCCTGTAGCTCGTTGGACACAGAGGACCGCTGGGATGGGAGGTCAGCAGTGTGTGGAAGTTTCACTAGCAGTTGCTACCATATACTGTCTTGTAATTCTGTGACAACACACTGTTAGGATTACTGACAAGTACACGGGGCATCCAAGCTTACCGAGGCTTCCGAGAGAGGAGGTGATGAAAGCAAATTTGAGGAGGCTTACAAGCTCACACCACGGTGATTGCTGACCACTGCTGAGCACAGCCAGCAGCGAGCTGGACATGATGAGAAGGGAGCAACCGAGGTCGGAGAGGGACAAACTAACCAAGGGCAGCCAACACTGGCACTTGAACTGAACTCTGGCCTGAGACAGATGAGGGGAGACAATGGGACACAGAGAGAGAGAAAGAGAGAAGCAAAGAGACAGAGATGGAGGCAGATGGGCAGAGTGTTTATCCTGGTTCTGAGTCTGTCAGGACATCTCTGAGTGTCACTTGGACCCTGTGATGTAGAAACTTTCCTTCATTCTGGGGAAGAAATCTGATCTTAACAGTGGCCCTTTTAACTCAACATGTTTCTCAAAGGGGTAAATTGTTTAAATCTCTCAGTTATCCTATCTTATGCTCAGCTTTATCTGTGTAGCCTATTGTGTGACTGAAGTTGCATTTTGCAAAAAATAACTTAATGAGCATATTGACAAGTACAGGTGAATGTAACAGGTGATATTTACTCAATTGGTTAAGTAGATTATTTGTAGAAAATACTTTTCACATTGATTTTTACCAGTGATTTTTTTACTTGAGTACATTTCCAAATGAAAACATGCACATTTGCGCTGAAACATTTTTGCCACATTCTTGTTTTATAATAACAATAATAATAATAATAACAATAATAATAATAATAATAATAAAATAGCTATTTTATATCATTTAAAATTGATTTTGGGCAGCATGTGGCATAATGGTGAAAGCTATTGCTTTGTGATTAAAGTATTCATTTGAGTCTTACATTTTAAAGTATTAAATTTGACCAAGGTGTATTTACCCTGCTGCAGTGAAAATGACCCTGCTATGTCACCAGGTAAATAACTCTAAGCAGTCTGCTAAATAGACTTGATTTTGTAAATTGACTTTGGCAAAAGTGTCAGATAAACAATCTTAGTCATTCCTAGCAGAGCGTGGTATTTTATTTGCTTTCTATTCATAGACTAATGGATTGTATCTAATTTTAGTGGCAAATCTAATTCATTGAAAAGGTGTCAATATTGTATTCTGAAGTATACTGAACAGTATATTAAATCTGTCAACACTGCTCGTGGATCAGGAATCTTAAAAGTGTGACTTCAGTAAAAGTAACATGATACCTCACTAGTTTTTTTTTTGTATTACTACTTTCTTATCTTTGCTAAAGTTAATTTTTGGGCTGGTCCTTTCGCTAGTGTTGCTTTTGAGTAGTGTCCAGCTCTCCTGATTCGTACAGTGCATTTATTGTGAGAAACAAATAAAACCAGGTGGAGATGGAGAGGAATAAACCTTGAGTTTGGTGAGCAGCACTAGAACGTTTCCGATCACACCCAGGACCATCTCAACAGTGAGGACCACCACCAGTATGGAGCGCTCCACAGTGAATGGTGTGGTTAGCTCCATAGCTGACAGGTTGGATGACTGGTTCACTGAAACACACACAAACATATACAGCTGTACTGTGAGACAAACCTACTTACCCTGCAATATCTTCATTACAGGTTTCTCCACAGACATTCTGCATTTTAAATCCTTATATTTTATACAAATGATAAGCCGTAATATCAAACATTGTGATATTTTGTTATAATTAAAGGAAACACTTACTCTGATGGCTGAAAATCCACAATTGACTGCAATGAAACTGGACGTTTCCAGGTACGACTATCGCAGCACTGTCGCCCTCAAGTTTGCAAACGTCAGGTTACTCTCAGTATTGGCACAGGGAGACGTCACTGCCACCCACTTTGATTTTTCTCGCTTCATTTACCTTCCTCAGGTGAAGCCTCTAGTGATCCCTATGTGACTATTGCTAATATAACATAATGAAGGGGCTTCTCTACATTATAATATATAATTTATTTTTTCCACAAATAAATAAAAATGCTGAGAAATAACAGGAAGATGAGAGGATTTAAATAAATTCGATCATCATTCTATTACAGTCTTTTCTCCGGTGACAATATTCATTATTATGCACAGTTCAATAGAGAGACTAATTGGTTTCTTGCTCAGCAAATGGCAGGGAGTGAGACAACATACGTAAGTATTAGCTGGATTCACGTGTAAATGTGACAAAATTATTAGTGAATTGAACACAGTGAACTAGGCAGAAATAAACAAACCAAATAAATAATTATAGTAATGTCAATCCGACCTCACTGGAGCGGACTACGGTGACTCACTCAAAATGGCGTATTTTCCACTCCACATCCCCGCTCCCGATTTCGTCACTTCCGGTGCCGTACGCTGAGTTTTTCTGGTTAAGGAGAATATGGACAATTTGGTAAGTATGATGCATTTAGCGATTTCTGTGGCTCGTTTTTTTTTTTTTTTTTTTTTAAACAGCTCATTTTTGCACATTTCGGTGAAGTTCTTCGGTGTTGTTCTCAGTTGAATATTTTGACTGAGCCAAACGGTTTAACTGAATAGAGTCCTTGACGTTGATCAGAGAAGCTGCAGTGTAAACTAAATAACGCATGGCGGTATGCTTTCAAAGTTGAGCGTTTAATCCAGCGGTGCATCTCTCAGGGGGGCCTGCTGTACCTTTGTGTCCCACACAGTTTCTGGAGTATTTGGGTTGTTGATGCGTGTCTGTCTGTCAGTTTCTTGCCAATCGACATGGAATGGCTCAGTTTGTCTCCCTCTGTTCCAGGAGCCATGTCTCCTGCTGTACCAGAACATGTGAGGCTGTGTGGTCCAGCTGCATCATCAAACCTGTGCCATGGTGTCCTTGAGCTGTTCTCTTACATTTCTGTGTGCAGGTGTATCTTTACAGCATGTCAGTACAGTGTAGAGGGGTACAGTGAGTATTGTCTGTTTGTGGCTTCAGACTCTTCCTGCTCATCCACATCAGTCATTCTGTAACCTACTTTCTTTGTGTTACAGTGGAGATGCACAAAGGCTGAGGAGAGTAACTGTGCACGTGTTTGCTTGTTGTTGTGTCTCCTGCAGAATATATGAATGGCCAGGAAATGCCCACAGTTGCTTTGTCCTCAGTCAGTATCAAAGGCACTACTTGTTACCTGTTCCCTCCTCACCTCACCAGGTTCATCATGTTACCTGCTGTAGGAGGCAGTCATCATCAACTACAAGTTTGAGAAGGGCCCCATCACCTCCCTTCTACAGGAAGCAGATGCTGCACAGTTATCACTCTGGGGAGAGTAGTGGTACATGTGTATGCAGTGTGTAGCCATGTATTTGTCAGGTACCTGGCTGCAATGCTGTCACCTGTCAGACCTTTTTAACAAACGTGCTGCTTGTCATCACTAGTGGCATATATGTTTGCCATCAGCATCAAGGCTGAGCTATGTGTTGGTAGCAGCAGGCAAATTATATGTTACACTGGCATGACCATATGCACTGCCCGGCCAAAAAAAAAAAAAAAGTGACATGCTAATATTTTGTTGGACCGCCTTTAGCTTTGATTACGGCACGCATTCGCCGTGGCATCGTTTCGATAAGCTCATGCAATGTCACAACATTTATTTCTGTCCAGAGTTGCATTCATTTTTTACCAAGATCTTTTATTGATGATGGAAGAGTCGGACCACTGGGTAAAGTCTTCTCCAGCACATCCCAAAGATTCTCAATGGGGTTAAGGTCTGGACTCTGTGGTGGCCAATACATGTGTGAAAATGATGTCTGATGCTCCCTGAACCACTCTTTTACAATTTGAGTGCAATGAATCCTGGCACTGTCATCTTCAAATATGCCTATGCTGTGAGGAAAGAAGGAAAAAAATCCATTGATGGAAAAACCTGGTCATTCAGTACATTCAGATAGTCAGCTGAGCTCATTTTTTTGGGCACATAACGTTGCTGAACCTAGACCCCAGATCATAACACTAAGTTAAATCCAGTTGGTGACTTTTTTTTTTTTTTTTTGTTTTGGCTGGGCAGTGTACATCTACTGTGGCTTCTGCCAGGAAGCATGTCCTGCCAAAGCCATAATAGAGCTGCACCAGTCAGAACACAGCACTAGAACTTCCCTTGGTGTTTGCTGTTCATTGCTTCTTATGTTTGGCTTCTGATTGATGCACAGCTGGAAATGGTCACATTTTTGTTCTCCACAAAGGCACACAGGGAACCTCTGCACAACAACTGACAAAAGTAGGTGGAAATCGTTGCCAAAATGCAAGCTGTAATGAAGGTTCTGGAAAGTGACGCCACCCCCTCCGAAGACCAAGCAGCTGGGAGTCTCTGACCGTGACTGAACTTTCAAAGCTCAACCAGCCAGCTGACAGAGACTCACTAACACACCTGTCTCTCTCACATATGGTGACTACTGACTATATCAGCTGGTTTATTTAATATGTGTTTATAAATGTTTATTGTGCTTTCATCGCTCCTAGAAGAAGGCATAAAACTGACATGATTTGTGTCACCAGAGATGCGCAGACCTGTTTTCTGCGTGTTACGTTCACCTGTCCAAATACCCTGAGACGCTGTTCACAGGAACTGTATATTTGAGAAATTAAAAATTCTTGCCTAAAGTTTCAGATTGTCTTCTGTTATTTTGGCTTCTTTCCTTGTTTATTAGTGTTTCCGCTTCAGTCTATCAGCTTTATTTGCGGGAACTGGCAGTAAATGGAGTGCGCAGTCATTGCACCCCCGCGAGAAGCTGGAGAAGTGAATGTATATCAGCCAAACACAGTTTGTCGACCTCCCACGTGTTACTACAGTTCGCAGCCATTTCACCGTTTATCCAAAGCTGTGGCGAAAACAGTTTGACCATCACGCGTAACTTTGCTCACGAAGAGCCGCACCTTCGCCTCCTTTCGTCACATGACGAAGCGCGCAAAGTTACGACCGGGTGACGCGATAGAGGCGTCCTATGACGTTATGACGTTAATCACGTGGCGGGGGCGTCGTGTCCGGTGTAGCGCTCTTTGAAGCCATAGCGACGGCTGCCATTTCCTCTTTGCCGCCATCCGTCACGGCGCCGGTAAGTGAGCGACACTTTGTCACATCGGGACATTCGTCGCCGTTCTGCTTGTTGCGCGGCTGTGCTTCGGGGGGGCGTGCAGGGGTCGCGTTTGGGTGCGTGCGCTCACCAATGTGTGAGTGTGTATGTTAAGTCCGTAAGATGCGTACTGCGAAACTTTAGCACTGTTCGTGTGAGTTCGCTTAGAGTAACGGTATAGCAATATAGTAACGGCATGCATACTGTGCTCGTTTTTCGTGCGTCGGAGGAGAGGCGCCCGTGCTGTGTTCTGTGTGTCTGTTCGTTCACTCGCTGTAATCTGCGATAACGGATACACACTCGGGACACCAACAGGAGCTCAACCCCCCCCTCCACTTCCACTTTGTTCCTTTGTATTCCACTGTGTTCCGCTGGAGCATGTACTCGGGTCTCCTCACCATTATTCCGAAATCAGTTTTCGTTGTTCCTCTGCGACTGTCACTGTATGTCGCTGTCCCTCCAGCAGGAGCCTCCTGTGGCTGGAGTTAAGTGCAGACATGGCTGACGGAGACGCTCAGGTGCAGTTCAAGGTGGGTCATGGCTTTACACATACACACATCCTGTACTGAGTTTTCACTGTCGAGCTGTGTACAACTTGTGTGTGTATGTGTGTGAGACTCTGTTCCCTTCCTGCCCCCAGCTGGTGTTAGTGGGTGACGGTGGCACAGGGAAGACCACCTTTGTCAAGAGACACCTCACTGGAGAGTTTGAGAAGAAATACGTTGGTGAGACCTTACTGTGTTGCATTAATGTGGCACCTAAAGCTGCCCTGTGTGTGTATGTACTTACCCGTGGTCTTGTTCCACAGCCACCCTGGGTGTGGAGGTGCACCCACTTGTTTTCCATACCAACAGGGGGGCCATCAAATTCAATGTGTGGGACACGGCGGGACAGGAAAAGTTCGGAGGCCTGCGAGATGGCTACTACATACAGGGTGCGTGACGGTGTATGCATGTGTCTGGGTGTGCATGAGCAAGATGTGGCTTGTTTAACCCCCCAACGCTTGCTCCCAACAGCACAGTGCGCCATCATCATGTTTGATGTGACGTCGCGTGTCACCTACAAGAATGTGCCCAACTGGCACCGGGACCTGGTGCGTGTTTGTGAGAACATCCCCATTGTGCTCTGTGGCAATAAGGTGGACATCAAGGACCGCAAGGTCAAGGCTAAGAGCATCGTCTTCCACCGCAAGAAGAACCTGCAGGTGCTGTATGTCTCTCAAACACACAATCCTGCTGCACACCTAGCTGTGAATGTTCTGCAACAATGAGGCCTTCACTCCAGCAGGAAGCCATAACATCACACTTAAGAGTTCTGTGTTTTGCCCCCCCCCCCTCACTAACTTCTCGTATGTCTGTGTATGTCACTCTCATATACACAGCATACTTTGTTAGAATGGTATATCTGTACATTTGTATTGCCAAAGAAAAAAAAAATTATCAATCTTGATAGAAGTAGAAATAAGAACACTGTACAAAAAACAGAAACAGGCAGTTTGTACATAAAGGAAATAAACAAATGCTAATATATTTATTTCCTTTATGTACAAGCTGCCTGCTTCTGTATGTAATAATATATACATGTACAACAGGGAACTACTTACATAGAAAATAAGTGTTTCTAAACTTCTCTGTGTGAGTGGGTGGCTTGCTTGAGTCTGTATTTGGTCAAGATTATCCTGAGTTTGTGATCAAATGCCATACCATGCTCTACTGTCTTCTTTAGGGCCAAATACCTCTGAGGTGTACTTTAAGATTTGGTTGTCTCAGTGTAATGGGTCATATATTTTTCTTTATGTTTATAGGTAATTTGGTGAGGCTGAATTGGTTCATGTTACACACACAGTGCCAAATACCAGGAGCTTGGATTATAAAGGGGATCCTATCACCCATCTAAACCCGTCCTAACCCCACAGCACGCCTACAAATCCGCTGCACAATGGCTACCCTATTAAAACTAGCGCCAACTAACTATAACTCCAACCGTGGTGTGGTGCGGCATCTCATCGGGGTTAGATGCCACGCCATTGCTGCGCCACGCCATGGTTATTGCTGGTTTTAGTTTATAGATGAATCCTTCCTGGCAGATTGAATCAGAATCTTTCTGGAAGTCTACAAACCAGGCAAAACTATAGGTTTTATTTTGGTGTTTGTGCTTGTCACTTTAGGTATGTAGGGTAATGGTATGCTCAGATGTTCTATAAGTATCCAATTTGACTTCTAGTCAACATGTGCTTGGGCAGGAAGTTTGTGAGTTTCATGTTGATGATGACACCTTCCCCAAATTACTCCTCACACAGATCCCTCAATAGGTGTAGGGGTCCAGTTTGTCTCAACTTGAGTGCTTTGTTGCAAATATGAGGGAAGTGTCTGACTCTCAGAACCAAGGTCAGATTCAGGGTGATCGCTCCGAGTTCGTGGTCTGTGTTTCTGAGTATCTCATTGTGGATGCTGTCCAGCTCGCTCACTTTCTTGGGCTGGAGGGCAAGAAGTTTATTAGTTTACTGTAAATGGCTAGTATAGTGGATTTTTGTATTAATTGATGGCAGTTTCCCTTTTTGTTCAGTTTTTCCACACAACTTTGTTCTGGATTCATAACTTTCCAGCAGTAAAGATTTTTGAATTGGTCTCTCCATATGTCACCCTTTTGAATTTCAGTTTATAGGTTTTTTTTTTTTAATTTTGATAAATTGATTTCTCCCAGATTTTGTTTAAATTTGATTCTTTAATTGATTTTAGTTGACTTTGAAAATGCCATTATTTATAAATGTGTTTTTGTATTATCTAACACTCAATAGGCATGACACAACTCTTGGTTACCTGGTTGTCTGTTTTTTTTTTTTGATAATCTTCTGAACTTTTTCCTCAAAATTTTGCAGTCTAAATCAAATAATTTTTATTTCCTGGTTTGTCTTGGGGAGGAGTTGGGAAATTTTTAAGTTTGCTGTTAATGCCAAGTAATGAAAAATGTCATTGGTATTATCAACAGCTATAATTATTCCTTCATTGGTGTGAGGAGTGTTAACCAGGAAATTTTCTTTTAATTTTAAATTCACAGGTAATTTCCTGCTATTTTAGGTCCATCTGTATTGCTTAAAACATTGAGCAGCTTACTGGGCAGCTTATGTGGTTTAGGAGTCTTTTTAAGAAATACAGTAATTTGACTGTGATCTAATCCAGCCACAAGGGGATGCACAAACTAGTGTATTTCTTCATGCCGGTCCCAAGCTTGGATAAATGGAGAGGGTTGCGTCAGGAAGGGCATCCGGCGTAAAAATTTGCCAAACCTAATATGCAGACAAACATACAAATGACGGAGAAAGATGCAGAGGACAGGAAGAAGTGGAAACAATTGATCCGCTGTGGCGACCCCTAACAGGAGCAGCCGAAAGATGAAGAAGAAGAAGTAATTTGACTGTGGTCTAACAGGGATGTTAGTGGTTTGATTGTAAATGCTCTGAAAGTGATAGGGTTCATATCTGTGGTCATATATTTAACTGTTCTGCAGGCAAAGGGTGAACAGTAGGTGTCCCAGAGAGCTCCCTCTTACCCTCCCGTTAACAATGTACACATCCAGTACTAAAGGAGCAGTTTCCCTTTTTTTCCCACCTGTGGGTCAGAACTGTTTCTTGCCAAGTAGATGTAAGGCGAATGCGGACGCTGAGGGTTAGGTGAGGTGGGCGTATTGCTTTAGGGCACGTCTGCAGTAGACTTCAGCATTAAGTGCTGGGGTGAATGTGAGTTCTTGTCAGGTTGGTGGAGTTGCTGATTTTCAAGGATGGGAGAAAGTCTGTGTTTTTCAGTGCCAGGCTTTTGTTCAACTGTCCAAGGTGGTCTTGCTGCATCCTTAGGTTGTTTTGTTTTTGTATGAATGATAATGGCTGAGTTCTCTAAAGTTTGACTTGTTGAAAAGCTGGAAAGCACTGTCTGTTGCATCACTTAAATAACTCTCTGGCCATAAAATAATTAATCTTCATTAATGTATTTGCTGTTTGAATGAATTGGTATAATGGATGTTGAACAATCTCTTTAAACTTTACCAGTTCAGCTTTCTGTATGGAGTGACAGTTCCTAATCTGGGAGACAGTGAGCTCCAGCTGCTCTTCTCTGTCACTGGGCTCTGTCTCCATCTCCTTAGACTCTTCCCTGAGCTCTTTAGCATCTACTATACAGCTGAGAGGTTTTTCCTCTGTGTTTGCTTCTCAGTCTTTGCCAGGGCTTTAATAGTGTTAAAGTCTTCCTGGGTGGAGCTGAGATTGGCCTTGCTGCCTTGGAACAAAATTGTCCTGTTCTGGTGCATATTCAGTTTCAAGACTGTGACAGTGCTGTCCCCTCATTGACCACAGTCTGTCTGGGATTGCAGATTCCTCTTTTTTTAAAATATTTGTATTATTTACACATCACCAGATCCTAGGCATCTATGTCCTCTGTTGAGAGGTGCAGGTTAGTGAGGTGTGTCTGTCTCCGGTCTGAGAACAGTCTGTTAGCAGGGTTTCAGGTTTCTCTCCCTGTGCCTAACACTTTACCTTTTAATGTCTTATGGGTACTGCTCAGAAAGGGTGAATGTGAAGTGCAGTATTTCCATGGCAACTCACAGAAGGTTTGTTTGTTGTTGTTTTTTTTTTTGTTTTTTTTTTTCCTCTGCTAGCATTGCTGTTAGTTTTATTAGCGTTGTGAATTTGTTAATTCAGTATGAAGGCAGTTTATAAATTTCTCTTTGTAAAGACCATGAAAAATTCTTAATACTTTGTCCGTAATTTCTGGGTTGTAAAAAACTGTAGTGTTTCACACTCTTTAATTGGACTTGTTCTTTCTTTTGTCTTTTGTTCACCCTGCAGTATTATGACATCTCAGCTAAGAGTAACTACAACTTTGAGAAGCCCTTCCTGTGGCTTGCCAGGAAGCTCATTGGTGACCCCAACCTAGAATTTGTTGCCATGCCAGCGCTAGCACCCCCCGAGGTGGCTATGGACCCATCCCTGGCAGCACAATATGAGCATGACCTGAAGGTGAGTGCACACAACGCACGTGGATAGATGGAGGTTTGTATGGACTGTGGTAAACGGGGTCTCTCTTCATAGGTGGCTTCGGAGACAGGTCTCCCAGACGAGGATGATGACCTCTGACCTCTGTTCAGGTGGTGGCCATAATGGCGGTGTGTCATGGACAGTGGTGGGGCTCCATCTGCTGGAATTGTTTACACTTTTTTGTTCCGTGTTCCAGTCTGACAGTGTTTTAGTGGTGAACAACTCACACATGGAGAGAACTTTTGAATAAAATTTTTTTGGGTTGAATCTTCTCTTGTGCCTCCTTAACATGCACGTAAATGTGGTGGAATGCATGCATGTGGCAGTGCCTAGCAGTACTGTTATAAAAAAGTAGTATTGAAGCATCAGTTAAAATGCCCACTGAATGTACACTTATTCACTCTGGTAAGAGGGTCTTTCTCTCCATACGGACAGATAATGTCTACGCTGGACACACTGGATACCTATTCAGGTACACAGGGAGCATCCGGGTGGGGGTTTGTGCATGTACTTGGATTCAAAGGGGGGCTGGCTGTGTGTGTGTGTGTGTGTGTGTGTGTGTGTGTGTGTGTGTGTGTGTCAAAGTCAAAAGAGTTTATTTGCCACGTACGTAGTAACCGAGTATACCATGTAGCGAAATGCGCCCTGATTCAACAGGAGACTGTGTGTGGTTACATTCCAGAAAGAAAAAAAAAATTATGACAAAAGAACAACAACAAAAACAATCAATCAGACAGTCAGACTTTTTGTGTGTGTGTGTGTGTGTGTGTGTGTGGATGTTGATATGTGGGTATGTGCATGTATGCAGGAATGCAGTACTGATATTTGCCTCCCCCACCCCTTCCCAAAATCCACCCAAATACAACTGTCACTTTAAGCCATGCTGAAAGAGTCACTGTGGAGAAGTGCACACCCCCCCGTGTTGCCTGTCTCTCCACCCCAATGACAGTGGCAAAGTATCGGCAGGACGTGTGAGGAAGCATGAAGGCTCCCCAGAGAGCAGACAGAGCTGTGTAGGTGACAAGCTGTTTTCCTGTGCAAAAACATAGTTCAACTAGAATAAAAGGTATAAACATGAAGGACCTGCTGGAGCAGCTCCAAGTGGTAAGTGTGCTGTCTAGACTGTGGTTTTACCACAATAACACTAACTAGGAGTGCAGTGATGGGTCCAGGGATGGGCACAAGAGGAGCTGGTCATCTGTTCTCCTCTTGGCTTTCAGAGCAGCTGCTTCTGTCCTGTCCTGGCTGTCACTGTATGGCAGAATTGGCCAGGGCTCCAATCCCAGCTGTCCCACAGGCTATCAATATGTTTCCTAATGTTTCTGACTTAATGTAGAAATGTCCTTGTTCTCCAGGATCCCATACGCTTTAAGGGGGCCTATGGAATGGAGCTGTTAATTCTCCACATGCTTTTCCTGAAACCAGCCCTCCCACAACCCTGAAGACAGGACATGAGCAACAAGAACACCTAGATAAGGTAAATTCTGTTAATTCTTTCTTATAACCTGCTTTATTCTGCTCGAGGATGAAATGGTCCACAGTCTAGAGGTGGTAAATCTGCTTTAGAGCAGCAGGTTCTTGCATGTGAAATATCAGAAAGGTTAGCGCGAGTTGTTCTGCCAAATGGTTCATATTTCATCGTGCACTAGTCCTTTTTCTCCAGTCTCCTTATGGACCGAGTGGCTCATCTGACTTCTTGCAAGGGGACAGCAGGACCAGGAAGAACTGCTTGTGTCCAGAGGTGACATGTTGAAGTGACTTGATGCTGGACTAAAGTCTTTTTTTTTTTTTTTTTTATTTAACAGTGAATGTTGAAAAGGACTGTCCTGAGAGATGGACAATTCCTCCCTTCAACTCTGGAGTCCAGTTGGCACTGCTGCCTCTGCAGGACTGAAACACAGAGTAGTAACCTGCATCGAGATGTAGGCTGAGCTATCTGTATGCTCCACCTGTTTCTTCCTGTGTATGTGTTTGCTTATAGGAACAGTTGGTTGAACAGGAGGAGAAGATTGAGTGTCACTCCCAGTCTTGCAGCCACAGAGAACCAGGCTACTGTGACACAAAGTGTGTGACAGCTACTTTATTGTTTCTAAATGATGCCATCTTATGCAATATTATCATTACACTGAGGGACAGTGGTACCCCTGACCTCTTACTCAATCTTCCACGGTGACATGGAGCCCTTGGCTGTCTATGCTGACTCCGATAACCCGACTCCTGTTTGTACCAATGTGGCACCAGTCTGTGCTCTTGGTCGGCCTGGACCACTCGGGCTGAATGCTGGTACTGCTGGACACGATGGGGTTCCTCAGGAGGCCAAAGTTCAGAACAGGAACAGGCTTTTTGTTCACTAAGGCTGCACGGTTGAGGTTCAGAGTCACATCACATCACAACACCTCCTGGGAATCCTGTCAGGGTCACTGGAGAGCAGAGCTGAGACCCCACAAAATTGGGCAGAAGTCTCCTTGAGGAGTGTAGGGGGAGAATATTCACACCGGTTATCTTAAGTCTCACCTTTCACCGTCACCCAGTTTGCTGCTGATCCTCTCCTATAATGATCTTCGCACCTGTGCAAGCTGCTGTCCATTTGAGTATGAATCTCCATTAGTCAGAGGCTGGTTGGGGCTGTCCAAGATCACAGAATTGCCTGAAAAAACAGGAAATGTGGACACATATGGATAAGGGCATTACATTGTGGACATTAACAAACACACATCAGTACACTCCATCCAAGTGTAACACACACAACAGTGTATTAGAACTGACATCTGAACAAGATGACTCACTGTACACTGAAATGTGTACAGAAGTATGGCTGCAATCTGCTCCCAATTCAGACTTAAACCAATAAAGTCTACAGAACTGTCAGATAGACCTGATCTCGCATACATTTGTTAGTGTGCTATGAGTTGGACACTGCTGCATGCGTGGGATATTTCACAGTCCACCGAGCAGACTCCCCTTCCGGCCAACAGCTCAGGAACAGATAATCCTGCAAAGTGCTGTGAGCTACTAGAACAGACAGCCTGGGGCTGGAGGCAGCAGCCCTGAAACACATGGTCAGAATGACACATGGTAAGTACAGTCACCCAACACACACTTTGAAAGTGCAGTTACTGATCTGACCAAGAGTGTGAGGCAATCTCAGTGTATCGTGCTTAGGAAGAGTCTCCACTGACCTGAGATGTTCAACCTGAGAGTGTCAGGTGGTTGTCAATTGAAATTCTCTGCTCCTCTCTGTGCCTGGTATCAATACTAGCTGATCTGACATACCGGCTGGGCAGAGGGTGTATCTATCCCTTGAGTCACTCAGACCAACTGCATGCGACACTGATATATTGATCCTGCAGAGGGATCTCCAGACCCACAGCTCAGAGTGACTGTCTTTCTAGGGAACATCTGTGCACAAATTTTGACAAAATAAAGAACATGGGCATATTTAAACCATCCAGACACCGAGTTAGTGTGATGATCCTCTGGGCCAAAAACTCATGAAACCAGATCAGAACTTTTCCCACATGCTATAGTGTTCATGAACAGCTGACTTGTTTGTTCAGTCTGTTCAATGTTCATTTATATTTATTCTTCCTTATAATACACTGCACAAAAAAATGAAAGGAACATTTTTTATTCAGAGTATAGCATCAAGTCAATGAAACTTCTGGGATGTTGATCTGGTCAGTTAAGTAGCAGAGGGGGTTGTTCATCAGTTTCAGCTGCTTTGGTGTTCATGAAATGAACAACAGGTGCGCTAGAGGGGCAACAATGAGACGACCCCCAAAACAGGAATGGTTTAACAGGTGGAGGCCACTCACATTTTTTTCACTAGTTCTGCATTTGGCTACGGTCAGCATCACTACTGGTAGCATGAGGCGATACCTGGACCCTACGGAGGTTGCACAAGTAGTCCAGCTTCTCCAGGATGGCACATCAATATGGGCATGGAGGAGATTCCAGGAGACAGGCAGTTACTCTAGGAGAGCTGGACAAGGCTGTAGAAGGTCCTTAACCCATCAGCAGGACCGGTATCTACTCCTTTGGGCAAGGAGGAACAGGATGGGCACTGCCAGAGCCTTACAAAATGACCTCAAGCAGGCCACTGGTGTGAATGTCTCTGACCAAACAATCAGAAACAGACTTCATGAGGGTGGCCTGAGGGCCCGACGTCCTCTAGTGGGCCCTGTGCTCACTGCCCGGCACCGTGGAGCTCGATTGGCATTTGCCATAGAATACCAGAATTGGCAGGTCTGCCACAGGCGCCCTGCGCTTTTCACAGATGAGAGCAGGTTCACCCTGAGCACATGTGACAGACGTGAAAGGGTCTTGAGAAACCGTGTAGAACGTTATGCTGCCTGTAACATCGTTCAGCATGACCGGTTTGGTGGTGGGTCAATGATGGTCTGTGGAGGCATGTTCATGGAGGGACGCATAGACCTCTACAGACTAGACAACGGCACCTTGACTGCTATTAGGTATCGGGATGAAATCCTTGGACCCATTGTCGGACCCTACGCTGGTGCAGTGGGTCCTGGGTTCCTCCTGGTGCACAACAATGCCTGGCCTCATGTGGCAAGAGTATGCAGGCAGTTCCTGGAGAAAGAAGGAATTGATACCATTGACTGCCCCCATGCTTGCCTGACCTAAATCTAATAGAACACCTATGGGACATTATGTTTCGACACCTCAGACTATCCAGGAGCTCAGTGATGCCCTGGTCCAGATTTGGGAGGAGATCCTCCAGGACACCATCCGTCGTCTCATTAGGAACATCCCCTGACGTTGTCAGGCATGCATACAAGCACATGGGGGCCATACAAACTACAGAGTATGATTTTGAGTTGCTGCAATGAAATTTCAGCAAAATGGACTAGCCTGCCGCATCATTTTTTCACTTTGTTTTTCAGCCTTTGAATTCAGCCTTCTGTAGGTTGATAATTTTCATTTCTATCAAATGATGTGGCATCCTTTTGTTCCTAACACATTTTCCAGTCCATATCAGTATAGATATCAGCATGATTTTTTTTCCCCATTGAGATCTGATGTGTTTTCAAAGTGTTCCTTTCATTTTTTGAGCAGTGTATTTATTCTTATTCTTTTGCATGTGTGAGAAGCTCTGTGTGATTTTCCTGCACTGTCATGCATGTTTTGCGTGTGTGTATATGTATGTTGTCTTATGTAAGCTGAGAGCCATTGGAAACTAGTGCCAAATTCCATGTATGTGTGAGCACAATAAATCTGATTCTGCTTCTGAACTTCTAAAGATCCACAAATGAGCAAAATTTAAAGCGTAACTCCTGTCAATAGTTTTTCCTGCAGATTATTATAGCTGGTAATACCGTGTTTTGTTTTGTAATTTCAGTTAAACAGCAGTATGTACAGGCATATCATAGTCAGTTTGCTGTGACTCCAGTAAGACTCACCTGAAACGGTCATTTTTACAGATTCACTCTGTCCCTCACTGCCCCCAATTCCTCATCTCTCCACAATGTGACCTGATGATCCTCCTCCTCCTTGCTGAGTGCCTCATGAAGGTCACCTGTAGCTCAATGCCAACTGTTTGTGGGGTCACTTGGGTCCAACAGATGAGAGTCACAATGACCCCCCCCCTCACGTACACACACACAAAGCTCTGCAGGGGGGATTGACACCAGCTGCTCTTTTTGCAGTATAAAAGCATGCTTATTTTACATTGTTAAACACACAATCTTCATAAGTTAATGTACATGAAGGAGCACATCTCACCTTTTACCTGTAGGCTGAAGATCACTGTACTGTGTGTAATACAAGTAGTCTGTGTTCTTCTCACAGTTACACACAGGTATCTCCTGCCAGTGTGTAGGAACCTTCAGCTCCTCCCTAGGTGTCAGGGAGATCCTGTATTGTACATGGTCAGACCTACTGTCATTGTACCACTGGTATCTCCATCCTGCTGAGGACTGTTTAACCCAGCAGCTCAGTGTCACTGGGTCCAGTTCACATATGCCCCCTGTGGAAGACAGTGAGCCTGGAGACATGACTAACCTGATGCTGTGAGTGTGGAAGCAGAGCTAATGTTGGAGTGCTGTGGGTCACTGCTCCACTGACCTGTATGTACAGGTGTATTTACCTCTGTGGGACTCTTCATCTTGAATGAAGGTCCACTTGTTAGTTTCACTGTAGTGAAGTGGAACCAGCATATTCTTTATTCCAGCTGGTGAGTCCATCCTGAATCTCACACCTAAAGGTGACCGTCTTTCCAATGAATCTGTGAGTCCAACTTCATGGTTACAACAGCAATGGATCTCTCCGTACAAATACAACAGAACACAGACTTTAATGCAAAAAACACGTTTATGTCTAAAAAGTCACAAAATGAAAGGCACGGACAGAGACAAACCTGCGTGGAAAAACCCCTGATGGTGTTTTGACTAAAATGCTGAAGCTGGATCTATGGGTGAGGACACAATGGAAAAACAGATATGAATAGAGAAGCCATGAACTTGTCAAGTGGACCAAGGGTCTCTGGGGGTCAGAAATCATATGAACCAAAGATGGTGGAGATCACTAATAGTTGACAGCCAACATCATGCAGAGCTTCTCACACATCTCATGCAACTTCACATACCATATTAATGTGTGTGTCTGTGAGACAGACAGACCACACACACACAAAGTTCTGCAGAGTGAAAAGGAGAGTGCAGCATTGTGGTTTTCCCAAAAGTGTCACACCCTTCACTCTTTCACTATACTTTTGTTTCAGCTTCTGTAAACTGTTATTTGCCTTAGAATATATTTAAATGTTTATGCATACATTTGCATGTGTTAATTTACATATATTTATTAACATTTGTTTATCAGACACTTCTCCCCAAAATAAAAACTTGAGACTAAACAAAAGTGCATCAACAGCAGATGAAGAGCTTTAGACAGTGACACAGGCTGAGAGCACAAACTGTGTGTCTGACTGAAACTATGTGAGATTGCTGTTCACAGTTCAGCTTTCAACACCATTGTCCCCCACAGACTCTTCATTAAACTGAGAGACTTGGGATTGAACCGCCACCTGTGTGCCTGGGTTCTCAGCTTTCTCACAGGCAGATCACAGGTGGTGAGAGTTGGTAGTTGCACCACAAAGTTGTGTACTTAGCCCTCTGCTCTATGCCCTCTACACTCACGACTGTGTGGCCACGCACGCCTTCAACTGCATCATCAAATTTGCTGACGGCACAGTGGTGCTGGGCTTCATCTCCAACAACGATGAGACAGCATACTTGGAGGAGGTGGAGAACTTGGCATCACGGTGCCAGGAGAACTGCCTCCAACTGAATGTCGGCAAAACTAAAGAGATGGTGGTGGACTTTGGTAGGCGACAGCAGCGATCCTACACCCCCCTTAAAATCAACGGGACTGCAGTGGAGAGGGTGAGCAGCTTCAAATATCTGGGTGTTCATGTCACTGAGGATTTGACATGGACTGTACACATCTGAGCTCAAGCAAGCAAGGCAAAGCAATGTCTTTACCACCTCAGACAGCTGAGGAAGCTTTGGGTCTCTCCGGCGATTCTTGAAACCTTCTACTCTGGTGCTGTACAAACTGTCCTGACTCAGAACATCACCTCCTGGTTTGGGAATGGCTGTGCTCGCAACATCAAAGCACTGCAGAGAGTGATCTGGGCAGCGGAACGCTGCACCAGATCTGATCTGCCATCCCTACAAAACATCTACACCAGGAGATGCAGGACCGGAGCGACTAGGATCATCGGTGACCTGTCTCATCCCAGCAACCATCTATTCATCTTGCTGAAATCAGGCAAATGCTTCAAAAGCATTATGGCCAGAACGGAGAGGCTCAGGAGGAGCTTCTATCCACAGGCCATAAGACTTCTGAACCAGACATGCTATCACAATACTCACAAACCAGGGTCTACAATATCCATTGACTGCTCCCCTCTCTGTCACTGTCACTGTCCCTATAATGCACCTTAAGGTTTTATTTTTTGTTTTATTTATTTATTTATTTACTTCCTTATCTATTTGTTGTTTGTTTCTTGTCTTCTTGGTGTTTGGTTGTTTGTATGTTTTTACTCGTAAATTTTTTTTCTGGTATGTAAACACGCACAGTCTCCTGTTGAATCAGGGAACATTTCACTACATGGTATACTTGGTAACCATGTACGTAACAAATAAACTCTTCTGACTGTTTTGACTTTGACTCTTGACACCACCATGTTGCTAGTTCACATCCCTCCAGTAACTGCCTATAGAAGTGACATTTAGACAGCAGATACATAGGAAATCATAGCAGGCGGTAGTCAGGCAGCATAGTGGATGTCAAGCCTTTTCTGTGCTGCGCACTGGATTGAAAGTTTACATTTTATTAGCAGACCCCTGGAGTCAAGTACTAGCCAGTAGCTATAATGCAGTAAATACAACATAGCACTCCCCGCTGCAGTACTGCTGCTGAAATTTTTTCTTATGCAGTACTCTTGGGAACTGTTATCCGGTGAGGAGGGATGCAGTCTCACTGTGGAGTTAATATTTCTGGAATGGCTGTGAAATTTAAACAGCGCTGGCCTTCAGGAGAAGTGAACTTTAGTCCATGAGGCTCATTTCTGAATACACAGCAAACCATCATAAATATACCTGATAGCTCTGGAAGCAACAGATGGTTCAAAAGGCTTCCTAAATACTGCTGACTCTGATTCCACTGTGTTATGCAATCCCCCCTCAGCAAGTGGCAGCAAGTTCTCGCTCGTATCTCTTCCTGTCACAGAGTTGGTGCTGCAGCCGACTGGGAACCGTCAAAGGACAACTTTAGCATCTATTTTGTGTTTTCATGAAAATTTATTACAAGGAGGAAAATTACTTTTTCATTTCAAACAAATTTTGATGTCGATAAAGTGATCAGCTTGGTAAGGGTGTAAAGTAATGCTGTTATTTTATTTTATTTATTTACTGTTTTCCCTCAACATGTTCTGCTTGTGTAATAAAACTGGTTATCATTATAACTGACTTAAAATTCCTCATATCTTAATTTATTAGGGAAAAAGGGGGCAACAACCGAAGGGTTTTTGTGCATATAAAGAATGTTATCATATTATAATTTTTGCTAAGATAAGTTACTTTTGAGTTTTGCTAAGTTTATATTCACTTCAGTAATTTTGCAGGTTTTTAATATTTTCCATAGTTCATTCCTGTTCCCATTACACTGTGTTCTGTTCTTTACTGTCTTTGTAACACTTGTCTGTCAGTGTTAAAAAAACAAAAAAAAAACACATAAAATGTAAAGCTTTATTTCTATATGCTAAGAAGCACAAAACAGACTTTTGTTTCATTTAAGAATGCAATTTGATGAAAGAAGATGTCAGCTTCTATAAAATACAGTGGGGTAACCGTGTGCGGCTTTCACACAGTTCCCAGCATTTAGCAGTGACAGTTTTTAAAAATAATTTTGCAGGGGATCTTTCACAGATGCAGATTATTTGGGTCACTTCTGTTTCCTAATTATTCATTTATACCAAATTATAATGTTTAAAATTAATATACACGATTACAACTCTTCACTGGACAATGACATTGTATTTGAAATAGTATATTGGAACAATAGTATATTGTACAGCATATCCTCAGTAGCTGTACAAGAGCCCTGAGTGAGGGCCACTACCGCTGGCGACACGATCAGGTGCTCAAGGCAACGGCAGGGGCCATCTCTAAAGCCATGGCTAACAACAGGGTCATCCGCAGCCAGAGGAACATCACCTTTGTTAGGGCGGGAGAGCACCCGCAGCCACAGCCAAGAGCAGCAGCCAGCTTGCTTGCCTCAGCGCTGGACTGGGAGATTCGGGTAGACTTGGGCAGGCAGCTCAAGTTCCTGGAGCATGTGACATCAACTTCCTTGAGGCCAGATGTGGTGTTAACATCTGCCTCCTCAAGGCAGGTGCTCATAGTAGAGCTGACAGTCCCCCGGGACCAGGAGCTGGTGGAGCAGTGCTGGAAGAGCGGCTGGAACGCTCGTTGTGAGCCTGTTGAGGTGGGGTGCAGAGGCTTTGCTGGCCGTTCACTATGCAAGGTCCTCACCCTGCTTGGCATCACAGGAGATGTGAAAAGAAGAGCCATAAAGTCCATCGTTGAGGCTGCGGGGAGGGCATCTAGGTGGATTTGGATCAGGAGGTCTGAACCGTGGGTTAGCGCTGCTGGGACACAAGCCAGGGCCTGATCAACCCTGGCTGGTTCACCTGAGGGAGGGTGTCTGATGTTGTGAGACCCGAAATACCCGATGACCTCAGGAAACATCACTGAAGATGTGGCCCAGCGCATCCTAGGATGTATCTTTAAACTGAAGAACCTTATACACTGATTAGATGCATACTGAAATGCTGTGATAATTAATGGAGGGGATTTTAATACAAATTTAGTTTTCTATGTAAGTGTCCTCCATGGCAATGGTTTTTTTTTTCCAAATTGCAACCTTAAAATATTCGTGAAAAATTTGACATTATTGATATTTTGAGAGACAAGTTCAAATATATTATGAAATATACACTAGAATCAATAGAGACACCTGAGGACAATTTTGAATTGACTACTGCTTATTATCTGGATCTGCATAATTAATAACTACATATCAATTAATATTCATAATGCTCCATCATTGAACGCCACATATCACAGTGACTAATCCAGGTTATGTCCAACATTTGGCAAAGGCTTTTAAACAATTCCTTACTAGAATTGCCAGAGGTCAGTTCATATTTTCATTGACATGTAAAGCTCTGAAAGAGAAATCATTCTGCTCCAGCTGGGAGATCTTTACATTAGAAGTCAGGCAGTTTTTGAGGAAGATTCCTAACAATTGCTCCAAAATGAGAAGAGACTTTCAGTCTCCCAACTTATTTTTCTTTCTGGCCAATAAATCCTATTTGACCGTGTGAAGAAATAATATATACATTTACAAAATGAACAAAATGATACTGACCCTCTTAAAGCTGAAGGTGCACTTGTCAGACCTTGAAGGAGATGGATGGAAGAGGGACAGCTGTAGCTGCTGTCAAAGGTACCTCTACTAAAAACTGACTTGAAGGGGGTGACACCTTAGGCGATCGATTACATTGTGTTTAATAGCTATAACGAATAAAGATCAATTTGCAGACAATTGTTTTCAGTTTGGTACTTGAGTCTTTTTCTGACGATTGATGTCAGAAAAGGAAGAGCGTCTGTCAGTGTCTAAAACTCAGCCTGCACCGCCCAGAAGAGTCCAGCAGTGTCCAACTGTGTCCAGCAGTGCCGTCGTTAACAGGACAGGAGTAAAAATGGCTACTGGTTGTACTCTGATTTACTCTGGTAACAGGGTCTAGCTCTATACAGACCAACGTTCTCGTTGGAAACGGACCGGACACCCGTTCAGGTACACGAGGGGCATCCCGGCTGGCGGTCACGCATGCACGCTCTCGCAGCCGGATGGACAGCAGAGATTTGCCCCTCACCCCCTCCCCCAAACACAACTGTCGCTTTAATCCGCGCTGAGAGGATCGCTGTGGAGACGCGCTCACCCCCCGCGTTGCCCGTCTCCGCGCCCCAGTGACAGCGGCGGAGCGTCCGCAGGACATGTGAGGAGGCGCGAAGACCCCCCAGAGAGCAGGCGGAGCTGCGCAGGTGGCACAAGCTGTTCTCCCGTGCAAAAACATAGCTCAACTGGAGTAAAAGGTATAAACATGAAGGACCGGCTGGAGCAGCTTCGAGCGGTAAGTGTGCCACGGTGACTCCGACTGATAGGTTCGAAGTGGCGGTGAAACGCAGAGTTGGGTGCAGGAGGAGTTCTTCATCACCACCACCACCATCATCATCACCACCACCACCACCACAAACGTCACTGCACTGCAACGGAGTTTGACGCGCTGAACTCCGTGTGCGTGCGTGCGTGCGTGCGTGCGTGCGCGAGCGAGTGTGTGTGTTGCGCGTGAAAGGAGCGCACAGCTGTCGGCACGAGGACGACGGTTACATAAGTGCTCGCGAGCACTTCGCGGGGTGTCACAGTGTGGCTGGCAAGACACCGATAGCAACAAACTGCTGTTTACTCAGCAAAGCTGTTGTAAATATTCGGGTAGGCGCTGGTGTTTCTGCTCCTGGTCCGTAACTTGGGCTGTGGGTTAGAACCCACCTGAGTTTGTGTGCAGTTTGCATGTTCACCCCGTCTGCTCTGGTTTCCTCTCATAGTCCAATGACATGTGTCTCAGGTGCACTGATAATCTGAATTGTCTTGTGTGTGTGTGTGTGTGTGTGTGTGTGTGTGTGTGTGTGTGTAAAACACTGCCCTTCTATGTGACCATGTGGTCACTGTGCTGCTGTCAGTCCTGAATGAGACTTAAGCCTGAGTGGAGGGAGGAGGGGGTGGGTTTTAAAGGAGATTTTAAATGGTTAAACTGTGTGTGTGTGTGTGTGTGTGTTTGAGAGAGAGTGCATGCATGCGTACATGAGTGTATGGGGGGGAAGGGCAGGTGGGGGAGGGACTCAATCCAGGCCTGATTACAGAAAGACTAAAGAAGGATTTTGCCCCTCTTCTCTTGATGAACCAAGCGGCTCATGTGCTCACTTCCTCTGGGTCACTGTCCTGGCCAGGGTTGTGTGTGTGTGTGTGTGTGTGCGCGCACGCAGTGGTCACTGCTACTCAGATCCAATCATGCTCACCCTGCCATTCAAATGGGATTTTGTCTCCATGGGGTGTCTCAAGTGCCATGTCCATAACATGTAGTGCTCCAAGTCCCCCAGAACTGCAGGTGTCTGGGGGACAGGGGTGTGGTCAAAATCAGCCACTCTAATTGGCTATTACATCCTCAGGTGAATAATTTCATGCAATAGAAACATGGCCCTCAATCCTGCACACTTGTATGAGATGCTATGGGGACAGTCATGGGGCTTCATCATTGCCTTTATTACGGTATTTATAGACCCGGGACACAGATGATGCAGATGAAGTGGAGGTTGCGGTGGACAATGCAGCCTTCATGGACGACTTCTTCTCCCAGGTGATACTTTATGTGGGACTTAGAGTAGTGGGGACCTTGGGCTTGAGTCAGTGTTGCAGACCTACTTATACCATAGTACAGCTGCTCAAATGAACACCATGTAATATGAAGCTAAACAATATTTTGTATACATGAATAGCTGCCAAAATGTGTTGTACAGAAAAACAATCTCAAGATTTTCTTTTTTAATGTGGTGCTTTAGCTTCATTCAGCTTGCCAGGTTATGTTTGGTATCATCTGCAGTACTGTTCATGGCCTTGTGAATATTGGCACAACTTCTCCACAGTGTCTGTGCGGTTTGTGAACGTACTGCTTGTCTAGTGTGAGAGAGATATTTCAAAGTTTCAGTGTGTTGGTTTTCATTGGGCTTCAATCCTGCATTCATCCATCTTCCTCCTAACTGTTGACTTCAAACTGAAGTTGAACAAACCTTTGTACAAAGTTGACAAATTCTGTGTATGCATCACCTGACACTTTTAGCTACAATCAGATTTAATGTGTGTGCTGCACATAGAACTCACTCAACTAGTGGTTGTTCTCAAATATCCCCATCAGGTAACACCTTGTGAAAGGTGGGTGTGAGCTGATGGAGGGGTGAAATATTGGGGCTTGAATCAATGATGATAGAAAAGTATTTGGCCATTTTAACATCACAGACAGTTGAATAAATTTTTCATAAATTGTGTAGGAAACATAAAAGATATTCCCTGTTTCTGAAGTACCATATTTCTCTATGTGCAATTTCAAAAAGGGATCAGACTCATCACTTCCAGGATGTTCAGGTAATGTCCACTATCAGGTGCGCTAAATATTTCATTGGTGTCTCAGAAAGGTAGTCTCAGCTCTGGCAAAAATTTTACAACCATCGTGATTCTTCTCAAAACTTTAGTCTAATATGTACACCATGACTCACTGTTTACTTAGTGATTAAGTAAATGTCTATTTTTCAAACATCTGATGCCAGTCTAATGTAAGTCAGCAACGCATTCCCAACATCATCTAGTCACTGTGGTCAGTTTCAACATACGCTTGACTGTTTCCCTCACCAAAGAGACAGCAAGCAAAGCAGAAAACAGACCGTGTGGTAGAAGAATACAGAAGCCATTGCGCTGGCACATACTCACCATTTAAGAGCTTGCAGTTAAAATAAGATTTTGGAGATAAACATTTTTTGATGTCTGTATTGTTTATGTACGTATTCAGAAGCTCCTGCCTGCTTCTTTTCTTTAAAATAAGTCCAGCTTCTTTTTCTTCTTATCCAGTGATAACTAAATATATTTACAGAGCATCAACAATGATGGTCCACCTCTGCCACCCGAGTGATCTCGTAATTCACCGCCCCACAGAAGGTCAAACCAATCAGCACGCAAAGCTAAGCATGACAGACATGCAACTAAACCAATTACAACACTTCATTCTTTGCCCCCCCCCCCCCCCATGACGTGTCCAGCATGTTTTCCAGTTTGACTGTAATTTGTGGATTTGATTTAAACTTCTAATGTAAAGCAGCCACAGAAAAGTCTGAAATAATTAAAAAAGAAAAAAATATTTATTTACACATTTTACATAATGTCGGCATCCCTGTGGCTTTGGCCTACAGCCTCGTTTAGACCATTTTTAAGCCCAGCCCTAGGGACACTACATCTGTGCCTCCATCACAAAGTCTGCCGTTCCATCCTGCTGATGTGTGTTCAGCCCGTCTCACAAGTTTCTCGTCCCACCCTCCCCCCCAGATTGAAGAGATCCGAACAAGCATTGACAAGATTGATGAGAACGTGACCGAGATCAAGAAGCTCTACTCTGTCATTCTCTCTGCGCCCACGTCAGACCAGAGTACAGCACTCCATCCTCCAACATCTCCCTACCTCTGTCTGTCTCTGTCCCAACATCTGTCTCTGCTGTCCTCTGTCCATCTAGTCATACCCAGCAGTGTGTCTGGTTCTGTCACTCCTGCCCTCTTCCCATTGTCCCACTCACAAACTGTTGCCGCTTCATTCTCCTCACACCTTAATCCCTCTTGTCTCTCCATTCCCTCTTTGCCCTGCAATTTCCATGGGAACCACAGCTGTGTCCCCAGCTCTGTCTTACTCTTTATCTCCACAGAAACTCAGGATGATTTGGAGATGCTCACCAGTGACATCAGGAAGATGGCCAACAATGCACGCAACAAGCTCAAGAGTGAGTGATGTCTCTGCCTGTGGTGGAGGCTGTTGCCAGAACCACGGTGAATACAGCCATGGTCATGAATGTGAACACGGTCACAGTAGTCAGCCACTGTCATGTCTCATCCTTCAGGCATTGAGCAGAACCTGGAGTCTCCAGAGGAGCGGATGTCAGCTGACTTGAGAATACGGAAATCGCAGGTAAGAAGCTACAGACCTTGGTCCAACTTGACTCAGAGGCAGGTGTGCACACTTAGCATCCCAGCATACATCCTTTCGCCATCTCTCCCAGCATGCCGTTCTGTCCAGGAAGTTCGTGGAGGTAATGACCAAGTACAATGAGGCACAAGTGGATTTCAGGGAGCGAAGTAAAGGACGCATCCAAAGACAGCTGGAAATCAGTGAGTCCACAGTTAATGTGGCCCTATCGAGACCCCCTGCGTCTGCAAGCATTCTGACACAAACCTACAAACTTCCTATTAACTTTCTGCAACTTTGCTGTTAACTTCCTGCTAGCTTCTTGCCACCATTCTGCCAAACCCCTGCCAGTTTTCTTCCACCTTCCTGTTAACTTTTTGTTAAATTCCTGCCACTTTCCTATTAACATCCTGTCAGTTTCCTGCCACCATTCTGCTAACTTCCTGCCAATTTACTCTTACGCTCCACCTCACACACCCTGACAGAGGGCCCAGCTCAGCTGTACTGAGAACATGCTTCCTATGGGGGGGGTTGCAAATTTGAATCAGTGCACTTCATTTCATAAAGCACTCAGCTGGTAGAAACACAGCATTCCCAACACACACAAAACAAACACCCAACACACACACACACACCATATACCAAACACAAACAGCATGGCAAATATACATGCAACATGGCAGACACCCACACAGCACACAGACCAAGAATAAATACACAGTGCACTATGCCAGAACCGCTTTAACATTTTCCTTCCATGGTGCTGCAGCGGGTAAATCGACAACAGATGACGAGTTAGAGGAGATGCTGGAGGGCGGCAACGCAGCAGTCTTCACGGCGGGGGTACGCGCTTCTCCTTCACCGCATACCTTACTGCAACTTCTTATGTATTGTTGCATGACCCTCAGTGTGTACTGTATGTAGTGGTGCCATTTGTGTAGTGGTGCACAAGTTGGTAGCACAACTTGGTGTGTGTGCACACCTATGTGTGGACAGGCCGCATGTGCATATAAATCCTCTGTGTACACAGATCGTGCAGTCGGGCATCTCACAGCAGGCCCTCAACGAAATTGAATCGCGTCACAAGGACATCGTGCGGCTTGAGAGCAGCATCAAGGAGCTCCATGACATGTTTGTGGACATCGCTATGTTAGTGGAAAACCAGGTACTGTGACACGAGTGCCACATGTGCCCACAGGGCCCCCAGAGTGACAGCGCTCCTCTCTTGCCGTTTGATATAATGCTGAGTGATACATTGACAGCTCAGTACAATGTGGTTGTTTGGGTGCAAAACATCTAATTACTTGGTACATGAGGCCGTGTTGCATAGAAGAAGCCTTTCCACCACCTGTTTGTACAGCCCAGTCATATGCTGGTCACTGACCTTAAACTTACACTTTACTTTTATCAGCACATGCATTTTTTTTTCACCATAAGCTCACATAACATTTATTTTGGCACCAGATTTGCTTTGAACTGGCCAAACGAAAAGTTACCACTTTGCATTTAGTGAACAGCAAACATAAATACATAAGCTAATATCAGTAATCATTCATGTCTTACAAATGAAAAACAAAACAAACATAAAGCCATGTGCGTGATGTAAACACTATGAATTTTAGTTAAGCTATAAAAATGTATACATAAGAGTTTAGGTATTAATCAAATGATATTGTAAGGGGTAACCGGTGAAAAGCGTTTCGTGCAGTGGAAGGGCACAACTTTCAGATGTTTGTTTTATGTGTTTGGTGTGTTTTTAAAAAGAGTCCGGGGTGATAAATTGGGGTCCAATGACTGTCCACTTTGTATGCGGGTCTGTGCTCTATCAAATTGCATTGAATGTTGAGTCACTAGTGTATATATAAAATTCAGTGTTCTGTGTCCTGTCTTTAAGCTTCGCTGCAGTTGAATTTCCCTGTAGGTGTTAATAGTTAAGCTTTCCTAATAGTAATAATAGTAAAATTAATAACAATAATAATAAAGGCTGAAGGGCCTCATAATACTTGATATGACCAGTGTAAATTTTCTGTTTTAATGCTGTCTGAGGTGAAAGTGTGGTAAGTTCCTAATTATTGTGACATGTCTGTTTCTCTCCCTGATCAATTATTTGTGAATTTAAAACCAGGCCATCACTCATTCTGTGTGTCTCTGTGCTGCAGGGACCCGGTCACTGACTGTGACCAACACTGGATTGAGGTCCTGTCCTGGGTGCGACATGTGTGAACAAAACTGTCTGTCCTCATTTGTCCTGTTCTACTACGTCCCCATCTGTCACCCACTGTGTCAATTCCTCCCCTAACCCCCCCCTCCCATGTGTCCTTGTCCTTCCTATCCCCTCTGTGGGTATCCTGGTCCACAGGGGGGCATGGTTGACAGGATCGAAAGCAACATGGACCAGTCGGTAGGCTTTGTGGAACGCGGTGTGGCCGATACAAAGAAGGCAGCGAAATACCAGGCTGAAGCACGCCGGGTGAGTGGCGCATGAGACTGAGTGTGTGATTCATGACAGCTGTGTGTATATCAGTGTGGTTAACGTACCCCGGTGCTTCGCAGTTACATCCACAATGCTCTTCCACTGTACTCTGTTTTTACTTGGCTTGGCTTTACTGAGTGCAGTGTCTGTATCTCTTTGTAGAAGAAGATGATGATCATGCTGTGCTGTGTCATTCTGGTCATTGTCCTCAGCTCTGTCCTTTACAGTTTCTTCACTTAGGACAGTGCACAGGTAAACACTTTGCCTCATTGACCTCTCTAAATGTGTTCATTCTCACCTAACTATGTGTGGATGTGCATGGGTTACCTGTTCCTGTGTCTTCCTCTAGTGTCCAGATACACAGACATCTGCAGCACCAAATTGGCTTCAAGGAGTTAGGGAATCCTGGGAATGTTGCTGACACGCAGAGACCTCCAGCAGCTGCTACTGCCACCGGCCCGTCCCAAAAGTCCCTTTTTTGTGTTTCACAATGTCATACTGTCCACTTTCTCTGCTGGCATGTAGTCTCTGCGGGGTCCCTTACTCTTCTGGCCATACTGGATCTGCCCTGGTGTCCCTGAAGGATGGGATGTCTGTGCCCGCGCGTGTGTGTCGTAGCACCTGTGCCCAGTTTATGCTGTCAGACTGCAGACTGAATGTGCTCAGATGCCATAGTGTGCTGTTAGTAGTGCTCATACTGGTTATTCTAATGACAGAAGTAATGAGTGTGTGTCCCTTGTGCATTCCCCCTTTTGTCTTCAGGTTGGAAAAATACAATAATGTGGAAATATTTCCTTAGGCTGGGTGTGCTGAGGTAGGTCATGAATGTATGGAAATACAGACACAGACAGAGGGACTTCTTTTGTTTATATTGCTGATTTTGTTTTTGTGATTTGTAATTAAAGACGACAAAGTTTAAGTGTCAGTTTTTTTGTCTCTTTTCTCTAGTTAACAGTAAAAGGTAATACTTCTCTGATTTGCTAAGAGGAAAAGTTGCCCTAACACTTTCATAAAGAGCCAAGTCGTTTACAGGATTAATGTAAATTAAATGTAAATCTTCAAAGTTTAATAAAGACATGGTATAGAATATATAAATTCTGCTGTGACTGAGCGCGTTATTTAACAGTTGGTGAAATTTGGGGAAGTGATAAAAATTGAACGCATCGCGCGTTCATTGGTCGAACCTCTCAATTGCATCCCCGTTGAACAATCAGGAACGGCGGCGTTCACCGTTCGTCAAGAACACACTTTCACCACCCACGTAAGGTGTATATTTGTCAAACTAAAATGTAGAGTGAATCCTGATTGGTTTCACCGGTGAGCCCCGTGTTCGCAAATACCCAATTGTTTCACTCCTTTCTTTGACTGACACAAACTATCAGTCACTGGGATCACGCCTCGTTTTAACTGCGCGCTGCAATTGGTTCTCTCTCTGGTAAACTTTTTTGCGCCTCCCTGTCCAATCGTTTGTCGTCTGGTTCGCCTTTAGAGTGGCATTCGTAAAAACCAATAAAATTGTCACAGGCTGACCTTTCGACTCATATCATTGGACACTTTTGGGTTGTGGGCGGGTCTTTGTGGAAACCAGTGGTGTTTCGTGACGAGTTGAAAATGGCGGCGAGTGGTACAGCACATTAACTTTATCAGCTAATAATGACAAAAACAGCTATTTAAAACGCCGAAATAGGAACACTTTAAAAAACGAAACTTCATTTGTGAACCCAGAACGCGTTCCTCAAGTCAATCTGGATATAAATCGGGACTGAGCACTTCAGAAGATTTCCGAGTGGGACAGCGGAAAGTTACTCAGTGTGTAGCTCCCGTCCGCGCGCCGCCGGGCTCAGAGCTGGCACACGCCGCGCTCGCCCAGGACGCCCGTCGCCCGCGCACCGTGCGCTCTCACCTGCAGGCTGAGGCGAAGGAGGAGGAAGGTGGCGGAGGAGGAGGACGGGGTGAGAGCTGCTCGGGTACCGCAGTGGAGACGGGGAACGGCGGTGTGCGCACGCGGAGCCAGCCGGAGAACGCGTGTCTCCCCCCCGGAGCCGCTGTCGTTCAGGGCTGAGATGCTACCCTTCAGCGCGGCGTGGCTAACTGCCTGGCTAACGTGGTGCGGAAAGCTAGCGGGCTAACGCGGGGACGCTTCTTTGCGAACGGCACGGTCGACAGGATACATAGGGGATACATCGAGACACGTTTCACTGGGAAATGATTTGTCACACAATGAGGAGAAGGGTTTGTTTGGGAGACTCCGTTCGCGGTCCTCAGTAAAGTGGCTAGCAGGTTAGCTAGCAGCAGTACGCGTGGGCCCTGCTTCCCTTCTCTCCTTTTTCTTTGTTTGTCATATTTACGATGCCAGGAATTAAAGTCGTGAGTGGCGAATTCCGTCACTGAGCTCTCTGTTGGACTGTACTGTACTGTACTGTACCACACTGTACTGAACTGCACTGCACTGGCCTGGAGCCCCGCTGCCCCACACGGACATGGAGGAGGGCCGCCCCCGGTACAGCAAGCGCCTGGTGAGTCCCCGCAGACACTGTAAAACGTGGTACAAGATGGTGTGTCGTACTGTACCGTCACTGGGGGTCTGTCTGACCGGTACTTGAAGACAGATGAGAGCGTGCATCTATCAGACACTGTACAACACAGGACAACATGATGTGTTACACTGTGCTGTTGCTGGGAGTCTGTTTGTTACCTGGAGACACTGTTCAGTTATTAGGAAGTGTTTTACATGGTTTCTACTGCACTTCATGCTGCTGTACTGTTATATTTTAACAGCTTTACAGTTGTGTGAATGATGACTGGGTTTGTGGCTGTAATATTAGTTACAGTGAGTTGACAGGTCATCATGATGTCTGTGGTTCACTAACTTTTGTCCTTCATTTGTGTATGGTTGTCTTGGATATACTTTACTTAAGTTTCTCCTCAAAAGGGTACAGTGCAGTAAGAGTTTACACATAGTAGACAATGATTGGTTGCACACTGTGGAAAATGCGGAGTTACATGCTTTGTGCAATGAGGAGGTTATTCAACTGTGGCATTTTCTGCTGGCTTGCAGTGATTGAGAGCTCTTGTTTAAGGAGCACTCTCATGCGTCCAGTAATGCAGTTTGCTTCTTGTTTGTCGTTGGCAACGTATAAGGAATCTCTGTTCCTAGCCATCCATACTGTAGTAAGAAGGTGTGAGTCCACTTGGGGAATGGGAGAGAAAGCACAGCGATTCACAGGTGTCCTAGATGCATGGTTGGAAGTGCTGCACAAGAGCTGGTTGATGCAGTGCCTCCTTTCACGATCGTGCTCATGAACTCAACCCCTTGAGAGAACATTTTAGTTATGGTCCTGTTCATTGCTACCTCATATTCACTACCCAATGTTTACTGATAGTGCTACCTCTTGTGGTGAAATGCCACCATATCTGTACTTATCTGTGCTTTTTGAAGACCTACTGAGGTTCACCACAATTGTGTTGGTTCAACGTCTCCATCCTGCATGATATTTGCTCCAGACAACCTGGTGTCTCCCAGGAACTTTGACCTTAAGGATGTATTTCCTGCTTCTCCACAATTAGGCCAACACTGGATTTGTGTGTATGTCAAGAGTAGAGCCCTAACCAACTTTGTATATTAACTATTGGGACAGTACATCCAGTTAGGGAAAATTTACTCCATAACTCATTTGAGATTAGATACTGCAGTTGAGCACCAAAGCCAGACCACTCAATGCAACAACCATTAAAATACTTTTCTCTGTCCTCAACCATTGTGCCACCTGCTGCTCTAGGGAGAGTGTAGTTTATGTAGTCAACATATTGCAGTGTGTCTGTTTAATGGAGTTTAACCTTTCTTACTTGTGACTGCTTTGTGATGAAGTTTGTAATTATTTAAAAATTGTGTAAGAACATGGTTATACTTTTATACACTGAATAAAGTCTCTCTCAGTGGATGAGCAGTGTAAAAGAGCAAGCCAACGCTAGGGTCAGCCTGCCTTCCCCAGCAATGACTGTGAGAGGAGGGAGGAGGCAGCCCCCCACGAGTGTAACGGAGAGGCTGCGAGGCAGACCATGTGAGCAGGCATGCGGAAATGGAGAGCAGAGAGAGAGAACGGGGGGTGGGGGTGGGGGGGCACTGCAGAGGAGAAGCACAGTCGAGGAAACGCCACACACCAGTGATGGAGGAATGGGTCACAGCACTTGCTGGCGGGAGCACCGGCACCACGAAGATGAGGAGGAGAGGAATGGTGACTCTGAAGGTGCGAGGTGTGTAGTGTGTCTCTGCATACACTGTATTTTTGTGTGACCTCTAAATGGCACATGTAACTGTTCACCTGCCGTTTCATTCCTTCATGGTCGTGTAAGGAAGACACTGTTCTCTGAGACCTGAGCTGTTTATGTTGTCCTGCTCTCGGGGCTGTGTTTTAATGTCCTACAGCGTGTGTGTGTCAACTCTGTCAGAACACAGGTTGCTGTGGACAAAGACAATGGCAGAAAGTTATGTAATGTCAGTACAGATGGTTCTGGTGGTATGTGGTGCTCCTGTATATGTGTGTCACTGCTGCAGTTAACTACTCTCATCAGTGCTTCTTGGTGGATAGTGCTTGAGAAGGTCTGGCTGTTCACGGCATCATGTTTTTTGCTGTCAATTTGTCAGTGCTGTGTACTTGTCAGGCAGGATTGGTCTTGAGCTCACTGACCTGAAGTGCGTCAGCGTTTTGTGGTGATTTGGAACTGAGTCCCTTTGCTCATAGAGAGATGCTCGGTAGGGGGGTGGTGAATGTAGGAGTGCCAGCCGAAGAACAAGTCGGCAAAAAACCGGGGGAGCTGTTCTGCTTGTAAGGTGGGCAAGAAAGGAAAGAGGAAAAGAAATCCTACAAATCACATTCATGATGGTGCTTCTGTGTCACTTTGCCAAAATGTATGACTGTGCTTCTAAATGTCAATGGCTGTCGCTCCAAAAGTAAGAATAGTTTAAATGACTTGTTTGTGGCGGGGAAAAAAGATGCAGGGAAGCTACATGGTTTCAGTGTATTAGACGGAGAATTGCTCTTTGCAGACAACAGCTTGCTGAGTGCAGACAAAGGGAGGGGTGTGGGGGAGGGGTCACGACAGTGAAGGGGCGGGGCCAGTGTGGGCTGTTGCTGCAGATTATCCCTCTGTCATCTGCTGTGCCCTGGGGCCTGCAGGACAAACACAAGACCTTCTTTCTCTGTCTCTCTGCTCTAGCAAGATCGCACTGTAAACGTATACATTTATTTATTTATTTTTTACACATAATTTTAACTTCAGTGATGTATTAGAATTGCTGCCCGTTGACTGTTGGGTGCATTATATAATAAATTGCATCTCTGGAGCAGATTTTCAGGTATTTCTGATGGTGTGGTTAGTGCTGCCCTCCTATACTGGGTTCTGGTATGGGAAGTTCACACTTGGTAGCTGCTGACTATGTCTTTTAATTATGAAATGTACATTTTTACCTAGTCAGTTTGGTTTGGTCCATTAGCTTATTTCAGAATTATATTGAAGCTAAATGACTGTTGTTATAAAAGGACTTGCAGTGTTCTGTTTGGACACTAAGCCACTTACTCTGGTTTACCTGTTTACATAGCAAACTAAGTTTTGCCGTATTAGTTCAGGGTAAGTACCTTGATTAAGACTGTTAGAGAGTGTGGAGTCAGTCCTGGGATTTTTCCATTGCAAAGGAACTACTCTAACCCTTTGCCAGCTGCTGCCAAGTTGTCTATCGTATGGTGCTGCAGACAGAATCCTGGGCCGACAGTGTGCTTGCCTCGTGCTGCATGGGGGAGCCACGTGCCTTTTAGCATTCGCAACCACACAGATGCACTTGGAGCCACAGCTCACAGTTATGGAACAAATCTCTGACCCTTATGGTCTTTTGTTTTCTTAAGGCTCTTTTGCACATGCCTGGTGCTGAGCTTGGAACCTGCAATTATTTAATGCTGGGATTACATTTGGCCTGTTACTAAAGTCTGCTATGGATGCAACAATTTTATTGATTTTGTGAGGAGTGTCTCCAGTTAGGTGTACTTGACATTTTATTGTCTAAACACCTGGCTCCTTGTTGAAACATGGTTTCTTAGTGAACTTGAGCAAATCCTTGGGCAAGGAAGTAACTGCCAGCTTGAGTGAAAGGTGTTGAAGCTGTACAGAGTAACATGAGTGTATGTGGATAGCAGCTGCCCTTTGAAAGGTTTACTGTGGTGATGTACTGCCTCATCTGGCTCCACACTCAGGTAAACTCCAAATAAACTGGGAACCAAAAATTCATTGGTCTGATACCTCACCTCAGCTGAAATTTTGAGCATCCTGGTCTGTGCTCCTTTCATGGATCAGTCTGGTACATCCTATGAAAAGTTTTCTTCTTCTTCTTCTTTTGGCCGCTCCCGTTAGGGGTCGCCACAGCGGATCAAAAGCTTCCACTTCCTCCTGTTCTCTGCATCTCTCTCCATCACCCCCACCACTTGCATGTCCTCCTTCACAAAATCCATAAATCTCCTCTTAGAAAAGTTTTAATATAGGTTAATGTAACTTATAATATTCAGAACAAGACATTGTTACATGGTGAAGGCTAAGTCCAGTTTGGCTGTAGCAGTAAATGAGTATCATGTCTGTCTTCTGTCCTCAGCGGTCAGGTACACGAAGGCGCTACCAAGATGATGGCATCTCCGATGATGAAATCGAAGGGAAGAGGACCTTTGATCTGGAGGAGAAGCTGCAAAGTGACAGATTCAGCTCCGATCGTGTGAAACGAATGGAGGGAAAAGGTTCGAACTTTTATTAAAATCCTTTCTTCAAAGATTCCAACAGTCTGTGTTCCTGGTTTGTTTTGGCAGATCTAGTTTTAAAACATATGCTTCTTTTATTATATATCTATATGTGCTGTGTAGTTGACTTGTGTATATTTTTGTACAGACTTCACATACGAGTACATCCAGCGAGAGGGATTGAGGGACCCCATCATTTTTGAGAAGCCAGATGGACTTGGCATTAAGTATGGTCTTCAAGCTTTATCTTGAGGACGCCTTGGTGTTTCCATACGTCTTTGCATTCTTACAAAATATGTGTAATTTAATATGTTTATAGAAGTTTAAAGATACCTATATGAATAGAACATATTTACTCAGAGAACAGAAAAAAAAACCAATATAAGAAATGCAGTATAATTCTTGACTTAGACCCAGAAGATATTTAGAAAACATTTTTGTTATGTCTTTCAGGATGCCAGACCCAGATTTTAGTGTAAATGATGTCAAACTGTATGTAGGTAAGGATCCCTGTCCTCCAACTTCAGAGCATTTAGTGATCTCATATTTAGTGTGGCTCTGGATCTTCCTGTGGAGTTCCTCTGACAGCACAATCCCTCTGTCAGGCAGCAGGCGTGTCATTGATGTGATGGATGTGAACACGCAGAAGGGCATTGAGATGTCCATGGCTCAGTGGCGGCGCTACTACGAGACACCACCGTCACAGAGGGAGAAGCTCTACAATGTCATCAGCCTAGAGTTCAGCCACACGAAGCTGGAGAACCTGGTGAAGAGGCCCAACACAGTGAGTTATGGTTACTGACCTTCCATTTGCCAATCATGCCCTCTGCCTTTGCGCTGCCTGCTCTCCTGTACTCTGCTGCTCTCTGCTGCTCTCTGCTGTACTGTACCGAACCCCTGTCATTACTGTGCTCATGTCACTCACTTCAGATCACAGTTTTAGGAAGACTGCTTCCCTCTGTCCATATTTGCAGGTTGATATGATTGACTGGGTAGACAACATGTGGCCACGGCACCTGAAGGAGCGACAGAGAGATTCCACCAATGCCATCATCGACATGCAGTATCCCAAAGTGCAGAAGTGAGCTTCTTCATTTCAGTCCATTTCTTCACCCCTTTATGTCTTGCCCACTTCATTCTGGCTCATTGTAGCAGATTGAATTCCTCACATTTAAGTTCACGTTTTTCTCAATTCACCTTTCATGTCACTTATTTACCTTAAATGGCTTCACTTTGCAACACAGGTACTGCCTGATGAGTGTGCAGGACTGCTACACAGACTTCCACATTGATTTTGGCGGGACGTCTGTCTGGTACCACATCTTGCGTGGAGGCAAGGTAAGAGCTACATGCGGCAGCCTCAGTGAGCTGCCTTTCTCTCCTGTACTGTGTTCAGAGAAACCATGTTCCAGATTAATTTACACTGTGTTTGAACTTCTTAAAGCTCAAATGTGAAGTACTGAGAGTTCACAATATGTGTCTCTGGATAGGTGTTCTGGCTTATTCCGCCCACACCCCAGAATCTGGAGATGTATGAGAACTGGGTGTTGTCAGGGAAGCAGAGCGACATTTTCCTGGGAGACAAGGCCACCGACTGTCAGAGGATTGAACTCAAGCAGGGCTACACCTTCATGATCCCCTCTGGTTCGTCCATACTTTTATTGCCTTCCACCTGTTACACACTTTCTGTTATCTCTACATGGGCAGGACACCCCACATCTTTTCAGTCCTTTACTTTCCTTTTCTAACACATTTCCAGTGTGACCGCTGTAGCAGCCTATGAAGTGTGTATTGCCCTTGGGATGACCTGTATGTCCCTCTCTCCCAGGATGGATCCATGCTGTGTACACGCCAGTTGACACACTGGTGTTCGGTGGGAATTTTCTGCACAGTTTCAATATCCCCATGCAGCTTCACATCTACAGCATTGAGGACCGGACAAGGGTGAGCATAAGGGCTTGTGTGTGTCTTTTAACTGTTAGTAGGAACTGATTGCAGAGGGGGGAACAAACTGTCACTTGTGTCCCCAGGTCCCGGCCAAGTTTCGCTACCCATTCTACTATGAAATGTGCTGGTATGTTTTGGAGCGCTACCTGTACTGCCTGACGAACACGTCACACCTCACACCTGAGTTCCAGAAGTACTCGCTGGGCATCGGTTAGTTGTGTGGCCTCCTTTCCGTTGCGCACTATCATACACATGTTTAGGAGTCACATGACAGCTTTTCTTAAGTAACACGTTTTTAGCATTCATGATTCAAACTGTTACAGCTTATGAAATAAAGCAGTCTCAGTGTATGAGAGATTTTCACACCCCGTTGTCAGTTCCATAAATGTTTTTGCTCTTGGACTTTAGGCCTGAAGCAAGATGAGTCCCTCAATGGCCATATGAAAGATGAAGATGAGCAAGAGGATGAGGAAGAGTCTTTTCCTGCCAAAATGGGGGTTAAAGTTCACCTCACTCCCTTTGAACTGGAGGGGCTCTGGAACCTGCTTGGGAAACTGGAGTCTCTTCCATCTCACAAGAAGTGTGTCCCAGTGGGGATCCACAATGCTCCAGCTTTGCTGCACGACATAAAGGTAATGGCAGCCGCTGCCATCAGTGCTGGCTGGGGTTGTTAATTTGGATGACCTCTTGAACGTGTGTGTCATCTTTCTCTGCCAGACACTGCTGCAGGAGCACGCCAGTGACATCCCCAAACTCTCCTATACTGGAAAGCCCATCGTCAGGTGGCCCAAGAGAGTGAGTCCATCAACAGTCTTCTTACATCGTTTTATTTAAATCCAGTGTAACATGCTGTGTCCCTGCCCACAGCCATCCTGGTACCAGTCGCCTCCCTTTCCACCTCCTCCCATGGTGGGCCGGCCCCGCCTCCCCACTACACTGGTGCCCCAGCGGCCTCAAAAGCCACCATCATCTATGTCTGTGTTGCGACGGCGCCGCGTGCGATGCAAACGCTGTGAAGCATGCCTCAGGACTGAGTGTGGGGACTGCAACTTCTGCAGGGACATGAAGAAGTTTGGGGGCCCCGGGAAACTGAAGCAAACGTGCGTTCTGCGGCAGTGCCTCGCTGTGAGTCTCTTTCTCTCCTGTGGGGAATTTGTGTTATGCAACATTGTGAATGTGGTGCTTTCCCTTGTGGGCCACCTCTAGTGTAGCACAGGTACTCAGCTGTTCCACTGGTGTCATCGTTATGCCTACCTGCTCAGATGTTAGTGCTGTTGTCAAATATCAATGTGTTGTCTCTCCGTTTCTCTCAGCCGGGCCTCCCATTGTCAGCAGTGTGTGAAGTGTGTGGCGAAGGCAGCCAAGAGGGTGGCGACACCACACCCTTCTCCCTTACTTTGATGGAGTGCTCCAATTGTGCTCAGATTGTACACCCTGGGTGCCTCAAGGTAACTGTCCTGAGCATACACACATACCCACACACAAAAGTACAGTGAATGACAATGTATCGGATTGACATCTGCAGTGCCACTTCTTGTTTCATTAAGCAGCTTTCCTAGAGCTGTTTTCAGATGTCTCCATACATGAAATAAGTGGTTGGTTTTTTTTTTTTAAATTTTTTTTTTAAATTTTTTATTTTTTAAATGTGTGAAGGTGCCAGGAGAGGGTGTGGTGAACAAGGATCTTCCAAGCTGTTGGGAGTGTCCCAAGTGTGCCACAGGCAAACCGTCACAGTCAGAGGTAGTTCCCCCTGCCTGTCTCTTCTCCTTTGTCTCTCCGATTCCCTTCATACACTGCATCCAGCCTTGACCTTGGCCGACACATGCCACACAAACAATATACATTCCTGGGGAAGGCGGCTCTGAGGAGAAATGCGAAAGTACTGTAGCTGCATATTTCATACTTTTGCTGGCCACATTTGACCCATAAGTAATTGAATTTCACACAGTTTGCTGGAGTGTTAATTTCCTGAGTTTCTGTGCCAGGTAGCGGCTTTTGTGTGACGCAATGCCCGTAGTTTGTGTCACATTGCCAGAAAACACCCTAAGGTCCTCAGTGCCATTCTCTACCTCTATCGGCCTTCAGCTTACTCTTCCCAGCTGTACCTGCCTCGAGGAAGAGTGCGCAATAGAGGGCTCTGGGGTGCGGGGCAGGCGACGAGGGTGGAGGGGGCCTGGGCTGCAAGAGGCCTCAGTCCTCTTTCTCTGGGGCACCCCCTACTTCCCACAGGCTGCTCTTACAGCAGCAGGACAGGAAGCGGGTGAGGCATCGTCCCCCTCCCCCCGCTCCTCCCGCCCCCCACATTCCCACCCACCTCCATTTTGTCGTCTGTGTTTCCCTCCAAAAGGTGTTAGTGCCACAGTGTTTCTCACTCCAGCAGTAACGTCACAAGTTCCTCTCTGTGTCTCACTCTCGCTCTCTCTCGGTGCCAACTTAGAAGCGAAAGTCTTCTTCTCTGGACTCACGGGCAGCCAAACTCCAGTGTCGGCGAGGAGCCAGCAAAGATGATGATGACTCAGTCAGCAGTGACGACGACGACGATGAAGATGACGATGATGATGACGACGACGATGACGACGATGATGAAGACGATGAAGACAGTGGGGGTGGTCGAAAGATGTCCCTCCACCTTCGGGGCACTTCAGGGTCAGCCTCACGACTGCAGCCCTCCTCTCGAGGGACAGGTATGGGGAGGAGGGGCTTATGGAGAGGGCCTGCCCAGCGCACAGGTCGTGGGAGCAGTTTACCCTCTGACCCAGCCCTGAGGATGCGTCGCAGTGGGCCAGTCAGGGACAGTCGCAGGCAACGCAGTGGGAGGTTGTGGCCACGGGGAGCAGGGCGAATGCAGCGGCGTCGCGATGACACGGAAGATGAGGACAGCGAGAGCGACAGTGATGACCACGAGGAAGATGAGGACGACGAGGAAGAGAGTGAAGACGGGCAGCATGAGAGCCAGCTGGACAGGGAGGATCACGTGCATCGGCGACGCACGCGAGCAGAACAGGATGAGGATGAAGAGAGTGATGAGCGTGATCCGGACGGAGCCGGACAAGATGTCGAGATGGACGAAGATGGAGAGGAGGAAGAGCGGAACCCATCGGACTCGGAGCCAGATCCACCGGTGCTGCTGGTGTCGGACTTGAACGATGACCTACTGAATGGGTCTTACCTGACGGTGACGCTGCAGCGCCCCCCAAAGGCCAAGCGGGACCCTGGTGCTATTGTCCCCAAGCTGGAGGCAGCTGTGTCCCCCAGGGTACCCCCCAACAGCCAGGGCTATGTCCAGCGCAAATCCTTGCAGCGGCCACGGCACAGGAATGGCAGCGCTGGGAATGGCCTGATGATGGTGCGTGGTGGGAGCTTCTCTACTGGGGGGCGCCATCACCGATTGCAGGGGCGTTCTCATCGGCAGACACAGGACCCTGGCTTGATGGACCTAGAGACGGCATCTCCCTCCACAACCTCCTCCCAGTCTTCGGCCTGTCCGACACCACCTCCTCCGTCTTGTTCTCCACCTTCGCTGTTATCGTTGCCTTCCTTCAGGGACGTGGGCAATGAGCCCGGGTGTGAAAAGGAGGTGTGGGTGTCGGTATTTCGCTACCTGACCCGCACTGAGCTCTGCGTCTGCATGAGGGTCTGCAAGAGCTGGTACAAGTGGTGAGTGAGTTAGGGCACAATTACAGGAGTGACAGCCTGCTTGGAACACACACACACACACACACACACACACACACACACACACAACACACCTGGTGAGATGAGAATTGAGCACTGCTGTCCCTGTCTTTCTGGTCCAGGAGCTGTGACAAGCGTCTTTGGGGCCGCGTCGATCTGAGTCGCTGCCGTTCCATCAGCCCGCAAGCCATGTCTGCCGTTGTTAAACGGCAGCCCGTCATGCTGGACCTCTCATGGAGCGCAATCTCCAAGAAGCAGCTCACCTGGCTCATCGACCGACTCTCGGGTAATGTTCAGCTGTGGGTCCAAATCCTTCCTCCAAAGTGTTCTGTTGTAAAATAAGAAATACTGTGAAAATGTTGCTTCTGTTGCTCAGGGCTAAGAGACCTCATTCTCTCGGGATGTTCCTGGTTGTCCGTCTCGGCTCTCAGCTGCCCCAACTGCCCCTTGCTTCGAACCCTGGACCTGCGATGGGTTGAAGGCATCAAAGACTCTCAGATACGTGACATTGTCACTCCCCCAGGTCCGTCTCGGTCTTTTGTGTTGAAAGTAAACTTTAGTAGACTGTATGAAAGCCCTTGCTAACTGACAGTTCCCCCTTGCAGGCTGTGAGAACCGCAGTATGCTCAGGAACATGCAGGTGTTCCGCCTGGCAGGGCTGGACATCACTGACTCGACACTGCGCCTCATCATCCGCCACATGCCGCTGTTGGCGCGCCTCGACCTCTCTCATTGCCGTAACGTCACAGATCAGTCGGTGAACCTGCTCACAGCTGTGGGCTCATCCACACGCAGCACACTTGTTGAGATCAACCTGGCAGGTGGGCTGGGGGAGCAAAGTGCATGCATGTGTGTGGAATCTGTGTGGAACGTGTGTGAATTTAAAGGCCATCCCTTCTCTTATTCTCTCTACAATCCAGGGTGCAACAAGCTGACAGATAGCTGTCTGCAGTACCTGAAGCGAGTGCCAGGCCTCACACTGCTCGACCTGCGTGGCTGCAAAGGTGTGAGCCGGCGAGCCTGTGAAGCCTTCATCTCGGAGCTCTCAGTCACCACACTCTTCTGCCTGTCTGAAGACAAGCTTATCCAGAGGGTCCCGTAAGGTGCTACGACGGTCTCCAGCCAGTGCCACTCTCCAGGCGAAGGAGCAGGGATTTGGGGGGGGTCACCAAGCTGCAGGTACAGGTGCTGTGCTTTTTATAGGACTCGCAGATATTTTGCGCAGATAATCAAAGCAAAGCTTGTGTGTGCGTGCGCGTTTGGGAAATACAGCGCAGACACAGTTACACTGGGAGTTTAAATGGCAATTTGGAAAGACTGAGCTCTGTGGCACGTGGAGAGCCCTGTGCCATGGTGGCCATGCCGAGGGCCTCCCTCCCACCCTGGTTAAAACTTGTCTCAGACTGGTTTTTCACAGAGACCTCTTTGATGCACACAGGTGTCACAGCACTTCATCATAACTCCTCTCACCGTGTTACATTGCAACAAGGAATATAAATACTTTTGTGTAAATTTGTTCCCTTTGCCTCGTGTAAAATTACTTGTAGCATTACAATAATTATTTTCTGAAAAATTTTTCAATTTTGTTTTGTGTTTTTACAAGAAATGTAAAAATAAAAAAAATCAGAAGCATTGTAGCATAACCTTTAATGAAAAAAATGTGGATGGTGTGAAGTGGCCTCTTTCTCTCTCGCAGTAGCAGTCCTGATGTGGCAGTTACTAAGATCGCTGCAGAGAGCAGAGTCCCTGTTGGCTATAGAACTACTCATGCTGGATGTGTAATGTGTCCATATTCAAGTTAGAGTAGTCAAACAGGCACACAACAGATGAGATCCATACTCAATACTGAAAATACAATTTAAAGAAAAAAATTCCAGAATTAATCACAAAGACATTAGGAAAAATATAACAATTTGACTGACAAAGGGGAACGTGTAAAAAGCACATTGGATGCGTGGGACATTGTGGGATATGCAGCTCTCGGGTACAAGAGCTACCTAAGTACAGCCTCCAGGTGTGATAGTCATTGCACTGGGGGACAACAACCGTGTGACATTTGTCTCATCAGTCATTGAGGTGTGTGTCTTCAGATCTCTTCCCAGTGCTACATCAAGCTGACTGATTGGTGTAGGGCTCCTCCTACAGGCTGTAGAATTTGATGCTGCGGTCCATGCCAGTTGATGTGAGGAAATGTGCATGTTCTCCGAAGGCCATGCCAGTCACCAGACCCGTGTGTTCTGGGGGCAGAAAGCAGATCGACAGGTGGACAGAGACAGAGGCCTTGATGTCTGCCAGCCAAGAGCTTGTAGACACAAAGCAGCATTCTACTCCCTCACTGATTTTACTGCAGTAAAAAGTTTAGAAGAGCAGGAGAGCCCGGTGGTGCAGGTGGAGGACCACCCACCCAGGGCTCTGTGGTGAGCACTGCATTCACTCACCAGTGAAGTTAATCACTTCGGACCACTGCTTGCACACATACACCCGGATGTCAGAACCAGCCACTGCCAGGTAGGTTCTGCTCTGGTCGAACACAAGGGACTTCACCTGGGAGGAGCCCAGCATGGAAGGGTCAACAACACATACCACACACACCCTCCTCTATATGGCAATTTAACAGCTAAGCAAAGGTATTTTTTTTCTCCACTCCATTGCTCTGCTTTGTGGTTTGATCTCATTGTTCTACAGGTTTCAGCAATTCCAACAAAACATCCAGAGCTACTTGGTGTCAAGCAGCCATGATCATCATGGTAAGTCTGCCCCACCCCACTTGCCTCGTAATTAGAGTCCAGGGTGATGGTTTTGAAGTTCTTGAGCTTCCTCAGATCCCAGAGCTTGAGGGAACTGTCCTGAGCACCTGGCGTAGGAGATGCAGAGTACAGGTTGTCAAGTTTGTTCCAAATGGCACAAACCCCACCCCCTTGAGGAAACGCACCTCTGTGGCCAGATAGTAGCCATTCTCTGAGAAGGCGATGGCTGTGACAGGCCCAGCGTGACCCGGGAAGTTGGCCACATTTGTGCGCTCCTTCAGGTCCCAAATCTTGATCTGGGAGTCTGCGGTCCCCGTACCGAAGATGAGACCGTCAGGGTGGAACTCTGCACAGGTTAGAGCTGACAAAGGGCTAGTCAGGAAACGGTCACTACAGCCAACCAGAGAGGTGTAGGAACCTCTGAGCAACATCATGAAGGCAGTAGCAGGGCTCACCACAGGCGGTGCTCTCGTCTGTCACCTTAGTGAGGACATGTCCTGTCTGGATGTCCGAGAAGGCCCAGTACTAGCTAGCTGGGGGCCCTGGGTCAGCATAACCTCATAAACTCCTTTTACACTTGGAGTGTGTTTAGATGTATGTTTGTGCATGCATCCTGTACCTGGTCCTCAGAGGAGCTCAGTAGGTAGTCCCCAGTGGCATGAAGAGAGAGCCCTGTGACCCCTGTATCATGGGTCCGTATCACCTGGACACAGGCAGCCCCTGACACAGACCACATGCGAATGGTGCTGTCTGGGGAAGCGGAGAACACGGCCAAATGAGGAGATCATAGAATCATAGAAAACATGGCAATCAGAAACGGGGGACAGTGACACTGTGATGGTGCAGCGGGTGGACGTGTCATCACCTGTGATGGGTGGTAGATAACAGAGGTGACCTTCTTGTTATGCCCCTTCATCGTGGCCACTATCTGCTCCTCACGTTTATCAACCACCACCACGTTCTTATCAGCCCCCCCTGCAGAGTGAGGAGGACGAGTACTGGGTCAGCGTGGTGTAGAGACCATGGGACATGGATGCTACCAAGAGTCACTTCAACATACCAGTGAGCACTTTGTTGGTGTCAGTGAGACAGTTCCAATGCAAGGATCCCAGGAACACTGGCACTGTGCAAGCCCTGGGCAGGAGGAACAGAGATGAAACTTCAGCTCATTAATATGCTGTGCTTTCCCATGTAACAACAAACTATTTTTCCAAGGGTGAGTCTGATTTTATTTATAAAAAAAAAAAAACCAACCCAATTACTATTAATTTAAATGTGAACAGGTCATTGATTCCTGAGCTGCAAAATGCCAGCCTTGTCTTTGAAATGGGAAACCATGTGCAGAACATCAGAACTGGTCCGGACCCCTTTATTTCTAGGTTTTACACCCCCATGTCCGCATTACTTGACACACACTTGTGTAGGGCTGGTGTTTCAGAGCTCTTGTGCGTTTAAACCCAGCTCTGTTCATTGAAATTTCCCCCCATAGTCCAAACTGAAACTGCTTTAAAATGTGTATTAAACTTCCTAACAAGGCAATTCTCAAAGATGTCATATCTCTCCTCTGCTGAGCTACTGGTAAAATTATTTGTGATAAAAAGCAGTCATTTGTAAGGATGTTGCCTTTCAACAATCTGTTTTACTTAAGATTTAAACTGATAGGTGAGCCATATGGATAGGTGTGTGTATACAAACAGTTGTATATTATACTATGCCATTATATATTTTCCATCACTTTTGCCCTTTCTTTAAAACTTATTTGAGGATTATTATTATTATTCTGAGGGCTACTTCCTAGGTCAGAAAATATATTTTTTAAAAATCAAGCACAGTACTAAAAAAACAAAAAACTAGTGCCCCACTGTTTGAGCTGGGTGAGAGTTTCTCAATAATGGGTTCACAGACCAGAATAGGGTCATGAAGATTTTTTGGTCTGTCAAAACAAAGACCACTTAATGAATAAAAATATGAATATTTATAGCCTAAATATTTCTGTAGGCAGCAGAGAAAATTTTATCCGATTTGGGTCTATATTCTGTCCAGTGCTGATATGTGACTGGCAGATTGCATTCATCTTATTTGTTCCCACAGTGCCAGGTCATAGATGCACAGCTACACAGTATTAGCTGGTAGCAACTTGTTTATTTTTGTTCTATCTTCTGTGCAACACATACACAGAAGATGAATGATGTTCAACACATATCAATCAATCCTTTTTTTGAAGGCTGCTCATGTAAAACAATAAAGGTGATGCAGCACCTGAAAGTGCTGAAAAAGCAAACTATGTTTTGATGGAAAGTATGATCTACAATTGCGGTCGTAAGTTTACACACCCTGGTAAAATTTGTGAAATATTGGCCATTGTTTGGAAAACAAGTGTGCTCAGGCAAAGCAGTTTATCACATAATTGTGTGTGCCCTTTTTAAATCATAACAAATCACTCAAATGGGCCTGATCAAAAGTTTACACACCCTTAGTTCTTAATACTGTGTATTGTCTCCTTTAGCATCAATGATGATATGCAGTCTTTTATGATAGCTGTGGATGAGGCCCTTGATTTTCTCAGGTGGTAGAGCTGCCTATTCTTGGCAAAAAGCCTCCAGGTCCTGTAAAAATCTTGGGTTGTCTTACATGAACTGCATGTTTGAGATCTCCCCTGGCTCAATGATATTGCGGTCAGGAGACTGCGATGGCCACTCCAGCACCTTCACTTTTTTCTGCTGTAGCACTGAAGGGTTGACTTGGCCTTGTGTTTTGGATCATTGTCATGTTGGAAGATCCAAGTGCATCCCATGTACAGCTTCCAGATGAATAAATGCAAAGCTGTCCTCCAATATTTTCCAGCAACATGCTGCATTCATCTTGCTATCAATTTTCACTAAGTTACCTGTGCTGCTGTAGCTCACACACTCCTAGAACATCAGAGATCCATCTCCATGGTTCACAGTAGGGATGGTGTACTTTTTGTCATGGGCCTTGTTGCATCCTCTCCAAACATAGCATTTATGGTTGTGACCATAAAGTTCAACTTTGGTGTCATCACTCCAAAGGACTTTGTTCCGGAAGTTTTGAGGCTTGTCTAGATATGGTTTGGCATATTGTAAGGAGGCTGTTTTGTGGCGTTGGCACAGTAAAGGCTTTTTCTTGCAACTTGACTGTGCAGCCCCTTTTTGTTCAAGTACCTCCTTATTGTGCATGAAACAGCAACACCACTATTTTGCAGAGAAGCCTGTATTTCAGCTGAAAAGGCTTGTGGGTTTTTCTTGGAATCTTGACAAATGATCCTGGAAGATGTGGCTGAAGTCTTGGTTGGGCTACCTGACTGTGACTTGGTAACAACAGAACCCCTAACTATCCACTTTTTATCAGAGCTTGCACACTACTGACAGTCATTTTCAGATCTCTGGATATCTTTTTACATCCTTTTCCTGATTTATACAATTCAACAGCCTTTTCTCGCAGGTCCTTTGACAGTTCTTTTGCTTTCTCCATGGCTCGGTCTCCAGCAAAGTCAGTGCAATTGACTATTTATACGCAGACACTCTCCCTTAATTTGAATCTCTTTGTGTTGGCTTGTGTGTATATTATCAGCCCAAGCATTCAAGGGTATGTAAACTTTTGATCAGGCCCATTTGGGTGATTTCAGTTATCAATATGATTTAAAAAAAGGCACACAATTATGTGATAATAAATTGCTTTGCCTGAGCACACTCCCTAATTAAAAGGAAAGCTTTCTGCATGATAACTTATACTTTCTAAACAATGGGCAATATTACACAAATTCATCCAGGGTATGTAAACTTACGAGCACAAATGTATGATGTATAAAGTATACGTCTGAAGCACATATGTGTGTAGAAATTCTTCCTAATGAGGCAATTAAACCAAAGCTTTGTGGGCACTTAGGAACTAAACATCCTTCTTACAAAGAGAAATCCCAAGAGGTAAAAGCAAGTGTTAAGGTGAACCTCGGCCACAAATGTAGATGCACTGAGGGAATCATATTGTGGCTCACAGAATTGCCTAAACTAAGAAGCCCTTTGCAGTTGAAGATTTAATCCTGCAAAGGACATGTATTTACTGTGTTATAGCTACTGCAGAATAAATTAAATAGAAATATATGATTTGGTCCTCAGCACAAAAAAAATGGTTGAGAACCACTGTCCTAGGTAGTGAATTATTTAGGTAATAAGACAGACACATCCTGTTTTGGGAGGGGCTACCCGTTACCAAAGCTTAGCTCGAATTGAAATGTCTTCTCATTTTGGTGTTTCTCCCAAGGTTGACCAAGAGGTTGGTAAGTGATTTTTACAGCACAGATTACATTTGCCTTTAAGTTGGAATCTTGCAAAAGGCACCTTCAACACAGGAGGCATGCAAGGTGTGTCCAGACTCACCGTATGTGAAACCACTTGGGGGTATTTGGTAAAATCTTCTGCTCAAACCAGGTCCTCTGGCACAGTTTTGCCCCTCTGCAGGGGAGAGACACGGCAGGTGGTGAACAAAATAGGCCCCTTTAGTCTAAGATGAGCTGTAGAGAAATGTCTCTTACCTTCTTCCTCTCGCTGGTCAGGATGGTGGCCTTGTCCTGGAGCTGAAGATATGCCAGACACAAAAGCAGTGAATTTAGATCCATAAGACAAGCAGATAAATTTTTGTCCAATTCAGCAATGTACCAATGTTGTCCTAAAGATTTCTGTGGGACATTGCAACAGGGACCAGCTGAGCTTTGAATCTCTCACCTTCTGGATGATCTCTGGAGTCATCCAGACCTGCTCACTCAAGTCCAAGGGCTCTCCTCCAGCCTGCAGCGCAAAACACGTTTGGTGTGAGGGGATAACGTGCCATAATGTTATTCTGACTGACAGGTTTCCATGCCAATAACTCACCATGACAGGTGGATGGGAAACAGAAGCAGCCTGGGGAACCACCAGTCCAGCCTGGGGCTTTAGAGTGGCCAGAGCTGTGGGCAGAGTAGGACAGGGGTTGAGGCTTGGCCTGTGTGGCTGCAGAGAAGCACGGAAGAGCAGACGTGTGTCTCACCTTCACGTGCTGCTGTCACCTCCTTGGTGAGGCGGGCGATGACCCTGCAGGTGGCATCATGCTGGTCGAGGGCGTGTGACAGCTCTTGGCATGTCATCTGCAGTTGCTGCTTCAGTGTGAAGCTGTGGAGCATCACAGCATCCTGCCGGAGAATGCCAACCAACAATACTCTTCCCAATAATACCATGGTAGAAGTACACATACAGTGGGGTTGGGCAGGTAGCGTCTCACCCATTCTTCCTGCAGGGACTTGAGGGTGGCAGAAGGTGCCTTTGGCCGGACAGGGTGAGACACTGAGAAAGGGAGGCGTGTCGGTCAAACAGTTCAACCTGAGTCTCCTTGTCTGTCTCACACACACAAAACTGCTCACCTTTGATATCGACAAGCTGCTCCTCGGACAACGGCCGCCCAATAATAGGGTCCGTGCCGTTCTCGGCAATGCACTTCTCTATGAGACGTCGCTCAAACACCTGGTTGGAAACGGGCGACACGCAGGGATGTTCGGGAACCTCGTTCGAGACTACGGGGACACACACACACAGGTGGTTAAAGCATTCAGATGAGCGTGTCGTAGAGATCCAACAGCAGCATCCCGCGCCGTTCAGAGCCTAAGTCCGGCGACCAGAGTGCTGTTGCTGCGCCCTCACACGACAACGAACGCTTCGCAGTGGTAAATAATATATCATGAACTCAATGTGTGTTTACTGTCCACACGGTCTCTGTCCCGCACCTTTATTGCACGACTATTATGGCTATAAAGATTGAAATGGCTGCTATTATCGTTCCACGCACTGGCACAGATCAGCGACATCCTCTTCTCTCTACGTTCCGAAAACATGAATCGCTGCTTTCAGCCCAGAAATTCAATCTTCTCCATTCCTGGCCGTTTCATCAAAAATGCTTGCTTCTCTTCCGGGTTGCGAGCCGCAGTGCAGGCCGGGACAGCGTCGCTCCGCCGTGTCCACTGAAAAACGTTTTAAAAATTTGTAAAAGTGAAAGAAAAGGCGAAGCGGTGTGCGATTTGGGAGCGAAAAGTCATCGAAGTGACTGGCTTTTGTGCCCCATGAAGAGCCACAGTAACAATCACAGCACCGAAGGAAGACGTTTTGGCAGTGAGAGGCGTTGCGATGCGCGATGCCACGGGGCGCAGACAGGGGGCAGTGTTTCCTGTGTCTGCATGTGCGCTAATGAGGCGCTTTCATAAAGCAAATATTGGGAAGCGTTCATTTTCCTCCTACAGACGGAGCAGAGAGTATGGTGGGGCAGGCTGGTGCCACTGGGGTCCGATCCAGTGTGGCGTTAATAATCGCCTTATTCTGTCACCCATCGACAGCAGTAAACTGAGTCACGGGCTGACTGGACTGTGGAAAGGACAGCGGTAGCACGGGGCTGTCCACTCTCGAGGATACGGGGACAGAGGGAGACACAGCGTGGTCACCCCATCCCAGCTGTGACACTTTGGCCCAAGAGCAGAGAGCACCCCCCCTGCGGAGCAAACGGGGACACTGTCCAGCTTGTGCCAGCTGAGCAACATTCCAAGCCAGTTTGTGCATGGGAGGGTTGAAAAACATCCCCTTTATACAAAGGTGGTGGGAATTATAAATTGTCCCGTTTGTGCATCAAACTGAACTAATTAAATCATCTTTGGTTTCTCAATATCAAACCGACAGGATGGAAATCAATTTATTTTTAGGGCAGAAGCAGACTGTGCTTCCCTTGTGCCCCTGGGCTCTGCAGAATGGCCCAATTCCACTGAAATCCAGACCCTACCTGACCCAACCTGATCCCTGCGTGCTCAGCGTCTCATATGGTCACCGCCAGTCAAGTTGCCATGGCAACCACCGCAGCTCCAAGGCACACAGCGCCAGCTTTTGTCTGCGGGACATGAGACGTGTCGCTGGATGGAGGCTGGAGCAACACTGGCACTGCACTTCACTACCCTGTGGTTCTCCAATGAACAGAGACACTGCTTCTGAACTGCCCCCCCCCCACACTGGGTGTACCATGTTTTTTTACCATACAAACCCAGGTGGCTGCAAGTCCCAATGTTGGACAGCTGGTGAACAGGAATGAACAGCTGTTGGAAAGTAGAGCAAAACAAAGCCAGTCTGTTTGGCCTGCTGCTCATACGCAGTGTGTGTGTGCACGTGCGTGTCTGTGTGTGTGTGAGAGAGAGAGAGAGAGAATTTTCCTGACTGAATGTACTGTGATGGACTAGAGTGCAGCCTGCTGTGGGTGTCACACATCTGGACACGATTTGACAAGAAGAAATAGCTGCAGTGCCACTTGGAGTCAAGACCCGAAAGGATTTTTGGTTTTAGCAGGTGTGTTTGGATTACAGTTTTTCTCAATCGCTTTGGTGCATTTCTTGAAACAGTATGTGCATTTTTCAGAACAATATGTGCAAACCGCAAAACAGTATATTGCCTGCAAAAGCAAGTACCGTATTTTCCGCACTATAAGGCGCACCTAAGAGCCTTAAATTTTCTCAAAAATCGGCCATGCGCCTTATAATCCGGTGCGCCTTATGTGTGCACTGAGTTCCAAAATCTGTCAAAATGTTCTTGTGCGACTTTGATAAGCGCTCCGCTTGACTGACTGTCGGACCATTTCCCGCTGACACAGGGATGTAATACGTACACTGGCAGCGATAAACCAATCAGAGAACAGGACGTGATACGTACGCTTACCTCCGCCACGCCTCCGGTAGGTATACTACTGGTATGTTGCAAAACAACAGCCGGGAGAAGCGTCTCTACAGTCACCATTCGACTGAAGGCAACAACGATAGCACAAGACATGAAGATCGAAAACTTTCAAGGAGGTCTGTCTTGGTGCTTTCGTTTTATGAAAAGGTGTCATCTCTCCATCCGCGCAAGGACTACCGTGGCGCAGCAACTGCCAGCGGATTACAAAGATAAAAAATAATGTGTGTATTGTTAAATAGTAGAATAAAGTTCAACTAAACTCACTGTTTTGCTTCCATTACCTTTTTTTTGTAGACCGTATGTTTTAGCATGCGCCTTATAATCAGGTGCGCCTTATGTATGGGTTAAGTACAGAAATAGACCCCGTAATTGAGACTGCGCCTTATAATCCGGTGCGCCTTATGGTGCAGAAAGTACGGTAACTTGCTCAAAATGCTTAGTTTATTCCCCAAAAGCAAATATTTGTGTCAGTGAAACTGTCAGTGCCATCAGAATGACAAATCCGTGTACCATTGCCTATGAACAAGATGGTCAAAATGCGTGAACATGTTTTCAATATAAATGTTTGATCTGTGTTGAAAATTTTGACAAGGATTTTGGTAATCTTCTTCTTTCGGCCGCTCCCATTAGGGGTCGCCACAGCGGATCAAAAGCTTCCACTTCCTCCTGTCCTCTGCATCTCTCTCTGTCACCCCCACCACTTGCATGTCCTCCTTCACCACATCCATAAATCTCCTCTTAGGCTTTCCTCTCTTCCTCTTGCCTGGCAGCTCCATCCCTAGCATCCTTCTCCCGGTATATCCAGCATCTCTCCTCTGCACATGTCCAAACCAACGCAACCTCACCTCTCTGACTTTGTCTCCAAACCGTCTAACCTGTGCTGCCCCTCTAATATACTCATTTCTAATCCTTTCCATCCTCGTCACACCCAATGCAAATCTTAACATTTTTAAGTCTGCCACCTCCAGCTCTGCCTCCTGTCTTTTGCTCAGTGCCACCGTCTCCAACCCATAAAGCATAGCTGGTCTCACGACCGTCTTGTAGACCTTCCCTTCCACTCTTGCTGGTACCCTTCTGTCACAAATCACTCCTGACACTCTTCTCCACCCACTCCACCCTGCCTGCACTCTCTTTTTTACCTCTCTTCCACATTCCCCATTACTCTGGACTATTGATCCTAAGTATTTAAATTCATTTACCTTCGCCAACTCTATTCTCTGCATCCTCACCATTCCTCTGTCCTCCCTCTCATTTATGCACATGTATTCTGTCTTAGTCCTACTGACCTCCATTCCTCTTCTCTCTAGAGCATATCGCCACCTCTCCAGGGTCTCTTCAACCTGCTCCCTACCCTCACTACAGATCGCAATGTCATCCGCAAACATCATAGTCCACGGTGACTACTGTCTGATCTCATCTGTCAACCTGTCCATTACCATTGCAAACAAGAAAGGACTCAAAGCTGATCCTTGATGTAATCCTACCCCCACCCTGAAAGCATCCGTCACTCCTACTGCAGACCTCACCACTGTCACACTGTCCTTGTACATATCCTGTACCACTCTTACATACTTCTCTGGCACACCCGACTTCCTCATACAATACCACAGCTCCTCTCTAGGTACCCTGTCATATGCTTTCTGTAAGTCCACAAAGACACAATGCAACTCCTTCTTACCTTCTCGGTACTTCTCCATCAACACCCTCAGAGCAAACATCGCATCTGTAGTACTCCTTCTCGGCATGAAACCATACTGCTGCTCACTAATCGTCACCTCCCTTCTTAACCTAGCTTCCACTACTCTTTCCCATAACTCCATGCCATGGCTGATCAGTTTTATCCCTCTGTAGTTACTACAGCTCTGCACATCACCCTTATTCTTAAAAATTGGTACCAGTACACTTCTTCTCCACTCCCCAGGCATAGTCTCACTTTCCAAAATTCCATTAAACAATCTGGTTAAAAACTCCACTGCCATCTCTCATAAACACTTCCATGCTTCCACAGGTATGTCATCTGGGCCAACAGCCTTTCCATTCTTCATCCTCTTCATAGCTGTCCTAACTTCCTCCTTGCTAATCCATTGCACTCCCCTATTCATAATCCCTACATCATCCAATCTTCTCTCCCTCTCGTTCTCTTCATTCATCAGCCCCTCAAAGTATTCTTTCCATCGGCTCAACACACTCTTCTCGCTTGTGCGTACATTTCCATCGTTGTCCTTTATCACCCTAACCTGCTGCACATCTTTCCTAGCTCGGTCCCTCTGCCTAGCCAATCGGTACAGGTCCTTTTCTCCCTCCTTAGTGTCCAACCTCTTATACAATTCACCATATGCCTTTTCTTTAGCCTTTGCCACCTCTCTCTTTGCCCTACGCCTCATCTCCTTGTACTCCTGTCTACATTCTTCATCTCTCTGTCAATCCCACTTCTTCTTCGCCAGCCTCTTCCTCTGTATACTCTCCTGTACTTCTTCATTCCACCACCAGGTTTCCTTGTCCTTCTTCCTCTGCCCTGATGTCACACCAAGCACTTTTCTAGCTGTCTCCCTTACCACTTCTGCTGTAGATGTCCAGCTCACTGGTAACTTTTCACTGCCACCCAGTGCCTGTCTTAATTCCTCCCTGAACTCCACCTTATAGTTTTCCTTTTCCGACTTCCACCATTTGATCCTTGGTTCTGGCCTCACTCTCCCTCTCTTTTTGATCTCCAGTGTCATCCTACAAACCACCATCCTATGCTGCCTAACTATGCTTTCCCCTGCCACCACTTTACAGCCTACAGTCTCCTTCAGTCTGGCCCTCCTGCATAAGATATAGTCCACCTGTGTGCATCTTCCTCCACTCTTGTACGTCACCCTGTGTTCCTCCCTCTTCTTAAAATACGTGTTTACCACAGCCATGTCCATCCTTTTTGCAAAATCCACTATCATCTGACCTTCTGCGTGCCTCTCCTTGACACCATACCTACCCATCACCTCCTCATCTCTTCTGTTTCCTTCACCAACATGCCCATTGAAATCCGCTCCAATCACCACTCTCTCTCCCCTCAGGTACACTCTTCACCACTTCATCCATATCACTCCAGAATTCTTCTTTCTCATCCATCTCACACCCAACTTGCGGGGTATATGCACTAACAACATTCATCATCGCACCATCAATTTCCAGTTTCATAACCATCACTCTGTCAGACAGTCTCTTCACCTCAAACACTCTTGACACTGTTCCTTCAGGATAACCCCTACCCTGTTTCTCCTCCCATCCACACCATGGTAAAAGTTTAAATCCCGATGCACCTAACCTTACTCCCCTTCCATTTGGTCTCTTGCACACACAATATATCAACCTTTCTTCTCTCCATCATATCAGCAAGCTCTCTCCCTTTACCAGTCATACTACCAAACAAGGATTTTGATAATACTGTGCCGAAAATCCATAAGATAACATTCATCAAATAGATGCAAACCTGTTCAGATTTTACTTACTATGCAGAAATATAACTAAAGTTGTACTGTTTACTGTAGATTACAGTATGCAAATAAATATTTTACCTGAACATACGTAGCTCCTTTACTCTGTCTCATTCTGTCAAACAGGACCTGGTAGATTTGTTTCATGCTCATTTGGTGTCTTTTCAGCACTCTGTCAATTGTTGAGACACTTACAAATGGGATGTTCTCAAATACATTGTTGTCTTCAGTTACAGCTCTCTGTATCTCCTGTAGTTGAATGGCATTATTTGCAACCACCATAGCACAAATGAATTCTCTTGTTGAATAATGCAGGTACAGCTAACCACCTGTGAGAGTAGTCTTGCAGTCCTATTTGGACAGTATTAGCAAAATGGAAGAAAATACATACAATATATACTAATTATTGCAATACAGCATTAACTACATAGTGAAAATATACAGAAAAGCAAGTTACTCCAAACGCTGTACTTTGAAGCTTTACAATATACATATCTTTACATTATACTACTACCCACCTGTTCTCCCGACGAAATGTTTGCGCGATGGAGGACACAGTCGTTCGCCCATTATTTAGCCGTACCTTTCGACCAGCCTCAGCCATTGTGAGACCATGATTGACAATTTTGGCCCTTATTTCTGGGAACAACCCTCCATTACTTTCGGCCTCCTCTTCCCTCTACCTCTATTTTTGTCTCCTTACCTCAACCTGCATCCTAACTCGCCTTCTTCCAGGCTGTTGTGCCTGTTCATTAGCTTGTGGTTGGTCCATTACCATGTAGGAAAATGTCTCTCTCTCTCTCTCTCGCTCTCTCTCTCTCTCTCTCTCTATATATATATATATATATATAACATATATATGATTATGACAACTAGTTCATAATTTTTGTACAGAATGACTAAAGCAATGAAATAATGAGTATATTTTTTGTGTAGAAGGACTACTTAACAGAAATGGTATATTGCCATTTTGACTGAGATGACAAAAGCAAATGAGGAACGTAAAAACAACAGACAACTGTATACAGTCAGTTGCATGGATGTACAAAACATTTACTATTTGTTCAAAAAAATGGAAATTTGCTGTTATGATGTGCACAACTAAGAAGCAGATCTGGAGTTTTAAAGTAGTTTTGAGAATTTCGAACCTGATCTGAAAATGCATAGCGTTAAGAAAAACTTCATATTACAGCTGAATAACTGAACACGCATGCTTACAAAATAGATATATTTCTTAACTGCTGTAATAGATTTTCTTACAGAATATTTCTTCATTGCCAAACACTTTTTCCCCAAAAGGTCCTTTACACTGTGAGGTTTGAACATAGAGCTACTTGCACTGATTTACCCTCTTTTACAGCAGTTCAGGGACGAGTATCTTGACCAAGATTACAGGTAGCATGCCTGTAAGTACTGGCGCACCTGCTTTTCTGGGGACAAGGCAGTTTTAAAATATTTGGAGGAGGAGTTGTGAATTCACACTCAGCTGTAGTAACACCAAAAACGCAGTAAAATCTATACCGTAAGCGATAAATGCAATAAACAGTTCCACTCAGACATATCATATAATATCATGCTGTTTATAATGCTGCTATTATTCTTCTGTATGAGCAGACAGGGTATTGACTTTTACATTTTAATGTCTATCACTGCTAGGTGCTGCGCTGGTCAAGGGGGGTGTGGGGTGATGAAGATGAACTGGGAGGATGAGGGTGGGGGTTATACACACAAGAGGCATGACTGTTTCTGTGTCCTGCTGCGTTTCATTACAATGTGTGGTGATGAACAGCAGGATTAATGAAAACAGGAAAGAAGGCTTTGGGGGCTGCAAGGGGTGTCGGGAGTGGGGGAGGGGGTCAGCAGTCAGACAGGAAGCGGGGGATTGGCTGTTTCTCCCATCATCTGCTGCCACTGAACTAGGTCCAAACACACTGACTCACTGCACAGGCCTGCACTTCCTGCTGGGTGGGGGCTGGGGGGGTCACTGCTACCCCATGAAAAAACTCGGAGTGGAAGAGAGGCTTTCGTCTGGAGCGGCAGCACCAAACAACTTAGTCTGCTCCTAACCCCATGTGTCTCCATTTACAGCCATCCATCCAGCTGCTGAGACATGAAGAGATAGTGTCAGGGGGCAGGAAGCATGCACCCCCCCCCACACACACACACCCCAGGGCCCATCCAGGACATACACAAACACACAAACATGTCCGTGGTCTTAATTAACTTTAAACTGTGCACTGTGTCCCATGTTTGGGATCCACTTTCAGCTGAAGCCCAGTAACAGATGTACGCACCCTGGTCGTGTTAGTAGGTACAAGAGACTGCCTCTACATAATGCCCACCCACCCCCCGGTTACTCAGTACCTACAGCTTGGAAACAGTGAAGATATTCAACTGCTGTTCAGATGAATGTTGGAGGGGTGTAACCTTGGCTTTGGCACTGATACCACAGATGCTGGTTCCTGCATCTCAGACACAGCTCCCCCCTCCTGGCATTTTCACACACTATGGTACGGTGAATTGACTGACAGTAGTGTGACAAACAGCAACAGTTTGTCACTGAGGAGATCTGAGGAGAAGGACCTGACCTGTTAAATCCAACAAGAAGGAGAAACGACAGCTGAGCAGCACAGTGGTGCAGAAACACGGTGAAGCTACAGCGGAAGGAGACCAACCTGGGTTTGTTTATTGTCAGATCACAACATGAAGATGAGCTTCCAGTGAATATTCAGTCACCAGACTGGATGGATGAAGAGTAGGAAAAATTTTCGTGATCTGCAAAATCCCAGGTTGTGCCCCCAAGCTGATGACAGCTCTGAAAGTGGCTGAGAATGATCCCACACAGCTGTCCTACCTGGTGCAAGCAGTACTGACCAGTGGCAGTGGGAGGATCACGGTTTGGGGAATGTTTTCTGGTCACATATGACGTTCCAGCTACATGTTTTTTGAATGCCACAAAGAAGCAGAACATTGTTTCTGACCAGCTGGGGTTTAGTGTTTCTGACACTGACATATCCAGCCAGACCCTTAACCTAACTATGAAGCTGTCAGACTGCTGTGGATTGAGACCTATGTGGAGTGTGTCCAGTCTAATACAGTAGCTACTGAGTGAACCTTCACTTATCTACAGTTGTAAACCTATTGGCTATAAGAAATGAAAATATTTTCAAATGAGTTTTAATTACTGGAAATAAATCCACTGGCACCACACACCTATTCAGTGTCAGGTTTTCACTTATTCATCCAATGATGGCACAGGGTTCCTCTCCCTTAGAAACTCCACAGTTGTAAACACCATGGAACTAAGTTGAATTAAGATGATTTCCACATGCCTGTTCTGTCAGGGTGCTCTGCCATCTGTCAGCTTGGAGGGGATTCACAGGTCAACTTTGTTCTACAAATGGAAATTTAAAAACATGAAATGGACAAGACATGACAATTAAAAAATGATAATGAAAAATAAATGAATACATGAGAAAAGGTTTGGATCTTTGAAATTATGTAACTTGGAACATAAGTAACAGAGGAATCCTCCATTAAGGGGTTCCTTGCCTCAGATGTGAAGAAGGTACAAATATATCAGGGAAAAAAATTCAGGAAGAATATTATAGAAACCACTGCATTTTAAATATTTTTATTATAACATTTATATTTTATTTAAAAAGTAAGAAAACATAGATTTGATTTGTGAAAGACAAACAATATAAATGACAATATATTTCAGTAATAATGGGAATGCTGCCATCCTTAAAGATGGCCAATGCAGAGAGGCACCGTGGACAACTTTATGCTGAATTTTATTCATTCGTGATCCAAAGAAGTAACCCCATCTGGCACGGAGACCATGTTCTCAGCGAGGGACTGAAACAGAGACAACAGAAATGGTGCATTTTTTTATGTTACCTCAGATGGTGAATTAAACATGTTAAAGTCTCAGCATAGTCCTGCTGCATTCCAGGTGTTTTCTGCAAGCTGGCTCAAACTACAGTATAAGGAAGTCCTGTTCATTTCTAACAATGCTGGACATGCTTGAGTGGACAGTGGTGCGGTGAGGACATGTGTGGGGGCTGGCGGTGTTGCAGGGATAGCAGTGTTGTGAGGTAGGGACATGCGTGGGGGGACAACAGTGTGGTGGGGACATGCGTGGGGGACAGCAGAGCAGTGGGAACTTGTGGAAGGAATGGCGGTGTGGCACGGTGGGGACATGCACTGGGGGGACAGCAGTGCAGCGCGGTCTCACCATGTACTCTGTGAAGCCACGTCTTTCCTTATACAACAGCACTGACAGGGTGAAGGAAATGACTGTCTGTATGACCGTGAACAGCAGGAGACATGACTTAAGTCCTCGGCTGAAGGCCTAAGGGAGATGGGGACATGGGAAAAGGGACAGAGGACAGAGAAGGAATGATGGATGTGCAGTACAAAAGTGGAGCAACAGAGAGCCGAAAGGTTACAGCTTCTGACTTGAAAATGAGTCCAACCTCCTGCTGTAGAACCACTGAGCGAGGTACTTACCCTGATGAAATGCTGTAAAAACATTCTACTGTATAAATGGGTAAATTGTGGTGGCACGTGAGGTAAACAGGGGGTGGGACACACCTGGCAGTAGTGCTCCGGATTGCAAACCACTAGTGTTCCCTGCACTGTGCAGCTCTTCTCGTGGTTCAAATGAAGGTCCACTGAGTAGAAGATGAGTGCCAAGAGGGAGGCTACTGCTGCTACCATGGTCATCACCAGACAGATGCGCAGCTGCATGTTCGACAGGAAGTACCTATGAGGATGTGACATGGGTGGGGCACGGTGTTTTTTGTGGGGTGGCGGCAGATCAACTTACAAAATTCATAGTGCCACGCTTCTCTGTCTCTATGGCAACTGCACCTGCAGCAATGAACTGGGCAAAATGGAAGAGAGGAAGCATTATTTGGGGGGGGGATTGAGAAGACAGGAGCTCCATTGGCCCACACGCTCGCGCGCACACACACACACACACCTGAAGGCACCACATCTGTACTGTGTGTGTAGATGAATGCTGAGAAACAGTACTGTGTGTCAGTGTCCATGTTTGTTCAGTTCTGGATGAAAATTTGGGGGTGTGGGGAGACAGGAGAGCAGGAAACACAGTGTTGGGGGTGTTTCCCATGTTTTTACCATGGCACCGCTCCACCAGGGCACCTTAAAGGTCACGACGTGTGTGAACTCAGTGAACAGCAGAGGCAGCGAGTAGGACATGACCACGAGGCCAACCATAACCTGGGAGACCTGCAGACACAAAGATAGGAAGGACTGTTGACGTGTGACACACACACACACACACACACACACACACACACACACACACACACACACACACAGTCTGGTGGGCACTGACCCCGAGGGCTTTGGACTCCACCCTCAGAATTCGCTCCCGCAGCATCTGCTGCTTCTCCCTTATCTTGTCCGCACTATGGTCGGTGACCGTGACAGACAGATTCCTGGACACAGACACGTCCATGGCTGTCCACCTGGACACAGAGAAGTACACAGAGCCTTACGTGAACGTCTGTCACAATGGAGTTCAGTCAGACAGATCAAAAACTTCACCGATCCTAAAGTGAATGAGTGCGCACGCAAAAAAAAAAAAAAAAACAACAGATAAACAAAAAGCAGCGCTGGCATCAGAGACTCGAAAGGACGGACAGAGACTCGTAACAGCAGACGGTACCTGCACGACAGGAGGTCGGTGAGGATCTCGGCTCTCGGTACAAAATGCGTGGACTGGCGATCTGCGGTCTTGGCGGGTCTCTGTCTCGGTCTCCGTTTATCGCAGAGCGCAGAACTGGCCGGACCCCACCCACTACACCCCCCACCCCCGGATGTCCTTCCCCACTATATGCTTCCACAGTGTCCACGGTGTGTGTGGATCAGTATCCTCCGAGTGTGTGTGTCCTCGGGGTGTCTCCGCCTTGGTTCTCCCGGCCGTTCTGAGTACGGAGTGAAAGCCGTTCACTGAGGTGCGTCTCCGCTCGGTTATCGGCTGCTGCTGTTACAGGTACTAACCTGAGTCAACGAGTCTCCTCATGGTGTCTCAGACGATAGCACAGGTGCTAACAGCAAGGACAACGACGTCAACTGCCAACGCCACCAGAAATTGTACTAACATGAGCATCACAGTAACGACAACTTTGTCACACCGCTTAAACTAGCAACACTAACGGTCATATCGGTAGTAATACTAGTAACAGTAGCTCGTGTTATCGTTTGCTGTTTCTTTACTGAGTTGCTTCAGTTCAATCCAATTTTGGAGGCATCAGTCGGAACTTTGATGCTAATGCTAATATTTGCAAAGGACGGAAGGTGGGAACATGGCAAAGTCGCGGCGTGTGTCGTACCAGTAGCATGCGCGTGAATTCTCTACTAAGTAAAATGTTTTAAAATGACAGATGATGCGGGACTGCCTACGTGTCCCACTCTGCGTCCCGCTTTCTGTCCCACGCTGTCTGTTTGTCCTCTCTTGCTTCAGTCTTTGCTCCTCCTCGCCAGTTCCCCGTCATGGTGTTGTTGTACTCCGGATCGTTACTCTCTTGGCTCAACCTCCCATCCAATGGCGCTCTACAGGGACTGTGTCCTCCCCCCACATTCCACACTTTCACAAATGTCTTTCTGTATCACTTTTCCCTCTGTGTGGGATTCATGTTTCCACAGCAACAGTGTGCTTCACCTTGTGCTTGGTGTGTAGTGTGTTGCCGAAGCCGGACAGGAGCTTGAGGACTGGGACTGACTCGGCTCGACTAGGGCTGATGGGGATTGACTGGGATTAACTGGGACCAAATAAGATTAGCGCTGTATAGGGGTGCAAAGAAACGTGTTCACCCCCCGCCATCCCATCTCCGCTTCTCTTGAACCTCAGGATGCCGCCCTCTGTGTCTGCCAGTCCGCACTCACCTAAACTGTTCCAGCCCTTCGCCTTCTGTGACTTGGAGACCATAGCGGTAAGGGTTTGCAGTCTCACCTGCACACCTGGGGAGTCCAGGCCTAGTCCTGAGGAGGGAGGGCACTCTACTGGACCTTCCTCTACTGTAACATACAGTACTTTACTGGACTGTACTGCATAGTTCTGTTGTCCTTTGTGTTGGACTTCACTGTATTCCACAATGTGGTGTTGCGCTCCGTGACCTGCTATTTTATCCCCCTCCTGTAGGTGGCAGCAATTCTGCTCGGCCTTTTCCACTTGCTCCTGGCTCTGCCACTGTACTATATGGACTTCAGTTTGCCTGCGCTCTACCTTCTACCCATCACCCTGGGCATTGTGGTACAGTAAAATGATTATATTTACAGTCTCACTCCTTTACCTCAACACTGTTATTTTGACAACCTCTCACTCACATGCTGTGGTAGAACGGACTTCTCACCATGCTATTTTCCTCATCCTTGCCTCTCACCCTTGCTACATATGGAATGCGCGGTTCTACCCCTTTATGGTGCCGCTTGCAATGAACAATAGAAAAGTGCATTGTTAGGAACCTGAATAATATGTCTATCCGAGAATTCGAAATTGCCTAAAATGTCCAGGTCTTGCCATTTTCTTTTTATAGTCATCATACATTCACCATGCGTATTGGCATTGCTCACACCCTTCTCTTTAGGTCCCACCCTCTTGCATGCCACAATAGGTTGATTGGTTGTGCAGGGCATGTACATATTCTTCATTGCTACCAATTGGCATGATCATGGTGGCGTGAAAATATTCCCTGTGCTTCTTCAACATTTTAGTTGGAAGAATGGTGGTGTGCAAAGTAAATATTATCAAAGTTAAAAGCACGCTAAATGAGTCAGGTGTTACAATTATCCAATACATGAAAGAAATAGTGTAATAGTGTAAAAGAAAGGGATTTTTAAAAAAAAATGTATTGCATTTACTGTAACTATGGTATAATGCATGGGGGAATCTGGCATGATGAAGAGGGACAGAATGTGTTGACAAACTTAGTTATTGCTAAACAAATCTTTAACTGGTGTGGGCTGCCCAGTTCACATCTGGAACAACTGTGTTCATTATAGACAGACAGACATGTTGATGTTGAGAACATCATCTTAAAAATATATCAATACTTTCCCATCTGCACTGTGCCCACAGAAAATCTGAAGAAGTGCTATGAACTTGTTTATACTAAATACAGAAGTCTCCTTTGTCACTGCAAGACATGATGGCTGTCATTATTCCCTGGGACTGAGAGGCTGCTGCAGATTTATTTCAGCTTTGAAAGCATTCTTTTTGTCAGAGGAAAAAACACCCTCCTTAATAAAGACATTTTTTGAAGATGAGTTCAGTGTGGTTAACCTCTGGCATGTGCACTAACTCATGTACGCAATCCAATCACGCACATTTGTGTTCAAAACTTATTTTTTTTAATTTATTTTATTTGTGAGGGATATGTAAAAAGTTGAACCGAAAGGAATAACATTATAAGATTATTAATACTGAGCCATTTGTTATTAGCCTTGTTATAACTGGGCTATTCTGGTTGCAGCCTGGGGCCCCATGACTATATCTAAATGTCTAAATCAAATGTATCTGAATACATTTATTTTATTATTTTAAAATTGTTATTATTGTACTATTATGACTTATTATTACTACTACTTGCTAATTTTTTATTGTTGCTGATTCCACACAGGTCCTTAAAGGTTAAATAAAGTCCACAGTTTACATTGAAACTGGAAAAATTTGTTTCTACATTCCAATGATGGAAGTATTTTAATTTGTTTACTTACATGTCTGTCATACTTAGTTCTGTATGGCGATTGGTTTAAGGGGCGTGAATTATGTCAGTTAGCCGATGCGGCTGAAGTTTAGTGAAATGGGATGGCGGTTGTAACTTTTTGTCAGAACAAGGACTAATTAATGTTACTTGATGTTTTAAATGTATTTTTATTAAAATAAATTAGTAGTTCATTTTGTGCACTTGTGCACCTGTTTACTCGCTCTTACTTTCATTTGGACTGTTCATTGTTTACTGTCCCTTAAGAAAATACAGCCTATTACATGATGATAATTATTGCAGTGTAAAGTAACCAACAGAAATTTACAATAAATACCTGCATGTTGGTGTGCTGTTCATGCTGTGACATGGAAAGTCGCTAAAACCAGAGCACGTATTCACTTTGCTTATTCGGAAAGTACCATCTAGTCATTTCTGACTCCTTGGCAACCTCTGGCATGGTTTTCAAGGCAAGATGAAGCAGGAATAGTTTGCCATTGCCTTCTTACAGCATATTTTTTCCTTAGAGGTGAAAACACAGGAGAACTTACAAACTCTACACACAAAAATTGGACTTGAAACCTGTATCAGGAAAGCGGTGCAAGAGATGAAAGGCACCAGCTTACCCCACTGCACCACCAAATCCTCAACAGTCATGAACTGTTTACTGCTTACAATTTATAATATATAATTTTTTCTTCATGCACCGCATTTTCTTTCTATGAACTGAAGTGCACAGCAGCAGAGCACAACGCTGTAAAACTACGTTTGTCAGAATGCATCGCCACGTGTTTTGCTTGAGCCTTTGTATTTACATAAACACAAGCTAACAATGGGTTGGTGATAAACAGTATAATACTTTTGTTTGCTTATAAGGTTTGCCACTCTGCATAATCTCTTCTGCTGAGAGATCCTTTGGCATCATTGTGTTCTCCTGCAGCTAATAATAATTTCCAGCTTTGCCATTGCAGACCCTCTTTTGGCTCAGGGACCAACTATTCTTACGTGGTGGTTGCTATTCATGTATAGCAAATATATGTAAATTATATATACTGTTAAGCTTGATATTACATGGTGTGGGTTTCTGAGGATGGAGCAACTGTTGCTCCTTATACTGTGATGTAGGTAGATCCCCAACAATAACTCAAGCCCAGAGCCCTCACCCTTCAAAGTCTAAAGTTATAATATAAAATTAAATATATGTCATGACTAATGCGACATTGCCGATTCCTTCTGGTGACAATGATCATGATTTAAAGTCAAATTACTGTATGTGTCCAATAATTATCACTTAAGTGACACATTTCATAACCTCTCATCTTTGTCCTGAAAAGCACAGATATACTGCATATATTTTTTTTACAATTGACACACAGCAGTACTGGTGCCTTCTCTGCAACATGACTTTTTGTGGTTCTTTCCAGCTGGTGGCTGGTGGGTCCCTGGGAGTAGCGTGTGAGAAGACCCCGAGTCGCTCGCTAGTGAGTACCTTTGTGTGGCTTTCAGCCCTTTGTCTGTTGATGCGTTCATTCCAAGGTGATGTTTCAACAGTGACTGCTGTACCCCGAGTTACCCATTTACACAACATAGCATGGTATTTTTTATTGTATCATTTCTGGGTCAGTACCTCAATAAAGGTTACTAGAGGAGGAAGTGTCATTCAAACCCACATCTTTCTGGTGTGCAGTGATGGCATTGAAAACTATGCCCCCTACTGCCACCGAGTTCTACTGTGAAAGACAGCAGACTATAGTATCAGTATTTATCAATGTGTGTCTATGTGGACTGTGGCCCCCCTGAACAGACATGTGACCCAGTACTGCTCCGTCCTCCTTGTCCTCTTCCTCACCAAGTCCTTCCTCTGCTGCAGCTCCAGGGCTGCACCTACACCAATCTGGCTGCGGTTGTGGGGGTGCTATGTGCTGTGTGTGTGTACCGGCCATCTATAGTTGCGCTACCAGCTAACGAAATGATGTGCAACATCACGGACACGATGAGGATTCAGACTTGCCCTGGCAACATGCTCAAAGTGAGTGTGTGTCTGTGAGCGTGTATGTGTTTGTGTCTGTGTATGACATTGGATGCTGACCTGCCACCCTCCTGCACAGGACTTGTTCTCAGCAGTTGCAACCTCCCTGCTCCTCTATGACCTTGTGTCACTCATCCTCCATTCGCTCCTGTCCTTTTCTGCGTGGAGGGGGTTGAGGACCAACTAGTCTAAGATTTGGACACACAACCAGCGTGGGATGTGGACACACCTGTGGGTGACATGCACCCCCCTCACAACTTGCTGTGCAGCACGTTGTCTCTAACACAATGTTTATCTGCATATTTACATGTATTTAATGTTTCAGAAGCCATTTCCAGATGTGTAGCCTGTGAAAATGAGAACTTGCAGATCTTCAGCCTGGTTTCTGTCTGACAATTTTTATATGAATTTTTACATTTGTTACATTTTTAAAAAAATTATTGCTGTCTTGTCTATGATTCTGTAATCAGTTGTTTCTTTTTAAACAGTTTTTTTTATATAGCAGTGCTACAGCTACATAGCATTAAACTGATCAGGAAAACTCCCATTGTTTTGGGATTCCCTGGGTTTACTAGACCCACTTACCTTTTCATCCCCATTATTACCCCCTTACTGCTGTATTTTCTATGAGGTTTGATCCCAGCTGGACTTGACATAGGTAAATTTGCTTTAAACTGGACTTTTCTCTCTGTTTACGTTAAATCTCAGTTAACAAATGTTCAAAAGAAACAAAACAGGTTTGCAAACAACTCAGTGAAGCTAGTCACACCCCCAGCATACAGTAAAGATTAAAAAACCCTCGGTACTAAATTTGCTCTGTTTTGTGGCATAAAAATCAGAATTTGTGCTATTTCCCTTGAAAATATTAGCAGTTATTTATACCAGGTAGCAATGTTGCCCAGCTCCCCACAATGATGTAAATACCTCTAACCAGGTGCAAACTTTAGTGCCACATTTGTGCTAACTCTTCCAGTTCTGGAGATACTTGGGCACTTGGATCATGCAAAGTTTGTTCTTCTCCCTTTTCATTTTTGGATGAGGGTTTTTTGTTTTCCTTTCCTTCATTGCTGGCATGGTTATTTTATTGCATTTTAGCCAGTACAATTACTTGCGTCATTAATTGTATAACTAGTCTTTTACTTATGTCTGTTTAGCTGTTGTTTTTGGATCTCTTCAGCACTCTAGGTCACTGAATGTGGCTATAAAATAAATAAAATTGAGAAAAATGTTAATTATTGTTTACATGATAAGTGACATTACTGCCCCACAGTATCATTTTTATTTGTCATTAAGATATACATTTTAATTGAATGATTATTAACTTTATTTCTTTTCTGTTTCTGAATGTGCATTTCAGTTGTTACACCATAGACCCTAGATCCTCCTGCGTACCAGCCCACTTTACATTAATGGCTCCCCAACCCTTTCTCAAAGGACCCTTATTTTTTAAACAATTTGTGCCCTCCCTCATATTTATGACAGGCCTTTAAAACTGATTTAAAAGTCGGGGGGGGGTATTAAACCAAACCTGCAGCTATAATCCCAATTAATTCCCTGACAAACCTCATTCCAGTTTTATAGATCCTTTAAATCAACCTTTCTAGTGACCCCAATGGGAACTCTGGCGACCCTTACCGACCCACAGGTTAGGTAACCGTGCATCAGTGTAAAAGCTGAAAATGTCACAATACTGTAACCTACTGTAGTGCCAGTGGGGGGCGCTGTGGCTCCCTGTGATGGCACGCCATAAGAAGTTCTGCGCGCTAGAAGTCTTGCTGGATTCTCAACAATGCAGTCGCACACCATGCTAGGAACTTTCAATCGCCGATTTTTACAATAAATGAAAACTATTTAACGCCTGTTTGAGCTGAGTAACGTTACGGAGAAAAAGACATTAGAGATATTTTATTAAAGTTTGCAGGAAGTAGCTTGGGCTCTAGTCAGGCAACGGACTGTTAGCACGTAAGCGATGCACTTGTTAATATACTTGGAATACGCAGCTGTTGTATTAAGATGAAATGTCATTTTAGTTATGTAGTTCGCCTTAGTTTTCCAGAAGGCGAAGCGCCTGTAAAACAGACTCCACGAGTTTTTTTAGGCCGGTTCACATTCTTCACCTTCGCTCTTCATGCTTTCCTTATGACAGTACAGCAACTCCCCCCTCCCCCACTGTGGAACACCCCGGTCACGTGCAACGGGCTTCCCCTCAGGCAGCAGCGTGCCGGCCTGTACCACCTTGCTGACTCACTTTAGGTACATTTACAATGGTCGTTCATCAGGAGGAATATAAAAGAATACAGTAAGAAGTGTAAAACCATGAACGTGGAACAACGCAACGGGAATGCGGACGCGCGCATGGCCATTCCCCCCCTTTCCCGCTGGGCGCGCGACGAGGCAAACCAGACCCTCCAGGCGTCACTCCCCTGCGCGCAACGCTAGTGGACGCGCCTGGACATGGCGCTGTTGTCCGTCTACGTCGACTGAAAGTTTCCGCGGAGAGAAGCTGCTCGCTGGCAATTGAACGCGCTCGGTTCGCAGTTATCTTGTTCTGCGCTGCTGTCGGGAGTGTGGTGCGGAGGCCTCGGAGGATGGTGTGTGTTTTCCCCCAGGGAAACGCGGTCTTCGCGGTGCTCTTTGGAAGTCGGCCATCGACAGTCACTCTTTCCACTGGGCTTCGTGGAAGTGCCGGCGTAGCTTAGCTTAGCATAGCATAGCTCAGCTCATCTTAGTTTAGTTTAACCGCAGAGCTGACAGCGCCGCTCACACTCAGTTTCCAAGTTACAGACAGAATTGCGTCTCCCCGGCTTCTGTCCCGTGGATGTCCGTCGGTGTGAGCCTGGATCCGGCAGATTTGGTTAGCGAACACCCAGTGAGTAGCGCCGCGGCGGCTAACAGCTAACGGGCAGTAAACATACACCTCACGCACAGTAAACTTAGTTAATATCCAGCTAACGAAGCGAAAATACTCTTCAAATGCAGTTATACACAGTAACTAAATCAAAATTTGACACAGTACATATACAGGACGAGTAAGGTAAATATGCATATAAAAACTTAATAGTTGCGTAGAGATCGTGTAGAAGTGAAAGTGTATTTCATGACACCGCATCAGCAGTTTTCATGACAGCACTTTGTTCTGGTGGAGCCGCTTTATTAGCAAGGTTCCTCAGTGACAGACGCACACACCGCTTCCAGAATATTCACACAATATTAACACTACACGTTTGTTGCAGTATTCTGAGCAACTCCGTTTGTATGAGATCCGCAGGCAGGCTGATGGACAAGCTGGATGAGCTGAGCCAGGCTGCGCTGGAGGAGCTGCTGGACAATACAGAGCGCGTCCACGCACTGGCGCTCGAGTCAGATGAGGTAAAGCGCTGTGGACCCGCTCTGCCCCCAACCCTGACCCTTTACCACAATCCTAACTCCGCCACAACCCCGGTGGCTGTGTCCAAACACCTATCACACGTCTGGCAGGTGAAACATCCAGTACGGCCCCTGCTGGAGCTTCTGGTACAGGAACTGCCCTAAACCCCAATTTACAAAATCAACATGGAACTCACTGTGTCAAATACAAGTCACCTTTATCCCCATTTGAACCTCAATAAAATCTTAATTACATCCCACTTCATGTAATTCACTTTGAATGTTTTGCAAAAACAGTAGATGTTACTGCTAAAAAATTCTCAGGAGAATTGCTTATTGAGTTGCATGAAATGGATTTAAGGTTACTGAAAATAGAATAAATTTTCTTGAACTCAAGTGAAACTCTGCAACAACTTACTTTGTTAATTGGTCTTGTCTTCTGGTCGCCGCTGTGGTAAGAACTGCCATGGACTGTAAACACTACGGAAGGGAAGTGACCTAAGGTGGTCTTGCTGTTTGTTGTTCATTATTGCATCTTTCTGCTGGACACAGACACAGGCAGCTCCGCAGCTGACAGAGACTCTTTAAAGTATCAGAAAATTTTGAAATATTTGAAAAGAACCATGAATGTGCAATTGATCAGAGCAGTGCAGTTTGAGCAGAGAAGCAAGTTGATGTTATGCTGGTTTTAACTGAGAGAATCAGCTGCAGTTTGAGTTGTACAAATCTTTGCCATCATATTAAAATGCGCTTGTAATATTTGACAAACGGTTTTGTGCAAAGGATACTGTGGTATTTCTGCTAAAAATGTGATACTTATTTCTGAACTAATTATTACCATGGTTAAAATATGGTGTGAGGTGTCCTTATGGCACCTCCTGTTTGATCCTGTTAGGTCCTTGTTCCGATGTTGCTGCAGGGCTCTTTTGAGCCTTGTTTTTACTATAGTATCTTTACTCCAAGTGATGCAATAAGGGATCAGAAACGGGGCTTCACCGAGGTTTGAGCACCAGTCCCCATGCCTTTTCTGGTCTTGAGATGCTTAAGGTGTGATCTGCAAGCGTGATACCTTCTACAAGTGTACCTGTGTATCAGTGTGTGTGCTGCTGTGACCCTTGTCTGTGCTGTACAGGTGCAGAACATCCAGCTGGAACGAGAGATGGCCCTGGCCTCGAACCGCAGCCTGGCCGAGCAGAACCTGGAGCTGAAGCCGCGGCTGGAGGAAGGCAGGGGGCGGCTGGTTGAGCGCTACACTGAGCTGCAGCAACTGCAATCTGCGTATGAGCGGCGCTGTGCACAAAGGGGTGAGGGGGCTGCTAGCTGGAGCGCCCAGGGGCTATGGGGGTGGGAGGGAGCGTCCTATGCTTACTCTTTACACGTTTTTCCTTTAACAGAGAGCATTATGGGACAGGTGTCTCCAGAGGGGCTTTTCTCCCAGTTACAGACAGAAGGTGCCAACATCGAGGCGGAGTCTGAGGTGAGTTTCTTCAGTCGGGATGAGCAGGTGTTTTTGGTTGCAACCTGAGCCGTGATCCAGTGAAATGAGCTTTAGTGATGTGAAGAACCAGAGCAGTAAGAGGAGCTGCCTTCTGCTCTATGTTCTGTGTGTCTCCCCTGGCGGTCAGGATCTCGCTGACTGCTTCCTGGATGGCTCTCTGCCACTTGACACCTTCCTGGAGCGCTTCCTGTCCCTGCGCTCGCTGGCCCACAAACGTCGCGTGCGCATAGACAAACTGCAGGAAGTCCTGCGACAGAAGATGCGTAGCGTGGCTGACCCTGCGGGACCCCCCTTGGGGTCAGTGGCATCTCCGACACACACCAATCAGCAAGCAGGGGCTGGAGCACCGTTGCCATGGCACCCCCAACCGGGGCACAGTAAGGAACAGGGTGCTAATGGGAATGTGTCGCAGCCTCAGCCAAGCTCCGCCCTGCCCTATGCCCCATACCCCATTTCCCCAGCCGGGCCCCCCAACCCCCCAGCTCCGTTTCCTATTTACTCCGGCCCACGGCAGCCTTTCTCCCCCAGGGGTGTGTCATCGTGTCCCTATCCTGTACAGCCTCCATTCCTATTTGGTCAATTTGCAGCTCCACTCCCTCCTACAGCCTACCCCCTCCCTCATCCATACAATAACTACAGTTACCCTGCTGCTCCAGGTTTGCCCTCTTCCCAGCCCGTCCCCAGACAACGTATGTTTGGGCCTGGGTTTGGGGTCCCCTTCTCATAAATACTCTTGTCTTCTTCATGTGTGCTTGGCCTCTTTTGTTTCCATATCCCTCACACCCCCTGCACCCCCCCCATCCATGTCCCTCTTTATGTTCCCCCACCAGTCACCTCTGTACTCCTCCCTACATTCTAGTGACCTTATGTGAACTGATGTCACTCTACTCCATAATGGCGTGGCCTCCCCCCCAGTGCCCGCTGTGAACACAGAGCTGAGCACAGCTCTGAGGAAACCAACCCCCCCACCCCCTGGACACTGCAGCGTGCCACTAGTCAGCAGTCCTTTCCCTTCCTGTCCAGTAATGGTCACTTGGGCTGAGTAAGGGGGTGATCAATGGGGGGTCGAGCTGCAGATGCACTTTTGAAGGCAGGACAATCTGAGACCCCCCATTTGTCTGTGTATTCCAGCAGTCTCTGCACCCTGACCCCCACCCCCTGCGTGGTGCCTGATGGTCTTAGTGGTTCTCTGTGTAACAGGCTATTATTAGTTGCTTGTGCACAGAAGGACCGTGGAAAGTACTGGAACTGGCTGGTGGGGGTTCTGTTCTTATTTTATCCTTGTAGCAACGCTGCTACAAGTACCTACAGGAAGCATTAACATTCTGTTCAGAATCCACTGTTATGCTGGTAACTGTTACTCTCAGTTTGTGTGAATATTAAATATTGATATGGAGTATATGATGCTCTGATGGTGTCCGATTGATGTACTGTGGTTACTGCGTCTCTCCTGGTGTTTCACGCTGAAGGTACACAGCTGTTATACAAGTGGTGCAGTGGTTAAAGCTCCTGCATTCTCTTTACAGGCCACAAAGGGCCAGGGTCTCACCTCCTATTACAGTTCTCATAACTTTAACACTGAGTTGATGCCATAAAAATGACCCTCCTGTTTAAATGGGCAAATCGCTATAAATAAACTTAAGAGAAACTGTGAGCTTAATATATAAAAAGGTGGAAATTTGCTATTCCTTGATGTGCAAATGGCATATGATGGACTGGTGCTCCCTGCTGGCCATACACTACCTCTTGGTCTGTGTTTTTGTGGTAGGCATCGTAGCCCTTCAACAGGAAAACTGACCAAATTACGCAGCTTGATTGTTACAGACTGAATGAGAGTTGAGCCCATGTCCTACTGCGCAGCTCGTATGTCACAAATTGGTATTACTACACCACTTTGAAGTGCAGTATAAGCGGCCTTGATAGCCTGCAGTTTATACATCAGCCCCCTGGGGGGAGGCAGGAGGGAGGTGGGCTCACCTGGTTTCGGTGTGCACCTCTTGAATTAATTCCTGTACCCCAGCATGATCCCACCTAACAGTTTCTTTCTAAAGTTTTCTCATTTTCGTGCTGCTTACAAGTTAATTGCAGAAACAACTGCAAGTATATGGATTTTAGACACAAGATGATGAAATAAAAAGCAAAAAGATCACTAATGCTGCTTATTCCTGAGTAAGACATTTATAGGCCCATTGGCTTATCTCTGCGTGAACATATAGAGGGACAGCAAGGTAAAATGGATTATTTTTACTGTATGTCCATCACATTTCTATTTAAGATCAATAAGATTCTTAGGTATACAATTTCAGCTTCTATTCTGTGTGTAATTGTTTTTCATACATCCTAAATCTGAGCATGGTGGAACCTGACAGCCATTGTAAGTACTTGGATATGTGGGTGACGGTGTTCCTAACTGCTCTCATGTTCCAGATGCAATAATCGTCACCGGAACTGTACACAAATACAGAGCTGTACTGGTTTCAAGCAGTTTGAGCTTTCAGAGATAAGGGGTAGGCCATGATGGAAACCAGAGAACTGACTGAAAAGCAGGTATGAAAATATGGCAAACTTTATGAATCCCATCTGCAGTTATTGATAAAATCATGGAGGTTCCACAGAAGGGGCCGAGGTAACAGACAGGTCATCTTGTGGCTAATGCCGGTGGTGCTTGGTCACAGGCCGAAGAGGACTGATTCCTGGTCACGTGGACAATGGACAGGTAATTTTACAGGAGACCAGGATGAAGGAAGTGTGTAGGAAAAAGAGGGTGACTTACCGGTGCTATGCTGGGTCACAACAACAACATCCACTGACCCAGAGCAGGAGGATGGAGGTTATGCATGGAGCCCAAACAAAGTAAAACTAAATTTCTTACTGTGTTTGCCACAGTCATTACTGATGCAAACAAGATGACACAGAGGGAGATTTTATTTGCATTCATCCAGAAATTATCAGAATTTTTTATTTTCCACAGACAATAATGTCTTTACAGCCCCTGAAACCCCTTTCTGCTTGTCCTACAGGACAAACGGTCCCCTGTTCCCCCCCTACTTCACCACTGCATGGGAGCTTCTGCTCGCACCACAGTGCTGCACTTTATTACAATGCAAAAGTTCCTGATATTTTTTCCCCCAGAATCAGTAAATGAACATATTGCACTGGTGGCCACATCATCCGGTGTACGTACAAAATTGTGTTTTTTTGGCTGCAGAGCTGCTTTTATCAGTTTTACCGAGAAAATAGAGCTTCGCTATCACCACAGGCCATGCTGACTTACTGCTGCTTTGTCATATTATTTCCGTTTGAACATTTGAACTCATCACAGTAAACCATGTAATTGTGGAGAAATCGGGAGGTCTCCAGCAGCAATGAGCCATGGTGACGCCTAGTGGTCCAATACATATAAGCACGTGCACCAGTGTGTTCCTGTCTGCCTATCGGTGAGGAGAGACTGAGCACACACGCAGTATCCACACCAGACGTAGACGGCAGCGAAACAATGACAGGTAACGTTACCTTTGATACTTTTATTATGATATATCTGCAAAATATTGTGAATTCCTAATGTCTTTTGCTTAAAAATATATAAAAGTGACGGACATTTTAAAGCCTTCAGGTAACCTCCATTACTGCCAGCTTATTGTGGACAACAGTACGTGCTCTGCCACGAAGTCCAGAAGCCTGTAACTGCTTTTTAATCGATTGATTCATCTTTATTTCATGTCAAATCTCAGTAGGACCTCGCTGCACAGGGTCAGTCAGTGATGTCCTCAGAAGTTAATTCAGTTTATTACTGAAATGCTCATCTTGGAAGGAGGAACTGCAGACACTAACTTCAGCAAAGCCATGTTATTGTAAGGCCAGCGTTTATAAACTTTACACCTCCAAGCAGAAAAATGACTCACATCCACACAGCAGCATGTTTGACAAAAATGTCCAATCCGGATGTATAAAATCAAAATTAAATTTGTGGATAAGAATATGTGGCAGAGATCAGAGGCTTCATAATCAAAAGCAAAAGAAAGTTTGTATATGTATGGTACTCCTGTTGGAATTGAAAGATTTAATCCAATAATTTAAAAGCAGCGTATGAATGTAAATGTCATGGAAACTGAGCTTGAACTGAATTCATGTTCCGGTCCCTCACTGCAGGAATTGAGGTAACATTTCCACCCGGTGCACCACCGTGTGGAGTATTCAGTAGTGTGTGTTTACTGTACAGCTTTTGTGTGTGGTCTGAAGGCAAGTTTGTTTTCTTAGCTTTAACAGAGAAGTCTTAAGTTTTATAGTATGTTCAAGGTTTCGGGGTGGGGGGGGCACTCACGTAAAACCTCCCATGGCCAGGTGGTTCTCTTCAGAACAGATGTGAACAAAACAAGGCAAAGAGGAAGGAAACAGATCACAGCAGACCGGACAAGAATACTGAGGTGAAACACCAGCAACAGGGAAATAAGTGTTTTTCATCATAATTGCTATGGCAACATATCATATTGCTGTGTGCAGCCCTAAAACAAAACTACAGATTGTGAAACTGAGGGGTGGCATAGTTGTTAAAGCTACTGCTCTGAGTTTGGACCCCACATACTGCTGGAGGACCATAGATCAAGGTACTAATCCTGAAGTAATAAAGAAAAATTCACCCTGCTGCTGTGAAAATGGGTAAAATAGAAGAAGTAATTTAGTGTACAAACACCATAAGTCAACTGGGAGAAAAAGTGTCCAATAAAATATTTAAATACAATTAATAAAAAGATTTCCATTTCAGCGGATGCTGAGAGAAATGTGAGACAGCAAATAGCAGCTAATGTTATTTCTGAACTTTAATAATTCTCAGTTTGTATCGAAAACTCCTTATTGTAAACCACACTTTTGCATGTTACCTTGGAGAAAAGGTTAAAATAAATATAAATATAGGTTAATTTCTGCAGACATGATGATCCAAAGTAGAAGTGAATCCCACAGTAAACACTATAGTGTACAGTACAGGAAATGTTAGCCTGGAACAGTTGCACACATGGCACTTGTATTGCACTTCATATCTTTTTCTTCCACTTACTAAAGAACTGTGTATTGACTGTAATGCATGGCATCTCCTGGCCTCCCTGAGTCTCCTCTGATCATGGCACCATCATGTCATACTGCATACACACAACAAAGTACACTTGTGTCCCCACTTCCTGTCTTGTCTAATTTTATAACACAAATGGAATCACCACATGTATGAGGAGAAACAAACCTTTTAAACTCACTGACTTCCGGTGTCCGAGGAGCGAACTGATAAGTCAGGTGCACAGAAAACATTGTGGCAGCCTGAGGACAACCTGCTGCACAGCCGACTGAACACAGCATTACTGCAGAGGTGCACAGACGCACAGAAACAACCACGCTGATCTGTTTGCGGACTGGAGATAGGTTAAAATAGACACTGTAAGCAAGTTGGACCACAGGACCTTCTGCTTCTTTACACAGTTGACCTTTGACACCAGGATTGAAGAAGAAACACTAAATATTGCAGCACGGAGTCAAACTAACATTTAGTTGGCATAAAAATTTGCCAAACCAAATATGCGGACAAAAATACAAATTTCCATACCGGATCGGTCGAGCCCCGGGTTAACAACGACCGCCGCCAGCACTGCTAGCCAACGGGGTGCTGGCAGAAATGGGGCTACTCTTAGCCGAAGAAGGAGAAGAGGCTGAAGGAAAAGAGGATGAAGGCATGTCCGGAGGAAGGAGGAGAGGAGGAAGGTTAAGAGAGTGGACATGAGGATAGGACCTTTGAATGTTGGTAGTATGACTGGTAAAGGGAGAGAGCTTGCTGATATGATGGAGAGAAGAAAGGTTGATATATTGTGTGTGCAGGAGACCAAATGGAAGGGGAGTAAGGCTAAGTGCATCAGAGGGGGGTTTAAACTGTTTTACCATGGTGTGGATGGGAGGAGAAATAGGGTTGGGGTTATCCTGAAAGAATAGTATGTCAAGAGTGTTTTGGAGGTGAAGAGAGTGTCTGACAGAGTGATGGTTATGAAACTGGAAATTGATGGTGTGATGATGAATGTTGTTAGTGCATATGCCCCGCAAGTTGGGTGTGAGATGGATGAGAAAGAAGAATTCTGGAGTGATATGGATGAAGTGGTGAAGAGTGTACCTGAGGGAGAGAGAGTGGTGATTGGAGCGGATTTCAATGGGCATGTTGGTGAA
>CM030907.1:3785956-3832604 GCA_018136845.1 Heterotis niloticus
AAGAAAAGAAGTGGAAATACTTGAGACTGTTTTGCTTCTTACTTTACTCAACTGTTTAAAATGTTTATAAGGTAATATGACAGCAGATATATGAGAAATTGAAAATAAACACAATAAAATCAACAATACTGCAACTGCTTCATTTTGTCAGTCCTGAGTTGAAAGCTGTTATTCTAGCTGTGATAAACTAAAGTAGTAATGGTGTTATTCTGCGTGTGCTGAGAGGGGATGCAGAATATTTACCCTCCTGGCCCTGCTCTCAGCGAGTCCGGGAAAGATTCTTGACCAACACCGGATGACTGTGCCGCTCCCTGGATGGCTGGATAGATGGACAGATGGATGGATGGCATGCAATATTTTTTAAAAATCATTTTAAATAAATAACTTCATTTTTTAAAAACAAAAAAACACTTAATAGAAGTTAATATAGCACACTTTTTAGGAAACGTGAATTCTGCGGTGCATGTTTCAATATCTTTTCTTGCATAAGTTTTTCTTACATTTTACAGAAAAATACCTATCATACAGAAGAGAGATACATCCTGGTTAATGACAGAAAGGCATGGGAAAATGCTTAGAAGTACTGCAGAGACACATGCAGACCTGGTCAGTGTGAGGAGCCAAACAGAGAATAAACTGATACAGAAGATACTTAGAAAATCATCTGGGTGCCTACATCTGTTCAGAGACTATTGGCAGTGGTCAGACCACAGGAACTCCTCATCCTGTTACTGGAGATCAGTGGTACCAGACAATGCCCAGGAGATGAGAACTGTGCCCACAAGGTGGGGGGATGGACAGAATGGTGAAAAGTACCAGTTTCTCTCTCGTGATTCTGAGAAGAATGATTTGTTCTTAGTGGTTGTGAATTTTCATATTTTTATCTCCCAATTTTGTTTTTTAATGAATTATTTGTATTGCTTATCATGTTCAAAACTGCAACTGTCAAATAAAATGTCCAGCCATACTCTCATGTCCTGGTCACAGTGGTCCAGAAGCTCACAGAAACACTGGGTGGCAGATTGAGAGATTCTACCCTGGATGGCACGTGCAGTGGCCTACTAACAGTGACCAGTTAGCTCAAAACAGATGTCTCTGGACTGTGAAAAGCCACACAGACTGACCTGGATTCAAACCCCCAGCCAAGGCACTGTGAGGCAGCAGTTTCTCTCATGTTTCGCTCAACAAAGGTATAAAATTGACTAATAAGCATAAATAATAAATAACTAAAGAAATAATAATGAAAAAATGTATGGGGGTTCAGTTCCGGCTGCATGTAACACACACACATTTTTGTGGTTTTAAGATGGTGTTTTTGGACTCTCCACCTTTGAACACCATATTATGTAACTTTATACTTCTTGGCTGCTTGACAGTTGTTTGAGCTACTTTTTTTCTGACCATTTCTAAGTATAGCCATCTTTCATACTTTTTTTTTTTAACTTTACTAACATTAACATCAAATACAACAGAGAGCACATCCAAAACAGAAATAAACAACTGTAGAAAATTCCAAAAAAAAAAAGAAAAAAGAAAACATGAAAGAACACACAAAACATAATAGACACAAGCAGGGGGGAACAGCCGGAAAATAAGTAAATCCGTATTGCATGCATACAGTTGAAGACAAGAAACATTGTATTGAACTCAAAAGTACAGAATTGTATAAGCTGCTGTAACTCATTGTTCTGACAGCTTTCTTATTAGAAGAAGGTTTCAGACTTTCAGTATAATTTTTATATTCCATGAGAAAAACAGAAAAAAGAGGCTTTTTATTTTTAAGACCTATGCTGTAGTTTTCTATAGATTGTTCGCACAGTCATCCTGGTTCAGATCGGTGCACATTTCAACACATGGTACACAACCATGTGCTTGACAAATAAACTCTTTTGACTCTTTTGACTCTTTGAATATGACGATTAGGGAAGCAGCCGAGAGACACCATGGCGACGCACACAGAGACATCGGGGGACCCGTGCCAGATTCTGCTTGCTGGCGGCCAGTTGAGAGAGTGGCCTGGCTGATCTGGGAGCAAGAGTGATCTTCCAGCGGGACGTGAGGGACTGTAACATCCCGTGTTTCACTGAGATATGGCTGACCCCCCCTAGTGCCGGACCAGGCAGTGACTCCGCTGGACTCATTCTCTGTGGTTCGCATGCTCCGGTTTGGTTTTGTTTTATTTTATTTAAAGCCTTTGGCTTTGAATTACCGTGGCATTGTTTTGATAAGTTTGTGAAATGTCGCAGCATTTGTTTCCGTCTGGGGCTGCATGAGTTGCATTAGTTTTTTTCACCAAAATCTACTATAATTCAAGATGGCGCCAACACGATGGCTGAATATATAGTGAAATGTACTCAAATTGTACTCTATGAAGTCTGACTGTCTGACTGTTTGTTTTGTTGTTCTTTACTCGTAATTTTTTTCGAGTTGTTCTTCACTCGTAAATTTTCTCCTTTCTGGAATGTAACCACGCACAGTCTCCTGTTGAATCAGAGTGTATTTCGTTGCATGGTATACTCGGTTGCTATGTACTTGACAAATAAACTCTTCTTGATCTTCTTCTTGATCTTGATCTTTAGCTAGAATCAACATAAGATTTGTGATGTGTGCTTGTTTGTCTATATGTGTATCGTAATATAAGAGTAAAGTTGCTCCACAGTTTTTCACTACAAACTTAGAGACATCTTGCCAAAACTTTGTAGTATAATAACAATGCCAAAAAAGGTGGGACATAGCTTCTGGATGCTGCATACAAAAAAAAAAAAAAAAAACAATTACCGTAGTATCTTTCCAGAATTTGCCAACGTTTAGCTCGGTAAATTCTGTGTAAGATTTTGAAAGAAATTTCCCTAACCTTATTTGTTAACAAGAACTTGTGAGGCAGCAGCCAAAATTTGTCCCAGGGAATAATAGCTGGAAAACTAGTCCAATAACTAGTAGCATAAGGTACAGAAACAACTTGTTTTTGACACAGTATGGATATATATCGCTCTGTTATTGTTCCTGGAGTACCGTGAAAAACAAATGTTCCCACAAGATGTATCAGCTACATCAACTGTACTAAAATCACTCAACCTTCAGGAATAACACCAGTTTGAACTTCTTGACCGGATCCAGAAAATTGAACCGTAAGACAAATTCATCTCAAGTCATAAGATTCCCTTGAGAACTCAATGGCTGACCCACGAAAAAGAAACCAAGTTTTTAAAAAAATATTCTTGTTTTTGTACAGAATCTAGTAATTATTTCAAATGTAAAAACGATGCGGAGAAAAGCTGTGCTTGTGTATCAGCTCCGACACTTCGATTTTTCATGCTCGCGAGCTCTAACTGATCATTTCTGTGGATAATTGACCCCACCTACTGGTGTTATGTGGTATATGGCCTCTACAAGTCTAGTCCTCAAATATGACAACCCCATCTTTTTTTAGCTGGAATATCCCCAAAAAAATGTTTTATGCTTTATTCAGGTCAATACGGTATTACAATGTTACATATACAGTCATGTGAAAAAGAAAGTACACCCTCTTTCAAGTCTAAAGTTTTACGTATCAGGACATAATAAAAAATCATCTGGTCCTTAGCAGGTCTTAAAATTTGGTAAATGCAACCTCAAAGGGACAACAACACGTGATATTACCCCATGTCATTATTTAACAAAAGCTAAGCCAAAATGCAGGTGCAGAGTGTGAAAAATGAAGTGCACCCTTACTGCTTCCATAGGAAATAAGAAGGTAAGTAGCAGTCAGGTGCTGCTAGTCAACCACATTTGATCATCGGTGTGAGCACCTCTATAAAAGCAGAAGTTTTGGCAGTTTGCTGGTCTGGAGCATTCAGGTCTGTGTAAACATAATGCTAAGGAGGAATAGCATCAGCAGTGATTTTAGAGAAGCAATTGTTGCTGCCCATCAGTTGAACCCCACTCCTGCCAGGGTAGTAGAGATCACAGCTGACAATGCATATAGTAGTTTTAGTATGTATTATTATGTGCCTATGCATGTTTTTATCCCATTATTCTGAAATAAATCCTATAGTATAAATCTGTTCAATTTTGTAGATGACCAAGTGTTAGGAAGACAGCTAGCTCTGTCTCCAGTCTGCCATGCTTTTCCTCAGGTGTGACCGCGAACGTTCGGGAGGGAACAGATGCACACACAGGGTTCCAGGTGCTCACACTCAGTTTAATGCTGGTTATGACAAAACTTACATACAAAAGTGTGTGTGGGGTACAGGGTGAGGGGGGGCAAGAGGAGCTTGGCTAGACAAAATAAGGGTGTGCTGGGACCTTCAGTACAAATTCAGATGAGAATAAAGGTCACCCTCTTGATAAACAGTTTCATGGCTGCGTGTCTCTAGTCGCATACACATTTGGGGCCCACTACTACTCAATCCTTTTACCAAGGAAGCTGTAAAAGTCTAAGGTTAAAATGACTTTCAAATTTATATGCCAGAGAATCATTAAATCTAGGTATTTTTATCAAGCTGTGATATGCTGGGGTGTGTCGGATTTGAGGAGTGACCAGGTTGGACTTTCAGTCAGTGAAATGCCAATGAAATAGATTTTCAACCATTAAAAATAGATTTTCAACATGGTACACAACCATGTGCTTGACAAATAAACTCTTTTGACTTTGAAAAAGAAACAAAAGCCTTCAAACAGCATGAACACTACTGTCCCTCATATTATTATGAAACTGGTTTTACCAGCTGTGTAGTTTCAGTGAGGAACTCCTGTAAGGGGTGTCTGGCCTATAATCATACACTGCAGCCAGTACAACCCCCTATGGAGCACAGAGGTGTGTGTCTGCACACAGGGTCTGGATAAACTGCATTTCTCCAGCTCAACACAAACACTAAAGAAGTGAATTTGCAATACAACTCCCCTGATCATTCTGTCAGTGAACATTTTACACAGAGACATGGTGGGTGGGGTAACTTTACATTTCTAAAGCAACATTTACTGTTATGCTGCAATAAATGAAAATACAGATGTCCCTATATTTATTTTCCAAGTAGGTTCTGTAGCAGTTTATGGTGTAAGAGTTTTTTTTATTTTTTTTATTTTAATGTTTATTTACTTTGAGCTACAATAATCTCATTTAAAATGACTGTCAGCACATTTAAAACACAGTCAGCACAAAATCTTGCACTTGCTGACCAATTCATCTACTAAACTTGTGCAATAATTTCTGTTCTCTTCATCTGATCAACATTCACAAAAACCAAACACGGAAGCAAATGAAATGTGTAGTTTTGACAAATATCGAAGCTGAAATATATGAACATTTATACTAACATTAATCACTAAACATATTTTTAAATGTTAATTTATGCTGGAATTTGGATAAAAATAAAAATAAGATACTGATAATCCAATGGGTTAAGAAATTTCTTGGGGTTTGGGGTAAGAGCTGCCCTCCTGCAAAGTTTGCTGCTAGCATTGTCACCATCAGTCTATCTTTGATCAAACAAACCATCTGTCCAAAGCACAGCCCATGACCACCTCCCTCAGAAGTGCTTCTTTAACCTTCTACATTTAACAAATGTTTACTTGAAATTTTCTGAAAAAATGTAGTTTAAAATTGCAGCCTGCATGTGGTGTCTTAACGTTATTTTCAAGAACAACATAGGGCCATGGGGCCACCCACATGGAGGAGGCTAACCACACTGAGCGCATGACTCCTTTTCTTAGAATCCTGGAGCAGAAGCTGTAGAAAACACAGCAGGAGACTTCTGTAGGGTTGATGTGGTAACCACACTTTTATTAGTTATTATTTCATCGCTCAACAGATAATTTAATCCAAATCACTCAGTTACGAAGCAGTATGTTGCTGGATCCACTGAGGCGGGTACCTCTCTAAGGTCCAACAGTAAATCCCTTCTGGGTATGAAACAGCAAAGGACACTAAAGTGCAGTACAGTGTTATGCCACCCTGTGGTCAAAGATGGAGAAAGCAGCAATGTGTGTGTGTGTGTGTGTGTGTGTGTGTGTGTGTGTGTGTGTGTGTGTGTGTGTGTGTGTGTGTGTGTGTTTGCATCTGGACAGGGCTGCCTCTAGGGAGCACCAGGGTCCCTCCAGCCCCCAAATGCCTGCTCCAGATGTTGTGCGACAGCCAGGCATAGGCGGTCCTGCAGCTTCCCACCAACCACCTGCACGCCCAGCGGGAGATGCTCCTCACTCAGCCCCAGGGGACACTGGGTCACTGGAAGGCCAAGAATGTTAAAGATGGCTGTGTAGGAGAAGTCGAAGGGGGTGAACATGGGCACATGGTGTTCTGGTGCCAATCTGGGATGAGACGGGTACAGCAGCACCCCATCGGTGCCTAACAGCTCTTCCAGCTGCACTTGGAGCTCCTCCTTCTGCTGTGCAACAAAACAGGAGGGCTGTGACCCCAGCACCTTCTCTACCAGAGCCAGACCTGGGCCAGAGAGGACAGATGGGCACGGAGATGCAGTGTGAGTCTCTCTCTCACAAACACAGATACAGACACACACACACACACACACACACACACACACACACACACACACACAAAGTTCAACTGTTACCAATAGCCGGCAGGGTGTGACACGACCGTCCCAGCAGCCACTTAAGCAGCTCCCACAGGGGCCACACCTTCCTACTTTGGTCACCCATAAACTCAACAAAGGCCACGGGGGGCTGGAAGAAGAGAGAGAGCGAGAGAGAGAAGCCATACATGACCATAAATGACTGTACTCACTCACACACACACACACACACACACACACACACACACACACACACACACCAGCGCCACAGAAGCAAACCAATGCCAACATAAACCAACGGACACAAACATTATCGGTGCAGACCAGCAGGTGGCACTACTGAGGAAGGTACCTCGCCATGTTCATTGTGAGATGCCATGAAGTCCATCCAGATGTGATGCGAGTATTTGAGCTGTGGGAGGCGCACTTCCTGGACCTTGACTCCCAAGTCAGCTTCTAGACGCTGCACAACCTGAGTAACAACAGCAACACAAAGGTCACGCACTCTAGACATAAATTTTACACTGCCAGACCCCTGACAGCTGACCTTCCTCTGCGCCTCGATGAGCTGTTGCTCCACAGGGGACACCAGTGGGGAGCCACCATTGTGGGGCACAGAGAAGTAGCGCAGCTTTCTGAGGTCCACCTTGGTTTGCAAGGACAACCTGTAGGGGGGGGGCAGGAAGGTGACAGCAACTTCACACAGGTGGTGTCGGTGACACAGACAGCTTAGGCAGAGTGTGCTGCACAGAATGTGTGCTCTGCATGGAGTGTGTCTGCATACTTTTCTGAGTTGATTCCCGCCATGATGCTTAGTAGCAGCAGCAGGTCCTCGGAGTAGCGGCACATGGGTCCCGTACATAGGAAGTCAGAGCGGCGCCCAGAGCTGGGGGGGTGCTGGCCATCATTGGACACGATACCTGGAAAAAGTCCACACACGTGCGTGCATACACACACATGCACTTTTGTTTGCACTTTGAACCTTGATCTTTTACAGCACACCGAGTCACCTGCTGAGAAGACTGCTACATATAAATAAACTGAACTGAACTGAATTGCACAGTGGGGGGGGGCTCACCTGGTGTGGGCTTGTGGCCAAAGATGCCGTTGAAGAAGGCCGGCATCCGGATGCTGCCCCCGATGTCTGAGCCAACACCCACAACAGACCCCCCACTGCCCAGGATGCTGCCCTCTCCACCTGGACAGATGTGGGTGACACTGTAGCAGCTGGCAGTGTGGTTAGCACAGCGCTACTGCTGCTCCACCACTGTGACATCACTGTGACCCCCACCTGAGCTACCCCCGGGAATCCTCCGGGTGTTGTATGGGTTCCTGGTAATGCCATAGAGCCGGTTGTGGGACTCGAACCACATGCAGAGCTCACTGCAGTTGGTCACAGCCAGGGGAATGGCACCCGCCCTCTTCAGCAGGGCCACAGCAGGGGCATCTGTCCCGGAAACTATGCCCCCCCGAATCACCAGGCCTGCTGAGTTGGGCATCCCTGCGGCAGAGGAGACAGGTAGGTGTGGGGTCTAACACACACACACACACACACACACACACACACACAGCTGCTGTACCTCGGAGACAGAAAGACTCTTTGACCGTGAACGGAACCCCCAGAAGGGGTAACCGGTCCTTTAACACACCCTCATCTCCTTTCTCCTCCTCGATGAGCTTGTCCACCTGAGCTGCTTCCTGCAAGGCAGCTGAGAATCTGAAACAAGTGTGAGGGTTAGAAGAGGGGGTTCCTGTGAGTCAAACACACACACACATACACAAACACAAAGAAATGGTTCCCAAGAAGGTACCTGTCTTTGACGACAGCATTGATGATGGGGTTCACCTCTTGGATCCTACTGATATAGGCTTGGACAACCTCTACACTTCTCACCTGTGGAGACAATCCCAGTTTAACCATGACCTGCACTGACAATCCCACCTGAACATCATATCTGTGACACACTGTAACCACGTGACTCCCTGCTCTGTGCACGTAGATGTGTTTATAACCGCTTGGTGTCTGCGTGTATGTTGATCTGACCTCAATAACCAACCAATCAGAAATATCAAGCTTCACTTTGCCCCGCGCACACACACACACACTCCCCACAGAAATGGGTAACACTCGGACGCCGCAAAGAGCGACCTCTGCACCAGAAAAAAAGTACCTGTGTGCGGTTTGAAAACCAAAGCCAGGTATATAAAACAGAGTAACTGAGCTTTAAAATATTTTAGGTTTGCAGAATATTTTTTTTATGTAAAAGTCTGTCAGAACTGTATCAGTGTGTTGTAATGTACGACAATCTGTAGAGAGGCGTTTTCCTGCATGAAGGGTATTTTTAAACAAGTAGTAAGGCGCTTTCCTTTGCCCTTTGACCCTCCAGACCCTCAGCTTCAGCGCTCCGAGCTCACTGCCTGGCTTTCACAAAGCACCGTTTCACACAAAAAGCCCCACATGTCCCCCCAGCCCATTTAAACGCCCCTCGCACCTCCTTCGTGCGGATCTTCTCCGCCAGCAGCGCCGCGGACAGACGCAGCAGGGGGTCCGTCACCGGCGGGGGTCTCTGAGCGCCCCCAGGCGCGCGCCGGGACGCCACCAGCCGGAAGAGCGCCACGAGCACGTGCACAGCGGCGCGCAGCGCGCGAGCCGCCAGCCGCTCCAGCCGCGCGGCCATCGCCATGTCTCGCGCACGTCCGACGCGTGAGTCCGTTCCCGGCGAGCACCGGGGCTACGGGATGACGTCGTGCGTCCGTGCGTTGTCATAAATGCGGACGTCGGCTTTGTTTTGCGGTGCGCAGGGAAGGTAAGGCGAGGCTGGGCGAGGCGGGGACTTTGCTTACGAAATATCCGAGAAAAGGTGTCCTATAAATTGACCCAAGGAGGTTATCCATCCGAAAGCTTTATTCGACTGTTAAAAAGGACTGGTTTTTTTGTTCGAGTATTGAAACCAAGTGCTCATTATGTGAAGGTCCCCCAAACATTTACTTTTGGTTTTGCAGACTCACTGAGAAACTTTTTTTTTTGTTTTGTTTAATAAGCACCTTTGATTTGTTTTGATTTCTCGTTTACCTCTAAACATATATATAGTAGAGAGCGGTAAAGATGATTTCTACTCCAATATAATAAACCTTCTGTTTTTCCTAGCCAAACATTTAATATACAAATGCAAATTTAGCAATAGAAAATATCGTGCTTTTTTTTTTTTTTTTTTTTACAGTCAAGAATCTTCATCTTTCGGCTGCGCCCGTTAGGGTCACCACAGCGGATCAATTGCTTCCACTTCTTCCTGTTCTCTGCATCGCTCTCTGTCACCCCCACCACCTGCATGTCCTCCTTCACCACATCCATAAATCTCCTCTTAGGCCTTCCTCTCTTCCTCTTGCCTGGCAGCTCCATCCCTAGCATCCTTCTCCCGATATATCCCGAATCTCTCCTCTGCACATGTCCAAACCAACACAATCTCGCCTCTCTGACTTTGTCTCCAAACCGTCCAACCTGTGCTGCCCCTCTAATATACTCATTTCTAATCCTGTCCATCCGCGTCACACTCGATGCAAACCTTAACATTTTTAAGTCTGCCACCTCCAGCTCTGCCTCCTGTCTTTTGCTCAGTGCCACCGTCTCCAACCCATAAAGCATAGCTGGTCTCACTACCATCTTGTAGACCTTCCCTTTCACTCTTGCTGGTACCCTTCTGTCACAAATCACTCCTGACACTCTTCTCCACCCACTCCACCCTGCCTGCACTCTCTTCTTCACCTCTCTTCCACACTCCCCGTTACTCTGGACTGTTGATCCCAAGTATTTAAATTCATTCACCTTCGCCAACTCTATTCCCTGCATCCTCACCATTCCTCTGTCCTCCCTCTCATTTATAGAATAGAATAGAATAAACCTTTATTATCCCACGAATGAGAAATTTCGGTGTTACAGAGCTCTTATGACAAAGGGAATGTAGGAGAAGAACAAGTAAGTTTGTCAAGTACATAGCAACCGAGTATACCATGCAATGAAATGCGTCTGATTCAACAGGAGACTGTGCATGGTTACATTTCAGAAAGAAGAAAATGTACGAGTACAGAACAACTCGAAAAAAAAAAATTACAAGTAAAGAACAAAACAAACAGTCAGACAGTCAGACTTCATAGAGTACAATTTGAGTACATTTCACTATATTTTCAGCCATCGTGTCGGCGCCATCTTGGATTATACTAGATTTTGGTGGAAAAAAAAAACTAATGCAATGCCACGGTAAATCAAAGCCAAAGGTTTTAAATAAAATAAACAAAACCAAACCGGAGTATGCGAACCACAGAGTATGAGTCCAGCGAAGTCACTGCCTGGTCCGGCACAAGGGGGGGTCAGCCATGTCTCAATGAAACACAGGATGTTACACAGGATGCACATGTATTCTGTCTTAGTCCTACTGACCTTCATTCATCTTCTCTCTAGATTTTACAGTTAAGAATATAATCATAATTTTACAAAATGCAAAGCTTCCTTGTGTCACATTTATGATGTATAATATTTATTTATGTTTGGTGCAGTCCCACTGCTTCTGTAAAATAGACGTTTCTCTATTTTTTATGTTTATGACTGTTGGCAAAGTTTTAAAAAGTATGCTAATGTATTGAGCAGAATTGTATTATGTACAAAAAATATGTACATATCATAGAGCCAAAGAAAAAGCTGATACGAAAGAGAAAGGCCTTTCAAGTCCTATCCTAAATGACCATAAAGCAGGTGTTTGTGCAAGGTGATCAAAAATCCCTTCCACCCCAAAATATGATCATATGGCACACAGATCAGGATTCGTCCTGCTATTCTCCTGCTATTTTGTTCAGTGGTGAAAATGTCGTGTCCTTGAGAAACACAGTGGTTGGAAGTTTCAAGCAAGACACACTAGTGGAAGAATGCAAACAAATCTTTTTTAATAAGTGCAGATCATTATTAACTGTGTAGGATTACCCAAACTAAGCACAGAGCAGGGTATATCAAACATCTGGAACATTCTGGAAATTTCAGTTACGGTACAATATATAGCATAAATGAGTAAGCCCCCTCTGAACATAGATATATCTGTTTATAAATCATGAAAATATGAAATTATTGAACTTAACAAGATGGAATCGTGTCATTAATATATGTAAAAAAGTAAATTGGGCAACATTGCTTAAATCAAGAATTCTGAAAAAAGAATGCATCCATGCTTAAATTCTACAAATGTGTAACATTCTAGTATTTGGTATGTTCACCATAAATTTTTAGCGCTGCACTGATCCTTCCTGGCATCGAGTGTACAAGTTCACTGCACATTGTCACATTTATCCTGTTCCACTCCTGGAGGATTTCCTCCTTGAGTGCCTTGATGTTTGATGGTGATTGCTGTGCAGCTTGGGCATTCAGAATTTCCCATGAGTCTCAGTAGAGCTGATGCCTGTATATGTGTCATGGTGCCACCATACTCCTTGATCAGGACTTTTGACTCTGTAAACTCTGTTGCACCATGTTGCCTCTATACTTGTTCTTCCGTAAACTCTGTTGTTGAACCTGCCCTCCAGTGAACCCTGTTGACCTGTCCTTTTGCATATTGTCGGACAAGGTTATTTCAGTTTGTTACAGTATTCTTGCCCGGACCTGCCTGGACCTGCCTTTTGTCTTTATTTCAGGATGCTGCTGCTGTCTGTTTCTAAAGTGTTCCTGTGGCAGCCCGGCTGACCAATTGGGCCATGCCTTCTATTCTTTTTCCGGGGCTGCTTCAGTTCTGTTTCCGAGTGCTCCTTGGGTATTTGTGTTGTTGTGTCTGTGCTTTGCCAGGTCTTCATCGTCTTGTCTTTTTGTCACTTTGCTGCCTTGTTGTCCCGTCTGGTCACCTGGTCACCTTGCATCCCTGCTGTCCCATGTTTGCTCTGTAAGTCCTGTCTTCTGGTTTATGCTTTGTCAGATTTGCAACCACATCGTCGAGCTTGTTTTCGAGATTGGTTCTGTGAGCCATTGTTTATTACTGAGCCTGCCTTCCGAGCCAAGTTTCTGATCCAATTCCGTGTAGTCTATTTGCTGGACCAGTTCCGTGTACCGGCTGCTTCTGAGACCAGTTCTGTAAGCCCGAGCCTGACTCTCAAACCGAGTTTCTGATCCAGTTCCATGTACCGAACCTGAGTCTGTTATTGCCGAGCCTGCTTCTCAAGCTGACTTTCTGGTCCGGTTCCATGTAGTCCATTAGTTGGACCAGTTCTGTGTACTGGCTCCTGAATTTGATTCCTGATCCAGTTCCATGTATTGACCCTTGAGCCTGATATCTGATCCAGTTCTGTCTAGTCTTGTTTTCTGGATTGGTTCTGACCTCTTTTGCCTGATAACTTGCACTTCCCTCTAATAAACTACCTCAGCTTCCTTGAAGCTCTTAATGCATGTTTCTGTTATGTTAAAGGTATTAAACAATAGTGTAGTGAATGTTTTATGATCATGTTATTCAGTATATTGTGCTTACTGCTATAAAGCATTGGGACTTCTGCCTTGCACCTTGCACAAGCATGGATGTATTCTTTTTTCAGAATTCTTGATTTAAGCAATGTTGCCCATGTTAGGTATTTAAGAAGGTTCCCTGGAAAAACAAAAGAGGGTACCTAAGGAAGGGAAACTTAAACTACAGATAAGGCAAAGGTAAAAGGGTCAAGGGAATAGTCAATTTAGACCCAGGCCAGACCCTGGTGGTATGTAAAGGAGTAAAAAAACCAAAACTCCCTCAACTGAGGCACCTAAATCAGGAGTTACTCCACCACACTTAGGACGGGGAAATGATTCCTTATAACAACGTTTAAAGTCACACTGACAAAGAGCAGAAGTGGAAAACAGTTGAGAGGGGTGTACACCTTGTGAGCTGTTATATAAATGATCCCTGTATCCTTTGTTCAAGGAGACTCTCTTTCTGAAGGGGCTCTCCCGCACCGGTTTGTATTTCTATAGAAAATAAAGTGTAACTCTCTCTACACCCAAACTGTTACTTTATTTTTTCTTCCACACAGCATTTACATGTTCACACCAATGGTACACATTTCTTTATCTTTTAGCAATAAGCAAATGATATAAATACAACTCTGGTGTCATTTTGTCAGGCTCCATTCATGTACTAATAGCACTGACATAAATAACCAATTTGATTCCCAAGAGCTGCAAAAACAGGACGCTAGAAAGACGCAAAGACTTTTTCACAGTGCTGTGCATAACCACACCTGCTACACATTGTAACCTTTTCTTTGGCTTACTTTTATACATATGTACTTGTATTTTCTTTGTATACTGACAGCCCATAAGTACCATAGTTGATGCAAATCCAACCACAAGGGGGTGCACCTCTGTGCCAGTCCCAAGCCCAGACAAAATGGAGGGTTGCGTCAGGAAGGGCATCCAGTGTTAAAATCTGCCAAACCAAATATGCGGACAAGCAGATCTGCTGTGGCGACCCCTAACAGGAGCAGCCAAAAGTCCGTTTACACACACATATGAAGTAAAGGAGATCTTGCCATTTAAATACACAACACTGCATTTGCTATCTACTCAGCAGAGGCTGTTATACATTGGTATGTTGGGCTTTCTTTGAATGGCATGTTGTTCTTGTAATTTTAAACATTTTGTTGGTTTTCATTTAAGCTTTTTTCTACAGAACATTGGCCAGGTTAAGCTACATATGTGCCTCAGTCCACATAAGACTTCACATGTCATTTAAGTATTGTATGTCGTAGGCCACCGGTCCGTCCATGGAGAAGCCAAGGTAGAAAGATACTTTCTCTATGCTCCCTCCACTTCGAATTCCCCCAAGGTAAACTGGTCGCACGGGGATTTTCAGATTTCCAGGATAATGCACATAAATTTCTCCATTTTCTGTTATGCCCTTCACACGATCTAGCAGTTTTTCCACCTCTTTTTCTCTCCACACTGCTCCGCTCATCCACAGGTGCAGTTTTGTGCTCTCATCTTTGTCCAGACACTGGTCCAGCTTTCCCTTGTGAATAATTCTCTTCAGTCCTTTCGGTTTCCCAAGGTAAAAGTGAGACGTGGGACTTTTGGCATAGCACATGAAAGAGAAGCGGCGGTTGAATGATTTCTTGATTGATGAGACATAGGTGCATATGTTTTTGCACCTGGTGATATTGTCAGACACGTCTTTACTTGGCCACAGCAGCATCATTGACAAATAATAGAGCTCTGTGCAGTTGGAATATGTCCCTGTTTCCTGCAAAATCACATTCAAAAGAGAAAGTAACTCTTCATACTTCTTAATGTGGTTGGACTTTGCATTCAGGCAGTGAAGAACAATATTTGCTAGGATGAAATTAGTCTGTTCAAACGACTTTTTACTTTTTGAATTCTGAGTTATTAGTTCCCATTTCTCAAGAATTTTCTCCATTTGACTCCATTTCTTTTCATTCAGACACTGGAGCAGTCCAGAGAATGTGTCTGCTCGCTTCTCCTCTAAGTACCGGCGAGCATCCTCAGTCAATTGCTGCAAACTCAGGTTTGGTTTGCTGCTTCTCTCTGACTCTGTCTCTTCTCTAGAGAGGCAGAAAAGCTTGACGTACTTTTTGTAGTGCTCTGATATTTTCCTTTTATTTCTGTCTTCTGCTGTTTCTCTCTCTATAGACCTTGGTTTCAAGTATATAAAGTAATTTTCAAAGAACTCAAAGCCCTCTTTCACTTGTGGCTTGAGAGAAACCAGAAATTTCTCATGATTTCTCAATACAGCAATGAATTCCTCATTTGTCTGATCTCCATTTGCTCGAAAATTGCTTGCAGGGAATTTATTGTTCAGAAACTGCAACAATGAATGCTGACTGAGTCCATCAGTTTTGTCAAAAAAAGGAATATCTTGGAGGACATCAAAGATGATCATTGCCACATCAATTGAGCCAATGTATCCTGAGGTGTTATATGTCCCTGGCCGTCTTTTCTTGCGCTGGTCAAGACAGTCATCGTACTCGTCTTTTTTTGCTAACTCCTGGGACTCTTTAAATGCTTTTGTTGCCTCTGTTGCTAGTTTGATGTACTTTTCTAAGTCTCCTGGGCTTAGGGGTTTCTCTGTATCTTTGGCTAACTCAATGTCATGTTTCAGATTACTTTTGTAGACTTGGCCTAAGGTGTCTGCTATGTATGAGTTGTTCAATTTGTGCTGTGCATCCTGTGCCCATAGTAGAGCAGACTCAAAGTCCTTCTCCTTTAAGTAGAAATGTCTTGCTAGAGCTTGGGGCACAGTTGCATTCTTGTCAAACCTCTTTGTAGCCTCAATTAAAACTGCTTTTATGGGTCCAGTTCCTTCCATTTCCTCCATTTGTTCAACACAAGGAGAAAAGAGAGTGTCTTTGTCATTTCCAAGTTCCTTCCGATGACGTGTGATCAGCATACTTAAGATGTTTTGTATGAGAACATCTTTTCCAAGGCCAGATTTGTACAGCAGGTCACAGTGTAACAGATTGCTCACAATTTCGCTTAATTTAATATTGTGCTTCGTGGTGATAACTTTGAGGCAATGCTTGGCAATCATCTGGTGCAGAATTCGGACTGCCTGATATGTGCCATAGTCTTCAGCATAGAAGCAGGTGAACAGGGTGAAGTATGGGTTCATTTTATCTTCCAGTGTCTCTCGCTGCCAAAGAGCATTTTTTATTCCTACAAATTCTTCACACAAGGAGAGTGACATTGAAGATCCATTTACGTATGTATTCAGCAGAGCCAGAAATGAAAGAAGTTGCCCTTCTTTACAGGAGACATTAAGATCTTTTAGAACATTAGAAACAAGGTTTTCGATGTACTTTTCACTGAAATTGTTTGTCATGATCATGAATCCATAAAATGTTTCAGGTTTTTCATGTTCAGCTTTCAGCTGTCTAAGTTTCTCCTGGAAGAAGCGTTGTTCTTTACTGGAGAGATTGTTGGTAATATAGACATTGTCTATTCTGCTTTTGGTTGAACTTTGTTTTGGAAATTGTGACCTGATGCAGTTCAGTATGATGACCATCAAACAACCTTGTTTTCTTTTCTCTTGCAGTATGCTCCTCTGCAAATCCTCAACGTCGTCCCAGTCATCCACCAAGAGGAGCACGGGGGTGTAATTCGACTGCTCCTCTTTTCCACAGCTCAGTAAGTGTGTGACTTGCACAGCAATTTCAGAATTCTGTGCTGTGCTGTTTTTCAAAACTGCACACCTGAATTTGCTCCTCATTGTCCACAGGACATGCATTGCTAATGTTGTTCCACCACAGCCAGGATGATGGAACAAGTTGATGATCACACACGGGGTTCTGTGACCCTCCAGCGGTGCGATCAGATTGCATAAGTCATCGAATTTGTTTCGTTTGATGAAAGGGACACACCCAGGTTGCTCAGACAAGTAGAAGTTCCACCATGTCACTTTTCCTCCTCTGTAAAACTCCTCTTCAGTTTGCCTTTCGAACAATTTGAAAGACTCCGTGTTTTCAAACTTTGTGTCTTCACACTCATTTTCACTCAAGATGTCGAGCACTGTCATCAGTTCCTGATCCTTTTCTGTCAGGAGGACAGAACTGGATCCAGAAGAAGGCAGATATCGTTTACAAGACTGCCTTTGTGGTTCTTTCATTTTAACAATTGTCGAGTTGATTTCTTGAAAACTTAGCTCATGGATGCATTTATCAGAGATGTCTGTTTGAAGGCGTTTCTGTACCAGATCTTTCCATGATGAAAATGCAGAACTGTCTTTGCAGATACACACAATGTTTTCTGCCCCCTTTAGTTTTTGGTAGATGGTGCAGAAGGTCTCCAAGAGTGGACTGGACATATCTGCTACCAGTGAATGGAGTAAGAATATAACAAGTAACTTTGAAGTTTGCAAAACACCAGATTTGCAAAGAAAGTTAATCATGTCGTTGACCTCACCGGCACGTGTTTTCAGCCAGTCACTGGGTTGAAGGGGCTTACAGCCACCCTCTTCATTTACTCGACCGTTACAGAAAACCCAGCTTGTCTGCCGAAATAAATTCAGGTTTTCAATGACTGTGGCCATACTGTCACTGGTGTTGAACATTCGGGGGTAGTGTAGGTTAACTATGTGATCTTTGCGAAAGAAACAGCAGGATCCATTGACTTCGGACTCTGGGTCAAAGTCCATTACAACAAACGGTCGAATTACTGTCAAAAACTCCAGGTTTCTTGGATCATCTTGGTGACATTTATCTGTCACTACAATGTAGTGAAATGTATTGTCCAGGGTGTTTCTCCCTGGTGCAATCAGTTGCTTCAACCTGTATCCTTGGTTTTTTCTAGGCTCGTCTGAGACAGATGAATCTCTAGCTTGTCTTGCTGCCTCCAATTTCGCCAGAGAGTCACGTACATTTTTCATCTTCTGAAACTGTTTGATCTCATTTTTACATGCCAGGATATTTACACTGCTGGCACCTTCTCGTACAAAAACGCATTGTGTTTTGTGGTGTTTCCCTTTTTCATCTGTAGTATCCATATAAGTATAGAAGAGCTTCTCTTGAGTGTGGCACACATCTGGGACAACATCAATTTCTATGACAAATTTGTCTGAAGTTGTGCCATTGGGGTTTAGAACCCGGATAAACTGAGGTGGTCTAATACAACTTCTGGCAACATCTGTTTCTTCCTGGAAGTGTTTTTCCAACTGTTGATCAAACTTGTCTATGAACTTCTGTGGATCAGGCACTTGTAGACCTATAACCTCCCCATGTTTAAAATGTGGTTTGTCTCCAACCCCAAAGTGAATGGTACCATTGGTACGACTGTTCATGCAAGCAGCTCCAAAGCGAAAGGCATCATTAGTAAATTTTTTTAGGATTTCAGCCTCACTTGCATCCTCTGTGTTTGCCAGCAGCTTGTACTCATGCACTGGTTCCAGCAGATTTCTTGGTCCTGTTTCAGGAGGAAGGACGTCATTCTGCGTGTATGTATGCCACCCAACACTTTTGTCGAAGGGTCGAGGCACACACGCCTTCACTTCTTCTTTAGTCCCTTCCTCTTTCCTTTTCTTGGTCTTGTTAAGAGAGATTGAACTCTTAGTCTGGCCATGGACCTCTTGTGTCAGTGATGTCTCAATGTTTCCCGGAACTGATGAAATATCCTCATGTCCAGCTTGGTTCTTAGTTGAAACAGCATTTTTTTCCAAAGTCTTGCTACTTTCTTTAAAGGCCTGTAGACACAGTTGTTCATTTTGAAAATCTGGGCTAGTGTTGGCTACTGCTTTGTTTATCTTAACCAAGGATTGTAGTTTGTGTGCTTTCGGTGTTTCTGGCTGCGTGTTTGGTGTTTTTGAAGAATCTTTAAGCCTTTTGACATTTTTTATAATTTGAACAGCTGGGCCCACTTTCACACCCAAGTCCAACAGGTCCTGTTTTTCAAAGCAGACCAGGCTAGCGCCTGAAGTGTCCTCATTGTAGAGTTTGTCAGCATATTCCTTGGGCACCTTGACTTCATTAAGCAGCCACTGACGGACATCTTCTTTAGTCCAAGCTTCAACTTCTGCTGGAAAATGAGTTGTGTTACTCATTTTGTCCGAGGGAAGTTCATTCTGCAAAAAGGGATAAATTGTATAGATTTAGTTTGTCTCAACTAGTTTTATTCAACCATGTAACTAAATCAGATTTTTGCTTCTATGTGCATATGGCAACAATTAAGGTTATGAAGCACATACAGCATGATCTCAACCAGGATAGTCAAGATCAGAATATTTGGGAACACTATGGGGTCCATGGCAAAAGGTCAAGGTCAAAGTCAGAGGCAAAATGATCTGCTAGTCACAAATACCCATCCATCATGTAAATATTTATCATTTGCATTTCCTTTTCTCATTTCACTGCACCAAAATGGCTCCGTCTGCCTAGCGATTAAACCAGTCTTCTGGTGCTACCAATCTTTTTTCTTATTTCTGTTGTGCTGCGCTTTAGCTATAATTTTGGAAAACTGTATATTCATTGTATTACTTATTTGTGTGTGTCACATAAAATAAACCTGCAGAGTGTAAAGGACTGGGAGTGTCATGTAAAAAAAAAAAAAAAGAGTAACCCATTCATTGTTAAAGAAATTTTGGGAAAAAATCTAAATTGAAAAACAGTACATCATATAATATAGTAAAATTGTATGGATAGGCTACAGTCGAGTCCACAAGTATTTGGACAGTAACACAGTTTTCATCATTTTGGCTCTGTATGCCACCTCGATGGATTTGACATAGATACCCCTGCCTCCTGGAGTCTCTTCTTGATTTGGCCAACTGTTGTGAAGGGGTTTTTCTTCACTAGGGAAAAGAATTCAGTCATCCACTACACTTGCTATCCATGGTCCTCCAGGCCATTTGGTGTTGCTGAGCTCACCCGTGCATTCTTTCTTTTTAAGAATGTACCAGATAGTTCTTTTGGTCACACTTAATGTTTTGTTACTGCTCTAATGGGTTTGTTTAGATTTTTCAGTTTAATGATGGCTTGCTTGGAAATCAGCTTTAAACCTTTTATCTGCTTACTTGGATGTGAAACAATGAGGGAATAACACAAACCTGGCTATGGAAAAGCTAAGCAGCCAACTGTCCAATTACTTTTAGTCTCTTGAGAAAGGGGGGGGACACAAATAATAAGTGGTGTAATTCCTACATTGTTCTCCCTATTTGGGTGCAAATACAGTCAAATTAAAGCTGAAAGTGTAGACTTAATGCACATCTTGGTTGTTTTATTTCAAATCTATTATGGTAGCGTGCAGAGCCAAAATGAAGAAAACTGTGTCACTGTATATACTTATGGACTTGTCTGTATAAATCCATGTAAAAAAATCTTTTTGAATCCAGGTAATAACACACAAGCTGATATAGATGGTATTGGAGTGGTACCATCTCCCAGTTAAGGACCACATCCTTCATTATTACAGTGATTTCAATTTGAGGGTCACACGGAGAAGAGCAACATCTGTGTGGTTCAAGTTGGAGAAGAAGATAATTATATGCTGTAATGTCTCTTTTACCAGTTTAATGATACAATTAGATGGACAGTAAAGCATGTATTAGTAGGTTGTAAGGTTAGTTTGTCACTGGGTTGATATACGTGGAGGCACAGTCAGGTGTTGAAATGCCTGGCTGTGGTTACTGAGAGGTGGAGAGTGCAGGTGAGGGCAGGATGTAAGACTGGAAAGTAAGTGTGTTAGGAAAGGGAAGGGGACTAAGGAATGTTTAGGTAGAAAGGAGTCAGGTCAGTTAAGGGGAATTAGAGACTGGGAAATGCAGGTCGACCTGGGAGCAAAATTGTTCGTGCCCCAGGAAATAGTACAAACTTAAGACCTGATGTGGTACTGTGATCAGTAAGCTGGTGTATAGTGTATTTTATAGAGCTTACAGTACTGTGGGAGGATATAGTTGAAGACGTGCATGCGAGGAAGAAACTTGGGTGTAGTGAGCCGGCGGCAGAAGTAGAAAGGTGGGGGGTGGAGCATGAGGGTGAGCCCAGTCAAAGTGTGGTGTCACACCTTTATATAATCTGGTCAACAAAGGCACTGTTTTGAGAACTCGGGATCTGAGGACAGAACTTGCTGCAGGCAGTGAGAGAGATGACAGAGGCTGCGCAGCAGGGAAGTCTGTGGATATGCAAGAAAAGGACCAGTGAGGATAGAGGACAAGCTGCAAAGTCGTGAGGTGTGGTGGGATTTGGCTATTAAGTGGCAGCAGTTAGCAGTTAGTAGGGTGTGGTATTAGTGTAGTTAATGTGCAATGTAAATTTAATGGAGTGATAAAGAAGGTAGGAAAAGAAGTTTCTTCCTCACAAGTAGCAGATTGGGCAGTGAGCGTGTAAAGTTGTTAGGGGGGTGCTAAGGCAGATAGTATGTGTTGTGTTGTGTTGTGTTGTGTTGTGTTGTGTTGCTAGGTACTGCAGTGGTGTGTGCAGTGGTGGAGGGGAGCAGTTCTGGGATGCCTGAGCTGCAGTTGAGCCTTCTGGAGGTGTCATGAGCCTAACTCAACAAAACACCAATGAAGGAAGGTGCCCACTTGACAACCGCGATGAGATCCTGCACCATCACTAAGCTTTGCTATGTTTGGATTTGTAGTTCACTAGCATCGGTATTAGGGAGATACAAGCCATTGCATAGTAGCTAGATAGGCTTGGAGTGGGTTGGCTGTGGGGTTGCCGTGGTGTTTGCAGAATAGTATAAGGTAAAACGGGGCTTAAGATGAAGCTTAGGTAGGTAGTGGGATCTTTCTTTTGTTAGCACTATCTGTTTGATATGAATCTTAGTAATAATCTAGATCTAATTTAATTTAAGGGGTTTGACAAAAGTATCACATGAACCATTTAGGAGTTAAAGGCATTAAGTTAAAGCTGAAAATCTGCACTTCAATCTCATCTTGATTGCTTTGTTTCAAATCCACTGTGGTGGTGTCCAGACCTGTCTGTAGCAGGAGTCAGCAATGAGGTCATAGGCTTTCCCCTTCTCATCTTCCCATCTTCCCATCAGCTCTCTGTTCCTGACCCTATTAAGTTCAATACTCTGATTAAGGTCTACGTGACCACCAGTGAATCTACTGCCTGATACCAGCAGGACCTGATAATCCAGCAGAAGTGCTACACTCCTCCTCCTCTGGCATCTTGGCATACTACACTCAAAGGGTTCAACATTCCGACATTACAAGTCTAATGGTTTTCAGTTCTGATTCCACTGTGGTGGAATTAGCTACATCTGTACCTCAGAACTGCAGAATCCTTGGTTATACCTCCTTTCACACAACTTTTCTTTTATATACGTATAATAAAGTTTTATATATTCTATGTCCTTCACTTGGCTAAACTCCCTCCGGCCACTCTGAGCTTATACATAATTGTACAAACAATGAGCTGAGACTGCAGCGTGTGGAACTTATGATTTAGAGTGAGAAGGTAACATTACCTTTGCATTTATAAAATGGAAAAAGTACAATAGTTCTGTGAAACACATCTAGAATTCGTCACCACTATCAAACACTTCAATCTAACTGTAACCTACATTATCCCTATGTTACTTGCAAATTTTTAGTTACTTTTGTTTCTGCTAATATGTCCCTTCTAAAGATAGTTCCTTGAAAATGGGCAAAATCAAAAAAGGTTCGGCTTCAGTAACCGTGTGTGTATCTGAGTCCTCTCTTTCCTGCTGACACACTATTGTTTTGCTGAGCCGTGTGTCGCTTTAGAGAAAAGAATGCGCAACACACAACGTAAATGCAGGTGCTAAAAAAATTTACAGCAAAGCACACATCTTACACAGGTTAAACGGCAAATCCTCACCTATCAACGCGAGGCGTCAGCTCAGCGGGGAGAAGCTTGGGAAATGAAGCCAGAGGCTGTCGCTCGTGTAACCTCAGTTCTGCACTTTGTGAGAAGGATCAAATGTTAAAACGGAACGCTGTGACTTCCTGTACACGCCTTTCAGAGATCAGGTTGCAACAATAGCAGAGGACGTTTTCAAAGCTGAAGGTGTATTTTAATAAATGATAGAGTTTTTCAATATTTCATGAACCAAATTATTTATGTAAAGGGTCAATTCATAGTCTGTCAGGTGGCACAGTGATCGGAGCTGCCACCTTTACTCAAAGAGCCTAGGTTCAAATTTTACTTCCTGCTGTGGTGGACTCGAGCAAGGTATTTTACCCTGAATTGTTATAGTAAAAATTGTCTAAAGGTTTTGGGATCATGCTGAGCTGCATGCATTCCTGTACTCCGTTTTACTTACAGGTTTCTGCTATACTGGCAGATTTTTACGGTGTCTGAAAATATCAGCCATGAGCCAAGTTTAACTGCTTTACCTATAATCCCAGATAAATTCCACACCCTTTGTTTGGCGCTATTTTATCCCAGAGAAAGTATGAAAGGCACAAAATGACCGTGTTTCCTATATTTCTTTTTTTACTTATTTGAAAGGGTTTTTTTTTTTAGTCTTCAGAAATAAATTCAGCATTCCATCTTCAATAGTTACTGCTCACACATTATAAGATCTGTTGCATTTGGCAGAATGCTCGCTCTATATTCTATCCTGTCATTGTCTCTGCGCTGGTTGTTCTTCGTTCTGCAGGAACGTGAGTTTGCTTTCAGATCTCAGCTTTAACATTATAGTTCTTGTTCTTCAAGAAGAGGAAACTGAGATTTGAGTTTTCAAAGTTTGCTGCTTAATATGCTGGGGGCACCAACCTCTCTGCTGTTACCTTGGAAACTCTCCATGTCTGTCAGCGATTCTCTAGTCCATTTCCTCTCGGTAGAGGAAACCCCCTGGTAGGCTGATTCTGTCAACCAGGAAACTGTATCATAGGTACAGAGAGCTTGGCAGAAACCTTTGTTTGTGTGAATCACTCAGACGGAGAGAGAGACAGAGAGAGAGTGAAAGCGGCCTTGGTTGTCCCAGTTGTTCAGGTTGTTTAAATTTACATACAGTACGTATTTTTCTCCAAAGTGACGTACAACTCAGATTAAACAACAGAGCACAAGTCAATCTGAAAGTCAGCCAGAAGCCTGTTTAACTGCTTTAAAAAACCAAAATGAACTCTGCACCCTTTGATTAAAACTCTGCTTTATCTCAGTGAAAGTTTGAAAGGTATAAAACGGACTTTTACTGCCAATTTTCCTTTCTTCTATCTGCCAGTATTTTTCCCGCATTTGGTCCACATTTAACAGCAACAGTGTGGTGTAACCCTGGTTACGGATCTGCAATCTGGGTATGTGTTTACTGCCGCAGAGATATGCCTAAGAAAAGTCCTTCCACCCTCCGCAAAAATGCAAACACTGCATGATGCCCTCAAAAAATTGATCTCCAAACTGTGGCCAGAGCACCCTAAAGCATTTGTGCCAGGGAGAAGTTGCCCGTGCCTTTCTCTCAGCACCCCTTCCCAAATACAATAAGTGGATTCAGTCAGTTTGGCTTTATGACTAAAAGCAGAACCAGAGGTGCAGTTTCTCTACAAAGAAGGATGTGTGAACAAACACTTAATTTATGCTGCATGAGGAAGCATTTGATAAAGTGAATCATACATTGTTCTTCAATGCAAGGAGACAACATGAACTGACTGGCAAGATTTGAGTTTAACAAAAAAAGTGACACTAAAAAAAAACAAATACATTTGGTTCCTATACAAACATAACTGGGACAGAGAGCCGTTGTGTTACCCGAAAAATTCATAGTAAAAGTAAAATGTATAGTGGTGAGGGGTACTTCCTCAGTTCTAAATGCAGCTTGAGGTACTTTATACCATTACAAAGACAAATGCAATATAATTTAAATAGCCAAATACTGGAAAATCACCAAAAAATATCTCAGAAGCAAAGCTTTTTCAATTGCAAAAAATTGCTAATTTCTAAATAAAAATGAATCAAATGACACAGTTTCCTTTCATATTTCAACCAAAAAATCTCACCCCCTTTTGTTTGAATCCTTTATGCTACTGTTCCTGTAGTCAGACCGGAAACCAGTAAAACTCTCTGACTGCTCAGTGTCTCTCCTGGAGTTCCTTGTTTTTGGTTTTGATGTTATTGTTGCTGTCTTCACTCAGTTGTGTCCCCTTCACATGCACCCTGCGTGTGTGTGTGTGGTGCTCTGTTGTGTTCCATTTGTGTGAGAATTTTATACTCAGCCTAGGTGGGGCACAGTTATATACAATGAAGGAGAATGTCACCCTGACGTCTGTGACAGACGTTGGTAAAATCATGGTATGGAAGTTGGAACAAATTTTTAGACGTTGCGGCTTCTAGTTTTTCTTATAATAGAACCGAAGGTGTTCAGATATGATATCTGGCCCTGTGTGTTATTAACAAATTTCTTATTATGGGATTTATTTAGCTGGTTTACCTGTGATTGTTTTAGTAGATCATTCAAGAGGTAAACTGTAAAATCATCCATGTAAACTGAATTTGCCAGTAATGTTTCCTTATCTGACACATAATGAAATAGTTAAATAATATGAATATAAATTTAAGTGAAGACCAGGCGAACACAGAAAATGTGGAGCAGGAGGACTGGTGACCTGGACTAAATAGCACATTCAACTGGGAAGGTCTTTAGACAAGTTATAAACGGCCTTACATTACTTCAGTTGTTTGTGAGACAAATGAGTAGAAATGATGATAATTCACAACAGGTTATATTGTATTAATGCAGTTAATCCACTACATGTTCCTATACAGAGCATCCTGATCTTCCAGATATCAGTCTGATATGGGAACTACACTGCTCTGCCTGGGGAGCTCTGCAGGGGGTAGTCAACACTGCTCCATCCATCCCCAAGAACCCAACTACCCACCATCCAGATCCCTATTAGCCTCTCCTTCAACTGTTCTCGCCCCTGCTATCTCAGAACTTGTGGAACATCACCACCAGGCTCAGGAACAGCTTCTCCTCACAGGCTGTCAGTCTGACTGTATAGCATAACGTAGAAGTCTATGACCTGAGGAGCTCTGAATTAACTCAGTTAGTTAACAAATGTGTGAAAAAAGTAACGTTACTTTTTTATGGCATCTGAAATGCGGAATGAAGTTGGACGTTGTTGTAGCAGCATCGCAGATTCTGGAGCTTTGCACACCGCAATTGGTTTTTTTTTGTACTTTGGTGTACAACATATTTCATGTACCTGAATGACACGGTCCTCAAACGGCCATAGTGATGGTTCTGTCTATGCTCATTGACATTGACATTGATGTTCGGTCTGATTGTCTACTATGTGCCTGCTGCGTGTTTTGTCACCCAACCATGGTGCAATGAACAATAACAAAGAAGATAGAAGTGTCTTTTTTCACTTAATGAAACAAAAAAAACTAACATTATACTGTAAAGGAAAAAAATAAACATATTTAAATAAAAAAGTGAAGTCCTTCCGAGTCATCAGTCTAAAGTCAAAGTAAAGTCTTTTTTCATCATCAAGCAAGTCACAAGTCATCAAATTTAGGACTTGAGTCGGACTCAAGTCAAGTCATGAGACTCAAGTCTCCCATGTCAGGACATAGGCAGTCTCTCCGTCTCCGTCTTCAGACTGAGCAATGATTATATAACCGATTGGCCATTCGTGGACTCGATTTGGTTCCTACTTGGACTTCCTGTCAGTGTTCAGCCCAACCCCACTTACAAACTCTCCTGCAACCACTGTCTTGCTATGACCTTGTATTTTGTTTGTTTTGAATTGTGGCATCTTCTGCTTTTGTTTCCACCACCATTCCATGCCATAACACTTAGTGAACATCATAGCCTAGAATAGCTTAGCCTAGCCTACCTTAAAAGTCATTACAGGCTTTTCTGCTTTCATGCTGCTTTCAGAAGACACAGATGGGTGTTTCGACACAGCTTCCTCTTTTATTTGCGTACTTCCTTTTTATGGCATTACTCAAGTCTCTTGAGTCTATAGAAATGCTAATCTTCCCAGGACAAAGGACAGCTGCTCCACAACAAACCCACTCTGTAGGACAGTCTCCACTAGTGATGCAGCCATTGTCTGCATGGAGTTTTCCCATTACCTTTCTTCTGAGAGCAGGTGGTTGGTTGTGTGTGTGTGTGTGTGTGTGTGTGTGTGTGTGTGTGTGTGTGTGTTTGCGCATGCTGATGTCCTGAATGCACAACCACTGCATGTGGGTCACTCTTCATTGTGTATTTACTGGGCAAAGTTCCAGTAGTATGTGTGCCTGTTCTAGAAAGCATTGTAAAGTCCTTTTGGTTCCTTCTGTACAAGTAACGTAGTCATTTGATTTTGAACCCTTGTGAGTGAAACAAGTGAGCAGCTACAGACAGGACCAACTTCATGGGTTTGAGTGGCACTGGGTGTTTGTGTGGCTGAAGGTCTGTATGTCACTTTCTGTCTGACTGAAGAACTGGGCCTACAGGTTAGATAAGCAAGAGCAGAGAGGAAGAACATTGGAAACTACACACAACCTGCTACTGTATGAACTGACAGGAATTTCTCCTGTGCAGGTGGGATTATCTGCAAACAATATATTTCATATATTTCAATAATATAATAAAATATGTGGTCATAATTTGAGACTATCCCCAAAGAAATTGATATTCCATTAAATATGTCGGGACTGCGGCACCCTTTCCTCCATTTATTTATTTGTTTGTTTGTTTGTTTGCTTGTTTGTTTGTTTAATTCAGTAAGTTTGTATTTTATAGTTTAAATAGAGCCACAAATGCATATGTATCAACGCTCATCATTTTTTTTTTGTCTAAGGGACACATTTGTAAAGTCAAAATATTGTGTCACCACAGATGTGACATTTGTTTTTTGACAGTGATAATTTATGTAGTTTGATCTCAGACAAATACAAAAAATGCCTCTGCGGAGAATCTTTCATCAGCTGATGGAATCAGTCAAGGTCAGGATGTTGGTGACCAACAGAATGCAGCTACTGTACACAATGATGACACTGGTCGGAAGCAGCAGTGAAAATTGTCAGGAGCTTCTGAAGAAATGAACATCTTCACATGGGCACGTTCTCTTTCCATCTGGTTTTTCAGTCAACCTCTGTTTCCAGCATCTGTAACTCCACACCTCTGTGCTCCTCCGCAAGAGACCAGAGAGCTCAAATCATATCCAAAGTAAATTTCATCCCATGTATAATAAAAATAGAGCAAATAAATGCCACAAAACTGCAGATCATAAAACTACATCAAAGAATATAGCTCAGAAATATTTATATGTACATTTCAAGCATTCTGTTGTTTAAGTAGCTTTCCAGATAAAAAGTAAAATGTCTCAGCTTTTTATACCTTTTGTACCATGCATAAGTGTCATTGCTAATCCATTGTAGAAGTGTTCAGCCCAGGACCTGTGCACACTCAGTGCTACAGTACATCTCCATGGGGGATCTTGCTGTCATGGTCATCTTCAGAAGTGATCATCACGGTGCCTCAGTCTGTCAGCTTCACCGGCGTGATGATGAGGGGGGTGTCGTTTTCACCTGATTTGTTAGTGCAGGGACTGAAGAAGGGGAAGATTGTGTCGGAGAAGGTGTCCGTGAAGGTGTATATGTGCACCTTGGCATCCACGTTGTAGAAGGAGATGTGGCCCTTTTCATAGTCCACAAAGACGCCGACTTTCTGCGGCTTCATCTTGAGGCCCAGGCTCGTGGGTGGATTGGTCCGAAAGGCATACTCGTGTTTGTCTCGCAGGCTCAAGAACCAGTAGCCATGGCGTGGGCTCACCTGGATTTTGCCCTTGCGGTGGCTGGAGCGGCTGGTCACACCCAGGTCCCAGTCCGTCTTGTTGCCTACGTCCACCTCCCAGTAGTGGCGCCCCGTTGATAGCGCCTGGCGGCCCAACACACAGACTACGCGGTCGAACCTCTCTGGGTTGTCTGGAACAGCCTGGTGTCGGTCACCGCACCTCACCATCTTGCCATCTTCAGACAGGATAAGCCGCGGGTGGGCGGTGCTGGGGTCGAGGGTCACGTGAACTGGGGGTGAAAGTGAGATGAGACATTGGGTATCAGCAATGGGGCTAACAGTATAAAATACAATAATATATCACTAATCACAAAGGAATGATCATGGGAGAATGACCAGAGAAGACCCTCCCTTTGTATTTCACCCTGCCACCTTGTAGGCTGTAAGGAGCAACCGTACCTGCACACTCCTGCACCTTCCTCAGCTCTGCAAGGAAGACACAAAAACTGTAAAATTTTATGTTATGGATGGAACCTTGAGTTTAACCATAAAATGAAACCATCTGTGCTATTACAATAAGTGGGTGATGTTCAGGTCATTGCTGCAACAGCATTTTACCTGGAGGATGATTTGGCTGGTATCTCACAAGGGGTTGATTAACCTGGAGGAAGGAACTGGAACCTGTGGAGAGAACACACGTAATGAGCCGGACCCTGTATACAGGAGCTTTGCGTCATTCCACCACGTATGAGCGATGGTGCTGTTGTGGGTAGGGGGCTCGAGGATTGTGCCGTTGAGGATTGATAGTTTTCTGTGGGTGTGTGTGTGTGACAGAGAGACACACACAGAGCATTGGAATCTAGGAGAACAGCAGTCAGGTCTCACTAGATGGTTATGTCTGGAATGTGAGCCGCATTCTCCCCTGGAGAATGCCACCCGGTGGCCACCATTACTAAACACCAACATTGTACTGTTTTTCTTCTCTCTCTCTGCTATTCAACACCTTAGCCAAGCATAAACCATGTGACACCGAGAAGATCATGGTAATTTCACCTGTGGATGGTGGAAAACTCAACCCCCACGCCACCCTTCTCTGTGCCTCACTTTTGTCCAAAATCTTGGTCATCTCCTCCTGGAAGCGTGCCACCAGTAGGGAAACCCTCCGCAGAACAGGGGTGGAGCACAGGCTGGAGCTCACGGTGATCGCAGTCCAATCCTTTGTGGGCACTGGGGCACTCAGGGTGGGGTAGCTCTGCAGAAAGTATCACACATCACACAGTCACCCCTCAGTGCCTTCCATCCTCACCCCCTAGGAGATCCCTGGTCACACCCCTGACCTTGAGGAAGTGGACATAGTCCTCAGACTGTGAGAGCTGGCTGATGGTGGCTATCCTCTCCTGCAGCATGCCGGTCTCAAGCTCCAGGTCACAGATGAGGTCCTGAGTGTGGCGCTCAGCTGCCTGCCGCTCCGTCTGGATGCTGTCCAGCAGCTCGGCCTGCATCCTCTCTAGGGAGGTCATGAAGGCCGTGAAGAGCTGCACGCTGGTCGCCGTCTCTTGCTCTGTCGACGCCTGGACATGACACACACAAACAATGAGCATTCCTTTCACTCTACTGCAGAGGGCACAGTTGTGAAAGCACGGGCTTAAAGCTTAAACAAGAAACAGAATTTTCACTGCAGCCCTACTTTGTGGAAACAATAGTAGAGAATCCAGCCACTCCTCATATTATGGACAGTTGAGTAACACATTTTCTAAAAAATAGTTAATGTTTAATAACATTTTTTTCTCAAACCTACTGTACTTTGTAAAATGTCTCTGTTTACCTACCCAGCACGTGGACGCAATAGAGAGGACGAATTTGGGACCCTCTTAATTCAAGTTGTGGTGTTTACAGCTCATTCAGTCAGCACTGAATAGGAGCTTGGGTTTATACTTTCCAAGTATTTAAAATCTATCTCAAAGATATTTTTTATACAATAACAATTCTTTTTTGCTTTCTGATGTTGAGATTTTCAGAAGTAGCCAACAAATGCAGCATTTTTTCAATGATCTGAAGCAGAGCCTAGACTGCAGAGTACCCAGGTATTAAGTTGCCAAACTGTTATGCACAGGTTTATGCATTTCTGCTATATAAATGCATTATAACATAATGTGTTACGCTGTAAAAGGGCTACAAAATCAAATGTTTTAATATTGCTTTACTGAAATAATAACAAATAAAATAAGATTCTACTGGTTCAAGGTTCATATCTCACTGGCTGACAAGCCCAGACCATGGTGCATCATGGGTCACGGTTTTGCTGCCATGCTTAATGGTGGAGGGCAGTCAGCTGGATGGAACTCACCTCGATGTTGGCAAGTGTGGCCCTGAGCTCCTCCATCTTCTTCAGCCTAGTTTGGATCATGTCCTGTATCTGTACTTCTGTGATCCCCAGCTGAGACTGTGCACAGGTGAATCGAAATTTTGTCCGTTAAATGTTTGTGCTCGTGACATCTGGTTTAAGAATGGGCGACTTCTCACCAATAAAAGTTCATTTAAATGATGTAACACTGCTTTAAAGAATAAGCATGGAAATAGGCACTTTGGAGGTGGCCTCACCTTTTTGATCAGCCACTCCCTCTTGGCCGGGATAGCAATGTGTGTGTGGTGCTCCGTCTCCATGCACACAGTGCAGATGCACATGTGGTCCGAACGGCAGAACAATTCCAGGGGTTGCTGGTGACGGGAGCACAGCGAGGTCACTGTGGCAACTGCTGCCAATGAGCTCGCGGAGAGGCGCCGTGGCACGGCAGGGGAAGGGACTGTGAGAGTTGGAGGGGAGCTGGCAGTGGGAGTGGGAGGAAAAGTTGAAGTGGGAGGGGGAGAGAAAGTGTTAGTGAGTGGGGGTGGCAAGGCAGGGGCAGGGGAGAGGGAAGAGGAGGAGTATGACCGGACGTCTTCTGCCGAGACCTTTGGGAACCGTGCCTTCATTTCGGCAAAGAGGTCATGGGGCAGAGTTCCAGGTCTCAATGGCTTCTTCTTGCTTACTTCACCTTCTTGAGTCACATCTGCTAGGACCATTGCCCCAGTGACACCCGCACTGCCTCCAGGGGTGACACCTGCCACAACACCCCCGTCAGAATTCAGAGTGCGTTTGAACTGTTCAGTGATTTCCCGCAGCGTGCGGTTTATGTGCAAGTCTGGCCGTGTCTTGAACACCTCCTTGCACAGTGGGCATTGGCAGTCTTTGCTGTCGTCCCAGTAGTTCCCAATGCAAGCCATGCAGAAGCTGTGGCCGCATGGCGTTGACACAGGGTTTGTGAACATATCCAGGCAGATGGAGCACAGGAACTGCTCCTCGGACAGACAGCCGATGTCCATCGTGCCTGCAACAGTAGAGAGGAAGCAAAATGACACTGGGTCAATGCGGATGACCATAGTGACAGGGACAGGGAGACCACAGTGTCACACGGCACTTTTTGAATCCACATCACTGCAAGTGGATATGAATGTGAGTGGATATGAGTGCAGGGTCATGAGTTCAGCTGATGTCTACTAAAAGTAGTAAGTCAAACACTGCTACTGGGTGGAGGACACTGAGATATGGTCAGTATGCTGGGTGTCCAGTGTCCATCCTTGCTCCCGGTGCGTCTGTCATACCTCGATGCACTGCAATAGAGTAACCACTCAAACTATGTGGTAACCCTGCAGTTCTGCTACACGATTCAGGCCCCCATTCATCACTGGGCCCATCCGTTGCTACAGGTGAACACTACACTCATAGGTACAATGGAAGTGAACGAGCCTAACCTGAGGTTACTCCAGCCTTGCTTACTCAAGAGATGACCAGCTGAGCCCCACAAACACAAAACCGCTCTCTCTCTTCCATCATTACGATCACATGAAGTCAGACAAAGGTTTGATGGTCCTGTACTGAGGACGCCCAGATGCATCTCATGAGCTACTGGGACAAACAGGTAGAGAACATGTCACACCTTACAGGCAACACCACTGTGGGAGGCTGAGTTAGGAACGATCACAATGATGGTTTAAACAGTGAGCTGGTTACCACAGCAGCTTCTAACTGTCCCTATGGGGTCCACAGTGAGACCCACCCTTCACACCCAGGGTAAAAACATCCTACTCTGCTTTGATACCAGTGCGACTGGTTGTCAGCCTCAGTGTGAAGATCACCCAGTGAAGGAGGAGTTATAGCCGCAGTGAACAAACTTTGTGTTTGCTCAGGGCTGGAAAGGTGGCGGTCAAGACCAAACACAAGTTCACACAGCTGTGGAGCTCAACTTAATGTGGTGTAGCAGGGAGATGTCCCCACCATCTGCACTGGACAGGATTCTCATAAGGCCGCATGTTCACGTTCAGGTCATATACCTCTTGTATGTCATAGTAGCTTGTCATGTTCAGCATGTGTATCACTCCTGCTGTCATCGTACAGTTACACAATGGAATGTGGAGATACTGCATTCCTCACCGTGAGAGGTGTGTGTGTGTGTGTGTGTGTGTGTGTGACAGTTCCTGGCATGTAGGAATCACCAAGCATATCTCAGTAAACATCTGTCTGAATATCTTGACAAACTTACTGAAGGGTCTTGGTTGTCTTCCTCATGGTTTAATGAGCTCCCTGTGTCCCTCAGAGCTACTGAGTCCCTCCAAAACCCACATCTTTCTGAGCCACTTCACTCATGATCTCCTGACATCACATTTATGTGTTAATGTCACATTTGCAGGTCCACCAGTTCCATAATACTGGGCAATGGGTATGCGTTCATAGCAGTGTTTGTGTCTAAAGCACTTTGACTCCTGGTGAAATGTAAATTTACATGAAAATTAAAATGAGGAGAAGAGGACGACATCCTGCTATCTGAAATGCACTTTTTACCTCGTTCTCTCACAAAGGATCCACTGTTTCATTGTTTGCTATGGTAAGTTTTAAACATGTATGTTATCTAAATAACCTGACTACTGCCCAAACCAAGGGTCTCAGTCACACACATCATCTGGCCATTGGCACACATGTCTCGCACCCAAAGCCCAGGGCCAGATGTCAATTGTGCCGTCCACCAGGTGTTCAAACACACGTTCAAAAGGACCTTTTTAGGTGTCAGCTTACTCACCTGACCATATGTCCAGTGTCAATTATAAAAGTAAAAAGGCTCCTTTCTTACCAGAGGATCTTCTTTTCTGCAAGATCTGGAGGTGTGTGTGGCACCACGATGTCTTCCTGCCCGAGAAAGTGTGTCTGATGCCACTGATGTCCAGATCTGGTGAGTGATAGAGGGACCACATAACTTTCCTTTTCACTGCAGGTAGGCTCCTCCTTCACCTCCACAGACCTGTTGGACAGGTCCGGTGCTCGCCCCACCTGTTTGCCTCCTCTCTCTTTCTGGCAGAGGACATAGTTTGGAGGCCATAGGAATGTCAACTATCAATATCAGTCCTTCCAGTTCTGTGATCTTCAGCTGTACGGTGTGTCACGCCTGAACTTCATTTTTATATTTAAGTACAGTACATAGTAGATTCTCGGTGTTAACAGTCAGAATTAATTTAGAATAATTTCATCACCTCTGCTAGCACATGTTAAATAAGTACATTACCTCCTTATATCATATTTTATTATTGAGTTTGAATTGTGCTGACTTTATTTCCAAAAAGACTTCATTTTATATCTACAGCTGGATAACAACATAAATAGTCAGTGTTGTGGTTGCTGTCTTTTAAGGTGGGGAGCTGCGGTCTGTCTGTTTCTCTCTGCTCTTGCCATCTCTCCTTATAGGTGTCCCGCATTCAACAGGTCAGTCAGCGCAACGTACATGATCGGATCGCTGGCGGATGATGTCGGCGCTTTGGGTCCTTGTCCGTGCGGACTGATATGGGCAGAGAGGGGGACAGCTTTTTCTGAGAACTTTTGCGAACTCTGTCGAGCGCCACGGGTTTTTGTTAGTTCGTGCATAGTGTGGATTTTGGAAGTCATGCGTACTTGTTGTACAGTTAATGACAGAGAACTGTTCTGCCTGTGTATGTAAAGTGTTGCCATTGGAAAACGTTTAAACCATTGGTCCATCTTGCGCCCACACTCTGCATGCCATTGTATTATAATAAAACTTACAGTGGCCATCATAGTTTGGAAACCAGGTGAGACTTGAATTTCCACTTCAAGTTTAACTTCTCGGAATTGGAAACCCACAGAAAAAAGGGAAACATAAACCCTCTGGAGATCTGCATTCCAGAAAAAAGATTATTATTGTTGTTGTTGTTGTTGTTGTTGTTGTTGTGTAAATTGATGCATAAATAAGTAAATAGATATCCATGTATACATATAGTATATAAATAAATAATCACTGTGTAGCATCTCTGATAAAGATGGTTTGGGCCATTGACATATAAGGAGATCTGGGATACTGTACAATTAATGCTGTTAAGAAAAGTGCCAGGATCAGGTGACTTTACAGTGGATTTCTGTAGCATATTTTGGCCTGAATTATGACCTATTTTGACTAGTCCCTGCCTGGTTAGCTCAGTCGGTAGTGCATGTAACTTATAATTTCAGGGTTGTGGGTTTGAGCCCCACAGTGGGCATCGATGCAAATCCAGCTACAAGGGGGTATACCTTTGTGCCACTCCCAAGCCTGGACAAAATGGAGGGTTGCGTGAGGAAGGGCATCCGGCGTAAAAATCTACCAAGCCAAATATGCGGACGAGCCGATCTGCTGTGGCGACCCCTAACGGGAGCAACCAAATGTTGGTTTTATGATCTATTTTAAATGTCAATATGCTAAATAAGGGTATGGAATTCTGCTTGTTTACTTAATTTTAAGTAAAAATTAAAATCCTTTAGACCCATCCCCCTACCAACTAATCACTTTGTCGAATGTTGATGTGAAAATTATAACCAAAAATCTTGCCTGTCCAACCAAAAATTCCTAAACCGGGCCAAACCGGCTTCATCGCAGCCAGATTTCCCTCCAATAACCTATGTTTGGCTCTAAATATCATAAATTTTGCTGCGGGGAATCAAGAACCTCTGTTCTGAAATATCTCAAGAAGAAGAAAAGGCATTTGATTTGATTGGAATGAGGCTTCTCATTTACAGTTCTGGAAAAATTGAACATGGCAGCATCTTCATCAACCTAATCCAGCTCCTATATCAACACAAATGGTTTTCTGTCTCATTGTTTTTCTGTGGGATGGGGCTATAGATAAGGTTGCCCTCCTTCCCCATTACTCTTCACCGTTGTGATCAAACCATTAGCAGAAGCTGTCAGGAAAAACAAGGATGTAAAGGGTTGTAAGAGTAAGAAGGGAAGACCACCATATTCCTCTGTTCACTGATGATATTCTCTTGGACCTGAGTAACTTTGAAAGGTGAGTCCCAGCAGTTCTAACACAATATCTGATCAAAGTAAACTTTCAGGTTTTGTAATCTAAGTTTTTAGCCATGCATATAAATGTTCCTCCATTTCCAGCTGGTCTTTGCCCTTCAAGTTGGAAAGCCTGGGATGTAAACATTTAGGATTTTTTTTATCACTCCTGATCTCACAGAATGGGTAGAGACAAACTACTCCTGGCTCATGATAAGGTATTAAAAAGATCCAGTTGCATGGATCTCTTTTCCTATCTCATTATTTTGCAGAATTAATGCTATCAGCAGGAATATTTTACTCAAACTACTATACCTGTTTCAAAATCGACCAGCTTTTGTCAAAGGAATCGTTTAAGAAATTAAATAAGATTAGAATTTGTTATAAGAGGATCCAAAGATCCAAAACTGTCTAACTGGTTCCATCTCAGACCAGAATCTCCATGGGTTGGTATGGACTCAGCCTCACATCCCAATAGACTGCTAAGGTCCCTACCTTTCGTTCATAAACTTCACAAGATTCCAGATTTAAACAAATACTTTGTCATATTTGTCACGCCCTCGGCTGTGCCAACCAATGCGTGCGCAGCTTGCCCTGCCCCGCCCAGCGGTGATGTTTAAAAGCATTGTCTGGCTCTGTCCTTGCTGGTTCTCTGTGTTCTCTGTGCCCCCATGGCAGACCCTGGTTCTCTGTGTTCTGCCCACAGTTCCCCTGCGGCGGACCCTGGTTCTCTGTGTTCTCCCTATGGTGGACCCTGGTTCTGTGCTCTGTGTATTCCCCTGGTTCCTTGCCTTGTGTTCTGCCTGTGTCCTGCTGATGCCTCCTCCCCTGAACCGTGACAATATTCAACACTAACCTGGACAGATGTTAAGAAATGCTTGGTAATTCTACAGTATGTGGTCTTTCTGGTCTCCCATTGCTCTCAACCCAGAACCTTCCCACAAACATTTCAACCGGACACTGGAAATGACTGTCTAAAGGTTTGTTCGATACGTCACATTTATCTTCAGAACAAACAATGGTTAGCTTTGAACATCTAATAATGAAACTTGCCCTACCCAAAACAGACGTCTTTAAATCGTATGACTGCTGACTAATCCTTGTTGATGATGAGGCCGCAACTGCGTTGTCAGTGTATTGAATGAGGTGGTGCAGTTGCACTTGGCAACACAGTTGTGGGTTAGGAGGGTAAACATGGGTTGAACACACAGCCTGTACTGCACTCCTGTCCAGAAAGATGATAAAGGTGTGCTGCTGTGGATTATGGGAAGTTTAAAATATAAAAAACACTTGAATGAGGGTGCTTTAAATAGGTCCAAAGTTTAGTCCTGCTTATGAAGTTCTACCAGGTTTGGAGCTCTTGAGTGTCTTCCGCTGTGCTGTTGATCATTGTCTTTAACTGGAGGAAAACTGAAACTGCAGCATGTTGGCCACTAGGGGGTGACAGTGCGGAAGAAGGCAGTTTTGATTCCCACATCTGAACCCTGCTGCCTCCATTGGACATTGACAAGTGCCTGGTGAGCTTGTTTTTCATTTCCAGTGCGTTTGTGTTCTTCTCTGTTCAGTCAATGCCCCATTTGTTTTGCTCTGGTTTATCCACAAAAACTTTATTAAAACGAAATTAATTATTATTTTAACCAACAGGTCAGAATGGATGTGTCAAACACAAAGCATGTGGCATTACTAGCAGTCCGAATGCAGCAGCTTTTCGTTCATTTCCATCTATTGCTTTAAAAATCATCAAAAACTTGTCATGAGCGTAATAAAAATATGATCCATAAAACCTTTAAAACTTCATTAATAGAGGCTTTCCCTGTTTTTTTTTTTTCCTGCTCTGTGGTGCACAGACAAGCAGGGAGCAGCTGGGGACACGGAACCCAACTCCACCCCCTCCGGTGGGGATGTTTTTGTTCAAACTGTAACCGGAGGATTTCCTGAGCAAGAGCACAAAGGTGTGTTTGAATGCCCTAAACTGGGGGTCGGTGTGGCAGAGGGTGGTGCCACTGTGAAAGGCATGACCTGGGGGTGACCTGCAGTGGGTGCAGTCTGTGGCGAAGATGTGTGTTGTGTTGCTTCAGCACGGGTGATACACATGGCCGTTGGCAGACGTCCAAACACACACCCAGAGTCTTTTGGCACCTCGAAATGCAAGCAGCCAGAACCAAAACTCCAAGCATAACTGCTCTTAATTCCACCCACTATGTCACAGTCTAGCACAACTTAGTCCTCAATTTATTCACAAGTTTAGTTCTTTTAAAAAAACATTAGACGAACATGTTTTTGCGGACCAAAACCCCCAGGAACGGTTTTTCCCCAAAAATGGCTGTGCAGTGAACTTTGGGGCCCAGTAACAACCAGCATCACCGATCATCACCACCACTGACTATGACCAGCACAATATATTCAAATTATTGTTTGCACTGACATTACACATCTCTTCTATGTTATCTTTTTGTATTTCTAACTATTGTTTTATATCTACAGTATCTTTTCATATTTAGAATTTTTTACATTCGTCTTTATATTTACCATTATTTATATCATCGATATTATCTTTTTATTTATTTTTTCATATACACGTTATTCTCCCTCTTAAGTGTGCACCGTGGACCCGAGGAACTTCATTCACTTCTCCCTTGCACGCCTGTTGTAGAAGGAAGATGCAGCAATAAATGATTCTTCATTGCTGACTTTTTAAATGGCTGCTGCCAGTGTTCCAGTTCTCCTTGTGGGCATTTTGATTCCACCAAATGGGGATGAGCAGGTCATTTTTGCTCTTAAAAAGCATTTAAAAAACCTTGGAGAAGGACTTCAAAAAATATTTTTCTAAAGCCTAGATGTTCAAATTACCAGTGCAAATGAGAATATCATAATGCTGTGTCTGACACCAGAGGTGACCCTCCAGCTTGGCAGATACCACAGAAAGCAGTTGTACCATGAATTTTGGGATACAACCTCTCCTCCAGGCCTCCAGCTCACTGTCCCATCCCAAGACGGAAATGTGAAATATGAAATTAAAGAACAATAATAAATAAAGGGCTATGCTGCCTGCGGAGGGCAGAGCAGCAGTGGAGCTTGGGGTTGCAGTGGCATCAACCAGGCTGAGCAATGCAGGAAACCAGCTGGTGAGTTTATGTTAAAAATACATGTATGAATGAAAGATAATATATTTGAAGACGGCAAATTGTCACGCTTAACAGGGCTTCAGAGGTCTGTGTGTCATCAGACAGGAAACCGTGCTCTGTGCTTTCTTAAAAGATGTGTTGGTGCTCAACCATGAGCAGTCAGACATAAATCCGCCCAGGTTTCGACCAATTGAGGTGCAACACATGCCTTGTGCTCTTATTCATACCACATATGGAATATTGCTCAGCAGCGTGGGTCACAGAGGTGTCTGCAGTGTGGACCACACGGGTGTCCGCTGGCTGAAGGAAGGTGTTTTGCGTTGACCACTGGGTGCCAGCAGGGGGCGAAGTTTTGTGACAGAAAACTCAGGGGAGAAACTAGGGAAAGAAGACAAGCAGCTGGCAGTGAGAGGGAGTTGAGCGGAGAGATGGACGCGCAGGTTATAGAGGGACAACTGTACGTACAGCAGCAGCAGACCTTCGGCAAGGTGAGGACTGGCACTAACCTTAGGGGGCTGCGCACACACACACACACACACACACACACACATACAGAAGCGCACACACACAAAATAAGAAAGCACAAAGTCACATCAACCTGCCACGGTACTTAACTACGGTTTTATTTTTATGTTTCTATGATAACAATGTTGTGCAGTGTAGCAGACATCTGTGAAGACGCATTGTATTACTTCAGTGGTGAGTTTCTCAGTTTGACCCTGAAAACTGATTCGTTTTGCATTTTCATAACCAGCCAGTGGAGCCACGATTGCAGAACACATGCAACTAACATACAATATCACACGTATCATACATGTACACATAGCGTGTGTTTGCTGAGGTCTCCGTATCGTCACATAGGACAACTCCATGGTCTAGAAAACCTCAGTGTCTCCATGTTCATGAGAGAATCGGTGCCGATATCAGGTAGTCTCAGATGCAAGTCTGAACACGGTGGTGCTCAGCTCCAGCCCCTGTTTCCCAACACGGCACATTCCTGCACTCTGAAACACAGGCCGGCACATGACTACACGCGCGTGCGTGCGCGCGCGCACACACACACACACACACACGGGGCACCATGTATGTCTAAGAGTGCACTGTAATGTCTCCTGTGTTTTACATCCATGTTGTGGAAACCCTGGGTTGCAGGTGTAGTGTGTTTGCTTGCGTGCGTGTGTACAGCCTGAGCCCTGTGTCTGCCCCACAGAAGTGGCGCTGGCGAAAGCTGTGGGCCGTGCTCTATGGGTCAAGCCCTAATGGAGTGGCCCGACTCGAGTTGTGGGATGGAGGTGCGGCTGATGACAAGTCAGGTGCTAGGAGGCCCGACAAGAAGTTGGTGCTGCGCCTGTCGGAATGTGTCAGTGTGCAAGAAGCACCCGAGGAGCCCGGGCCCAAAGAAGACACGGATGTGTTCCGTGTGGCCACCGCTGACCGTACACTCACCTTTGCTGCTCTCCGACCCATTAGTGCCAGCTGGGTGCAGAAGCTGTGCCACACCGCTTTTCAGGTACTCCTTGCACTGAACCCTAGCCTACAATGACCACACCCCTTATTAAGCAAGACCAACCCCTTCAGCTACAGTCAAAAATGGCTGTATTTTTGCACACAAACAGGATCTTCAACTTGCAAACATATTGTCTGTTCACAACTGCTTTAGTTTAAAACTAGCTCACTGCTCACTCAGTTTCTTCATGTATCGGGGTCTGTAAAAATGGCAATTACAGCTATATAATAAATAAAAACACACTTTATTGTCATAATATATTAATTTTCAGCTGTATCGACCTTCTTGGTGGTGTTCAGGTACCTTGAGGATAAGGATAAGGATGAGGGCAAGTGCAGCACAGGAATCTTAATCGTCTCTTCGCTGTGTGGTAGGGTACAGGTGGGCGGGATTTCGTGGCCTCACAGCCAATCAGAATGGCAGAGAATTCGATCTATGCTTCGAGAGATGAAGGTGAGGGGCTTTGGAGGAACGTCCGCAATGTGGTCGTACTACAGGGGTGCAGTTGTTCATTGATTCTGATGGCTCTCGCTCTTCGCCCTCCACAGTGAACCAGTTCTGCGTGAAGGTGCGGCAGACAGAGGCGACAGAGCGCTGCGGCCTGCAGGGGGCATACTTACTCAAGGTCACCCCGAATAGCCTGAACCTGCTGGAGCCCGATGACAGAAGGACTGTGCTGTACTGGCCCTACAGACTGCTGCGCCGCTATGGCTGTGACAAGGTCAGTCTCAGCAGGGTCATGGGGTCAAACAAGGTTTCCATCTGAACACTGTGTAAGGTATCCTTGTGTCTCTGTCTCCTAGGAGACGTTCTCAATGGAGGCGGGACGGCGCTGTGACTCTGGACCGGGCAGCTTCTGCTTTGAGAGTCGCCAGAGTGGCGAGATCTTCGCACAGGTGCAGGAATTCATTCATGAGCAAACCCTCAACAGCCAGGAGTCTGGTCTCACTCACCAGCCAGAGGGGGAGGCAGAACCACTGGCACGGCGCAGTCTCCCCAACCCTCCGCGCTCACCCCTCCTCCCTAGCCCAAGGAACAGAGCTCAGGCAGAGCAGAGCAGTGTCTATGCGGAGCCCTCTGACTGCCTGCACCTGGCACCTGGGCCCCTGGTCCCCCCTGCACCCCATCACCAAGGCAGTCACTCAGAGCCGTTGTACTCAGATGTGTATGATCTGGTTAACAAGGACCTGACCCCCCGAACTGCCTCTTTGGAGCTGGAAAAGGTTCGACAGGGCAGAGACAGCTGCCTTGCATCCATCGAGAAAGTTGAGAGGGAAGGGCCTGAGCCCCTGTACAGCCAGGTGGTGAAACGTGCCTTCCCACGGGAAACCAAACTGGGCCCCTCTGACATCATCTTCGACAACCTGGGAGAGGTGTGATCTTAAACGTCCCATTTCGGCGCCATGTCCATCTGCAGTTACTGACCGCATCTGCAATGGAGAACTGAGCTTTGATTGGAAAGAGATGTCTGGCATGTGGGTATGGCCTATTTAAACCATCCAGAGTCTGTAGTCAGATGTGACACCGTTGTCCTACATGTGCTGTACGTGTTTTATTATCACCAGTAAAGTCAAACACCACCAAGTCCTTCACCTGAAGCCCCCAGGCCATATCCTCACCTGCCACAACACCAACTAATAGCCGGGTTCAAGACCCAGCTTCCTCCTGGTGCCATTGGGGACATTGACACAAACATCGGGCAGACACCATGTGCGCTGGATCCAGTTAGGAGGAAGGATGGGTAACCTTAAGATTGCTGAGTCCTTGTCCCGCAACGTTCAACAACATACTTAACCCCTTATGGGCACAGTAAAAATTACTTTGCTGTCTAACTTGGTAAATCACTGTATATAGTATAACTCTGTAACATTTGAGAAAATTATTATACAAATTTATATATAAAACACAATCAGCATGACTTTAATTTGTTGGTTTGGTTCTAAGTCTCATGTGTATGTGGTTATAATGAGTAAAAATATGATAGTAAACTGTAAACTGTGTGCTGGGTTAAAGTTAACATTTATTTTCAAATGACAGGAAATAAAAAAAAAAATGTCCAAAAATTTCCTGTTCAGTGGTGACAGAATGATCCTATAAGCATGTGCAGGTTCCTCATCCTGTCTCTGATCCGTGACACTCAGGGACACAGACATGAGCTGTAAACAATGTGGAAATTACTTCCAAGGAACCAGATGCCAAGAAACTTCAGAAAGAAACAAAAAGGGAGGACAACTTGAAGATATGTCAAATGTGGGAAATCACTGAAACACAAGTTGAGCAGTGTGGTTATTAAATCTTGTTTTGAAGGCTACGATAGAAGGGGTGCCTCACTGCAAGAGTAGCTGAGAGGCCTGGTGGCTGCCACTCACAGTTTGTATTCAGATCTTCAGAACTACAAGCAAGTCAGCCTCTTGTGAGCACAGGACATGGCCTGGCTCATAGCTGGTGAGGAGATCCAAAATGCAATGTGTCCTCAACTCATTATTACACGCTTTGACTTGTCACACAGTATTTCAGTGAGTAGGGCACAGTACCTTGTTGAATGTCTCAACCAGTCTATGAAACTCACCTGGCCAGATACCCAAAGAAAGTGTTCATGCTGGTATCTGTCATATTCCTTCTGCTGCAGAGGCCAGGTGCACTTAAAATTGCATAGAATTTTAAAAAAAACTACAAATTTGCCGCCACATGGGAAGCAGTGCAGGTACGGTGGGCTAAGCTGGGGGACTAAGAACAGAAGCAATTAAGAAAGCTCCTGGAGAGGTTCTCTGACATCTTGACAGTCAGGGATGAGGACCCCATCAGTACAGAGCTGGTGGGGCACTGCACTGACTTGGGCCTTGTTGTGGGTTGCAACAGTCTCGCCCCCTAGACCTATGGCCACTGGCTTGGACAAAGTGAAACACTGGTACAGACATCTATACCAAACTGCCAACTCATCCCAACGACTCAGCTGGGTTGGAAAACGTTAACCCTAAGGATCCTGTAGTCCATCCACCGAAGTTTTCCCACCAAGTAGTTCTTTGTTCAACTCCTTCTCCTTCCCCACCTTATACTCCTCTACCACCTTTTCAGAGGTTTCTTCATCAAGGATGGGGACATGAAAAAAGTGCTGGAGGCCATTGCGTTGGATTCAGAGAATGTGGCTTAGCAGTGTGCTGGCCAACTTGATGCAGTCTTCCTCTGCTGCCCTCAAGGAGATGGCCTCACATGGACCACCAGCCACCATCTTTATCACCGTTGTACTTTCCACCTGAGCTGTTTTTGTCCCTTCTGAGGTTGCTGTCTTCATCCCCTTCTTCATGTCTGCCAGCATCTTGGTCGCCATCAACCTCCCCGCCAATGTTTTCCGGAATGTGTTGGACATCCCCTGGTGTAGCCAATAAAAAGGCTGGAGTCCTCTTTCGTCCCAAGTTAAAGATAATGCAAAGTAATGCGATCAAAATGTCCAGATCCTCCCCATGGCAACAAGTACGAGGCCAACTGTTGTGTACAACATTGGTTTACCAGCCTATCGGAAGGAATTAAAATCCAACAAGGGAATGCAGGTTCACCTCGTGGTAGCAGCAGTCAACCCACCTGCTAGCCACAACTTAGTAGCCTAACCCCTATTGCTAAGCTCAGTAGCATCACCTTGTGGTGATGTAAAGACACTTTACTTTGATCTCAGCCAGAATGCTGAGATCCTTTTACTGTAACTGTTTCAGTTTAGAGCCTTGGGGTACAGTTTAATTGTAGCACAATTATATTAAATATTTATTGCAGTGTTTTAAATTAAATGTTTTAATACAACAGAAATGAGTGCAGACTTTATATTTGTAGTGATGTACAGTTGGCAGTCCCGCACATATTGTGTCTAGGCATATAATTCTAATGCAGATGTTGCGTGTGATGAGTTTTTTCTCACCTGTGGGCACACCTGTGCACACACCTGTAGACACACCAGTACGTCCATTGTCCTATCAGAGGTGGGAATACTTCAGACCTGGTTTACGGCAACATCTTTCATATACACAGATTTCCACCTTCATCTATATTGTCTTATTTATTATTATTCAATTTCTTTACCAGTGTTTTGTACACTGTGGTCCAAAGGATCTTCATTTTGTTGTGTAACTGCTGTATAAGGGTGTTTGACAGATAAAAATTCTTGAATCTTGAATCTTTTATAGACCACTAGGCATCACCATGGCTCATTGCTGCTGGAGACAAAGCAGCAATAAGTCAGTGAGGCCTGTAGTGACAGTGCAGCTCTATTTTCTCTATAAAACTGATAAAGGCAGCTCTGCAGCCTAAAAAACACAATTCTGTAGCTAGATTACATAACATGGGCATCTATGCATTATGTCAATGTTGTTTAATAACATAAATACAAATTTACGACTTCTGAAGTTTTGTTTGTATTTCATATGCTGTTAGACACAAATTCTCAAACACTAAGGTATCATGACCTGAATAACAGAAAAAATGTAACATGAAAACAGAATAGACAAGACTATAAAATTAAATGTAGAAATGGTAAGGAAAGGAACATACTTCTTTCTTAAGCACGGTGCAGTTTATTTTAGTGCAGCAAAGAGCTCACTGATGTGTGTGGGAAAGCTGTCACAGCAATGACACTGTGAATGAATGAATGAATGAATGAATGAATGAATGAATGACCCGTTCATCCCATCAGAGCCCCCTTTATACAAACTGTTACACAAGTCACACCTAGCAGAAGGACTGTCTGATATAAATGAAGGAAAAAAGGAAAGGTTACAATTCTTGTGCTCTTGTCCAGGGCCTCGTCTCTCTGAGATGCAGCACAGTTTATATCTCAGTGCCCCTGTTGCCCCAAACCCAGTAACTCCACAGTACCCATAGACACTATCATCAGAGCTCAGATAAACAGCCATAGGTGTAACTTTGATAAGAAATGGACTTTAGGTGATAAACTATAAATACATATAACAAACTTAAGCATGATACTGGTTCAGTACAGCACAACCACAAATTCTTTGTCAACAGAACAAGAATGTAGACAGAAAACTATCCCACCGCTTTATAGTGAGAGGAAGAAAGTTGTCATTTTGAGTAGGAGCACAATAAAATAAAAAGTGTAATCAAAGCTCATATTGGAGCTCCTGCTGCTGCTCTTATTGATATCACTTTTGCTGCTTCTGCTGTATCTCCTGCTGCTACTTCTGCTGCTCCTATCGCTGTTCCAGCAACAATTTAAGGCACATATACTGCAGTTTTACTATATTAAACCTATTCAGAAATAATTCAGCCACAAGGGGATGCACAAACTAGTGTATTTCTTTGTGCCGGTCCCAAGCCCGGATAAATGGAGAGGATTGCGTCAGGAAGGGCATCCGGCGTATAAATTTGCCAAACCAAATATGCGGACAAAAAATTACAAATTTCCATACCGGATCGGTCGAGCCCCGGGTTAACAACGACTGCCACCAGTACTGCTAGTCGACAGGGTGCTGGCAGAAATTGGCCTACTGTTGGCTGAAGAAAGAGAAGAGGCTGAAGGAAAAGAGGAGGAAGGCATGTCTGGAGGGAGGAGAAGAGGGGGAAGGTTAAGAGAGTGGATGTGAGGGTAGGAACTTTGAATGTTGGTAGTATGACTGGTAAAGGGAGAGAGCTTGCTGATATGATGGAGAGAAGGAAGGTTGATATATTATGTGTGCAAGTGGTAGGGGAGTAAGGCTAGGTGCATCGGAGGGGGGTTTAAACTGTTTTACCATGGTGTGGATGGGAGGAGAAATAGGGTTGGGGTTATCCTGAAAGAACAGTATGTCAAGAGTGTTTTGGAGGTGAAGAGAGTGTCTGACAGAGTGATGGTTATGAAACTGGAAATTGATGGTGCGATGATGAATGTTGTTAGTGCATATGCCCTGCAAGTTGGGTGTGAGATGGATGAGAAAGAAGAATTCTGGAGTGATATGGATGAAGTGGTGAAGAGTGTACCTGAGAGAGAGAGAGTGGTGATTGGAGCGGATTTCAATGGGCATGTTGGTGAA